>JAXDDW010000175.1:315000-385000 GCA_034670385.1 Hoplostethus mediterraneus
TGAATTTGAATCGTGAAATCGTCATCTAGATCCTTTAAACTTTATTTACAAAGACAAAAACATTTAAATGAAGAAAAGGTGCTACAATACAAATACTACAGGTATTTGAACTACAGGTTAGTACAGGTTAGTACTGATAGGTTCAACTACAGGTTAGTACAGGTTAGTACTGATAGGTTCAACTACAGGTTAGTACAGGTTAGTACTGATAGATTCAACTACAGGTTAGTACTGATAGGTTCAACTACAGGTTAGTACAGGTTAGTACTGATAGGTTCAACTACAGGTTAGTACAGGTTAGTACAGGTTAGTACAGGTTAGTACTGAAAGGTTCAACTACAGGTTAGTACTAAGGTTATAAAAGGTTAGTACTAGATAATAGGTTCAACTACAGGTTAGTACGATAGTAACAAGGTTAGTACAGGTTAGTACTGATAGGTTCAACATGGTTGTACAGGTTAGTACTGAAGGTTCAACATTTGTTGTGGTGAGTACTAAAGAAATGTTGAGTAATGATAGGTCCTCACTACGTTAGGTACGGTTTAGTACCTATAGATTCCTACAGGACAGCTAACAACAGATTATGGTTGACATATAGGTTCAATATAAGTATACACGTTATACTGTGAGAACTAAAACTGAATTCAATATTTGGAGGTACTTGATCAACCGGTGTCACTGTAGGTTTAAATACAGTTAGTACAGGTTTGCTATAGATTCCTTCCTTAGTCGGTTAGAAATCGGATTTCCTTCACAAGTTACTCTGTAGTTCAATATATATACGTTTGGGCGATGGCCCCGACATTTTGTAGGTTCACTATATTTAGGTTTGGATAGGTCAACTAAGGTTGGGTCTGTAGGCTTCCACCTTGCTTGTCAGGTTAGTCACTCCTTATCATTCCACTACTTCAGTTTCGCTTCCACACTTCGGGTTTTACTTTACTATAGGTTCCCATTCTATAAAGGGAAGTACTGATAGGGGTTTAATGATGTCGGTTAGTCTCAAGGTTCAACTACAGTTATCAGGCTTAGTAAGGTAAGATGATAAACTACATTAAGGGTGTGGTTGTGTGTATGATGGTTGGTTGTCTGTGTGAGGTTTGTGTTGTGTGGTAAAATGTTGAGGTGTTCACGTTGGTGAGATCACATTAAACACCATAGATGCTAAAGAGGCTTTATGTGGTATCGCTTAAATGTCTTTCGGCTATCCTCAACATACATTCTGAGGACTTGAAGCAGAGAGGTGGTGAGGTCCTACTGGTATACGCTGTTCGTCGTGAAAGGCCGTCGTGCTGTGCGTCAGTGCGTGAGCTGTGGTCTGGCTGATTGTGGAATTTGAACATATTTTGATTGGGGCAGAGGAGTTGATGGAGGTGGTTCCTTTCATAATTTTTCATCTGTCATTTTTTTCCCACTTTCGTTGCATTTATGAAACCAAAAACGATGGCTCTCTCTACTCCTGCTCTCTCTTCCCTTCTCCCATCAAACCTCTAATGAAGATGATAAAAATAACTTGGGTGTGTGTTTAGGTGTGTGTGTGTGTGTGTGTGTGTGTGTGTGTTTTGTGCGTGCATGTGTGTGGGGATCCATTAAACACCATTAGAGTGCAAGATGCTATATGGTCCTTAATGTCTTCTGCTTCCTCTGACAGACATTAGATGAGGTAATGATAGAGCAGAGAGGTGTGTGTGTGTGTCTGTGGTGTGCGTCGTGTGCGTGTGCGTGCTGTGCATGTGCGTGTGCGTGTGCGCGGTGTGTGTGTGTGTGTGTTGTGTGTGTGTGTGTGTGGTGAGACAGATCGATGGAGGGAGAGAGTGATGGAGGGGATTTAAATTTTTCATCAGCTTTTCTTTCCCAATTTCGGTGCAATTATGAAACCAAAACCTCCTCGTCGCTCCTCCTGAGGAGTGAGGTAATGACTCCCTGCGTCTCCTCCTCCTCCTCCTCCTCCTCCTCCTCTTCCTAAAACCTCTCCATCTTTCTGTCCGCCTCCATCCCTGCATCCCTCTCTCCTATTCTCTCACTCTCTGCTACTGTTTGTTTTTTCCAGCAGATATTGTTTGTCCTGCTCTTGTTTTCATGCCTCGCTACCTCTCTCTCTTCCTCTCTCTCTCTTCTTCTCTCTCTCTCTCTCTCTCTTCCTTCTCTCTCTCTCTCTCTTTCATCCCTCCATCTCCATTGCTCTCCAGTGATGTACTTTTCTGTGGTGTCACTGACAGCCTTAATGGTACTCTTTCTCTCTCTTCCTCTCTCTCTCTTCCTCTCTCTCTCTCTCTCTCTCTCTCTCTGCCTGCCTCCCTCTCCATCTCTCTCTCTCTCCTCCCCTCTCTATCTCTCTCTCTTTCTCTCTATCCATTGTCTCTCTATTATTCATGAGAGGAAAAACCATAAAGATGTATCTGCCGGTTCAAGAGGACCCCTGTGTGTGTGTGTGTGTGTGTGTGTGTGTGTGTGTGTGTGTGTGTGTGTGTGTGTGTGTGTGTGTGTGTGTGTGTGTGTGTGTGTGTGTGTGTGTGTGTGTGTGTGTAGCTGATGCAACCCCGGCAAGATTTACTGAGACAATAACTTGGAGGCAGTAAGTTGTTGGTGAAGCTTAACAACAGTATGTTATATAAATCCACCTGTCTGTCTGTCTGACTCTCCTGTCTGTCTGTCTGTCTGTCTGTCTGTCTGTCTGTCTGTCTGACTCTCCTGTCTGTCTGTCTGTCTGTCTGTCTGTCCGTCCCTCCTGTCTGTCTGTCTGACTCTCCTGTCTGTCTGTCTGACTCTCCTGTCTGTCTGTCCGTCCCTCCTGTCTGTCTGTCTGTCTCTCCTGTCTGTCTGTCCGTCCCTCCTGTCTGTCTGTCTGACTCTCCTGTCTGTCTGTCCATCCCTCCTGTCTGTCTGTCTGTCCTGTCAGGTGACGCTTCTACATCATGTGGGTCAAATCCCTCTGAAGGGAAACGACTGAACCAGTTCATTCAGAGGAAACACCGACGTCTAAAATGAATGAAGTCAAAAAGAAACTGGTTTCAACCAATTTAGTTCAGAGAGAGAGAGAGAGAGAGAGAGAGAGAGAGAGAGAGAGAGAGAGAGAGAGAGAGAGAGAGAGAGAGAGAGAGAGAGAGAGAGAGCGGAGGCGGTGCTCCTACTCCCATGATGCCTCTGGTTCTGTTGTAAACACCCTGCAGCCAGCTAGGTGAGGCGACGGCTATAAATAGCTCTTGCTGTGCCCACCACACACACACACCCACACCCACCCACACCCACACACACACACACACACACACACACACACACACCCCAACATATTCAGTGCCATGCGTGCAGGCCGACACGCTCACACATCACCGTCTGCAGCAGACACGCTAACATATAGATGTATCCTCTCTCTCTCTCTCTCTCTCTCCTCCCTCCTTCCATCTCTCTCCCCCCTCTCTCCCCCTCGGCTTTATACAATCCCTCTCCCTCCCTCCCTCCCTCCCTCCCTCCCTCTCCCTGGCAGCACTCCTCCTTCTCCTCCTTCTCATATGCTCTGTAACAGATGGTGGATGTGATAATTACCAAACAGCAAGCAAATGAGAAACTCTCGGTGGGATTCTCTCCCCCTCTCTCCCCCGGTCTCTCTCTCTCTCTCCCCTCGTCTCTCTCTCTGTATCTCTCTCTCTCTCCCCCGTCACTCTCTCTGTGTCTCTCTCGCTCCCCCCATCTCTCCCCCTCTCTCTCTCTGACAGTCTGACAGCTCTTTCCAAGAGAGAGAGAGAGAGCGAGAGAGAGAGAGAGAGAGAGAGAGAGCGAGTAACGTCTCAGACCTGATATCAGCACCCAGGCTGCTTACACACACACACACACACACACACACACACACACACACACAACACACACACACACACACAACACACACACAATTATACAGCCAATTATAATGAAACCTTTCATTAAATAACACATCCTGCACCTCCTGAACCACCAACACAATACTGTGGCGTGCATCTCCTCCTCCTCCTCCTCCTCCTCCTCCTCCATCCCCCCCCCTCCCCCTCCTCCATCTCCTCCTCCATCCCCCCCCCCCCCCTCCTCCTCCTCCTCCTCCTCCTCCTCCTGCAGAAAAGTACAACTACGTAAATCTCTAATAAAATCCTGTGCATGACCAGAACTTCATCATTTTTAACTTTGGACCGAGTCCTGTCAGCATCACCCCGGGAGAGAATGTCCTCCGTCTCACCCTGTCTCACCCCGTCTCACCCCGACTCACCCTGTCTCAATGACTTTGGTTACAATTGTGTTTTGGCGGAAAAGTTTTAGTGCCACTTGGTTTGTTTCGGCGCTAGGAACCCTCTCCGGGTACCACCGGCCCCTCCGCCTCCAGACCGGAAGATGCTGCGTGTCGTCATGACAACATAAATAATGGCTCCCGTCAGTCCCGCCGTGCGAGTCTGTCCCCCCCCGGTCCATATTTCCGACGTTCTTCACCTCCTCCTCGTCTCTTTCTCCATCTCTCTCTCTCTCCCTAACGAGGCCATATTTACCGGCGAAGACAAAACTCGTGCATCATCATCATCATCATCATCATCCCTCCTCGTCCGATGAGCGAAGGAGGAGAGGAAGAGAAAAATGAAACGACAACAACAAAAAAAAAAGGGAAAAGCTGATTTGTTTTTTTCCCCTGGACGTATTTGAAGCGACACCGGTGTGTGTGTGTGTGTGTGTGTGTGTGTGTGTGTGTGTGTGTGTGTGGCTGGACAGACTTGTCACAAACACTCGCCTCCGTCCACAACTGGGCCGAATATAATGCTCATATTTGGATCTGCCTCCAGGTGTGGCTTCGTCTCCTTTCCTGTCTCCTCCTCGACTCCTATTTCCTCGTGTCCTCGCTTCGTCTCCCCTATCTCTTCTCCTCCTGTTTCTCCTCTCATCGCCCACCTCCTCTATTCCCCCTGTTTTCCTAGACCCATCATCGCCCAACCCCCCTCTTTTCCACCCCCCCCGCCTCCCCCTCCCCCTCCCCCTCCCCCTCCCTAAGGCAGTGTGGCTATATTTCATAATTAGAGCAAAAAATAATATTTCCTTTATGTGTCAGCCTCAAGGTGTGTGTTTCAGCAGTGTGTGTGTGTGTGTGTGTGTGTGTGTGTGTGTGTGTGTGTGTGTGTGTGTGTGTGTGTGTGTGTGTGTGTGTGCTCGAGGCCTGTTTTGTGAAAGGCTGGCTGGCCTATAAATCCTTGGATATATTTCATTCTATTCATGCACACACATCTATCTCAATACACACACACACACACACACACACACACACACACACACACACACACACACACACACACACACACCCCACGCTGCACCACCTAACAAATGGGAGTATGTGTGCACATGTGTGAGAGCGAGACACAGAGAGAGAGAGAGAGAGAGAGAGAGAGAGAGAGAGAGAGAGAGTTCATCTTTTTGTGTGATTCATGTCTCGTTTACTGGGTAGAGCTGTCTGGCAGGTGATGTCATGCAACCTCTGGCGGCCATGTTGGAGGACCTCAGCTGTGTGAGCAGCCGGGTTGTGTTTCTCTTGCGCGTCCTTCTCCACAGAAAACAATGGACACGGTTCATTTCTGTGAATGGGCGCGTGTAGCTCTATTGTAAATGCGACCGGCGATGCGTTCAAGTGCTTTTGGACACACACAACAAAAAATAACAATACTAGTTTTTCTTGGTGGCTGATGTGTGCTGCAGCGGCAGAAACAGTAGAAACAGCAATACTATTTATTGTTCATTGGTTGCTCATGTGGGCTCAGCTGGTCATTCCAATATCTCCAACAGCACTTGAAGGCAGCGTTAGCCAAGAAAACTGCTTCTTTGACTTCCATTGAGATTTAACTCAACCGGTGAGATTATTTCTGACTCCAGAGCAGTTCTGCCTCCAACCTGCTTTCCACTCGCAGCCCCACAGACTAGCATGCAGCATGCAGCAAGTCTCCCCTTCTGCTCGGTCTATCATCTTGTCAGTGAACGTACTTCCTGTTGCTTATGAGCGTTTGCTTTGATACGTTATCTGCCTTGGCCCCGGGTGGCTGATATCAAGAAATGACCTTCAAATCTTATTTCATCTGGGCTCACCCGGGCTCAAATGGCCATCAAATCTTATTTCCTCGTCCCCTGGCGGCTCTAAATGAGTTTACTACGACCAGAAACAAGGAGAAGGGTTTTCCAAAACCTCAACCCTAGGGCCAGTTGCAAGCAGAACATAGAAAACAAACCTCAACGCACATGAACAGATCGTTAGTGTCATGGGATAACACGGCATCTCTGATCTTTACATTTTCCATGACTGCCGTTGATTGACAGCCACATCATTCCTACTGTAAGGCATTATAACATCAACCAACCCTATGGAGAAAATAGCAATTTGCAACAAAAAGGCAGATTTTTTTGTTGAATTTTGACTTTTTACTCCAAACTAGACTGAAATAAAAAGCTGATAGTAACAGAAGCGTTGTAATCGGAGATGCTCGGCTCCTGCAGGACTTTGGTGATACATTATCGGTGGATCTCGCCCCCTCGGCCATATTTAGAAATGGTTCTCAAATCTCATTTCAGCCACCCCAGATGAGGATAACTGGGTTTGTGTCTTCCAGGAAGCATTTGGGAGGGTTCCTGGAAGACACACCAGCGTTCTGCAATCAACTGGTATTCTATTCTACTCTACTCTATTCTGAGAAACACACTTGAGTTGTCTCCTCTCCTCTAATGGGAGGTTTGTGGTGGAGTTGACCTCGGCCGGAGGTCACTGCTCAGCTTCTGAGCTTGTGTTGCCTTCGCTGGAATAACTAGCTTTACCACCGCCAGGAACCACGAGAGCGATGCCCAGAAAGAGAGAAAATGATGGCTCATGTCAGCTTCACACACACACACACATACATGCAAACACACATGTAAACACACATGCACCTGCACACACACAGGCATACATCCATGCACACACGTAAACCCCCACATGCATGTACATATCTGCACCAGGGCCAGTGCAACACATGAAACACATATTTAGCTGCAGTACTGTGCAAAAGTCTGAGGCACCCGACAGTCTTTGATATAAGTTTGGTCTTAGATGTTTATTTTTTGGTTTTCTGCATCAGTGTTTTACATTACTGCTCTTTACAGTGTTATTTTCTATATTTAGAAACTTTTCGTTTCATTATTTTTTAAAGCATTTTCGCTTCACGGATTTTTTTTACACATTTAAGAATTTTGCACAGTACTGTGTGGATATAGATGATGTAGATGTAGAGATATGTACATATACTGTATATATATAGTGCTTAACAAACTCATTGAGTGGTTACCTGTAGCCATTTTTCTGCATTTCAGCCTTTTCTACTGTGTTGTTGTTGTTGTTGTTGTTGTTGTTGTTGTTGTTGTTTTGATAAATCCCAATGTCTCCAAACATCTCAGCAGTAATGTCACTTCAGGACATTGTAAGTCAATAGAGTGAGATGATGGTGTTGATGGTTCTTGGTGTTAGTACTAGCTAGCTAGGTCACAAGCTAACAGGTGGTGGTAGGCTAAAGTTATCCCCCGGCTAACGGCTAACGGCTAACGGCTAACGGCTAACGGCTAACAGTTAGCCCCTACTGGCCACTGGATGTACTCCACTGCTGTTGGATGGTTGGAGGAGGATCGTGGTGGCACACCGTCAGCTTGGCTCTCCACCTGGCATTGTGCTAGCTTGCTAGCATTAGCAGCATGCTACAGCCTACTGACTGTGACAGGGGCTACGTTCCTTTCCAAAGGGGTGAAGCCGAAGCTTGTTCCCTGTACAGGTAGCTCCTCCTCCTCCTCCTCCTCCTCCTCCTCCTCAGCTACCTGGAGCCTAAGGAATGCAGGTGATTGTGTCATTTGTAATTCCCGGGCATGTGGTCACGCTCTTCCTCTCCCCTGGAATTTCAGGCACACATAAAAAGCCACATTGGTGTTCGCTTCCCCCTACAGGTGGTTAGGATGAATGGCACTCGAACAGGAAAATAGATGAGGGCTTTATATCTTTATAAGCTTCTGTAACCAGGTGTAAATCATTTGGGGAATCTTTTTGCCCCAAATTCCTCCGAAGCTGCCACGGCATGCTAAGGGCCCTACGTAGGCACCTACTTAGGGGCTAGGGGGGAGAATCCACGTAAATGAGTAAATGGAAAAACAAAGAAGTAAAGTTTACAAATCTGTTTACAAATCGATCTATGAGTTTGGTAATTATGAAATGTAATTATTAACATTATTATTAACATTTTTCTTTTTTTAATTTACATTTTTTTTATTAGTTGTGTCATTTAAAAATGAATCAATTGCTTTATAAACAGTGTTTTAATGTTTCTATTAATTAATAAATAAGAATCAAACCGCTGGTCTAGTCTATAATTATATACTATAATAATAGACCAATAGGAAAACAGTGCAACTTCATCACATTTTCCATTTTGTTGCAGTTGTTTTCCTGATTTCATAAACACCAACAACAACAGTCCCAGAGAAGCAGTTGATTTAGTAGAGCTGTCTCTCTCTGCTTGCCACCCTGAATGAACAAGAAGGTTAATTTCCCTCCTTGGCATGAAGCCACAGTGGACTTGTTGCTGTTGGGGCCACTCGGTTTAATAATGACCGAGGGAAACCCCGAAGTACAAAGACCACCCAGAGAGAGAGAGAGAGAGAGAGAGAGAGAGAGAGTATGAATGAATGAGAAGAGAGAACGAGAGATGGGAGAGTAAAGAGAGAGAACTGCAGGGTGATGGTCACCCAATCAGACAGGGATAAAGACCTGCTTCCTGTTACCGCCGAACCCAGTCACCCTGACAGAGCCACACCGCACAGAATAGACCTCAACCTCGGCGTAGTGGAGGTGTACGGGATGCATCCACCTCTTTTTTAGACTTATCCTCGTCTTATTTTGAACTGTTGAGTGATGACAACACAGACACCAAAATCATGCCACGTGTCCCCGGTAGATCCATCACTCCGGCACTCCATGCTAACACTTTAGCATCCTCTATGTTGAGTGATAGTAGGCGACTAGCACCATCCAAAGTAAACAATGACCTTTTCGTACTAAAAAGTTGTCGATGTTTTTTATCATATAGCCTGTAGTAGTATTAGTATTATCATGAACTAAATACAGATGATGGTTTATTTTACTAGTAGTTCAAAACTGCTCATCATTTAAGATTACTGACCATTTAGTGTTAGAGTTCTACAAGAGTTCTCATTTTCTTCTATCACTCAACATAGTGTATGCTAAAGTGTTAGCATGGAGCCTACTATCACTCAACATAGTGTATGCTAAAGTGTTAGCATGGAGCCTGCTATCACTCAACACAGTGTTATGCTAAAGTGTTAGCATGGAGCCTGCTATCATTCAACATAGTGTATGCTAAAGTGTTAGCACGGAGCCTGCTATCACTCAACATAGTGTATGCTAAAGTGTTAGCATGGAGCCTCAACATAGTGTTATCTACTGGGGACACACGGATGATTTTGGTGTCTCGTCACATGTAGAGTAAAATCCCATAAACTTGGTGTATTCCTTTAAGCGTTGAGCCGATGGAGAGGCAGACTGTGCCAGTGTGGGTGATCTGGCACACTAAGAACCAGATTAGGAACCAGAACCAGATTAACCGGGGTGAGACTCGGCTGGAGGTTGAGCTACTCCTCTGAACTCTATGAGCTCTGGTTCTATGTTTTTCCTGCTCATCTTCTTCTTCTTCTTCTCCTGTCCTTGTGCAGCGTTCCATAATGGCTGCATTGTTTTGGTGCCACCAGCATCACTGGTAGCTAAATGGGCAGTGCACACACACACACACACACACACACACACACACACACACACACACACACACACACACACACACACACACACACACAGCAACAGCTACAAGTTGGCAGTTAGCTCTGATCGGAGGCTGTTGCTGTGTGTGTGTGTGTGTGTGTGTGTGTGTGTGTGTGTGTGTGTGTGTGTGTGTGTGTGTGTGTGTGTGTGTGTGTGTGCCAGAGAGAGAGAGAGAGAGAGAGAGAGAGAGAGAGAGAGAGAGAGAGAGTGTTGGCCAAGCCAGTGGAAAATGTGCAAGCCAGAGAGGATGACGCTGGCAGAGCGGAGAAGAACAAACTACTTCCTGAAAACCTTTTCACCACTTGAGCTCAACGCTCTCCAGTAGATGTTCCCTTTCTCTCCTCATCCCTCCGGCTGGTTAACTCACTGTGGCCTGCCCGGTCCAAACTGGGACAAGCAACACAAAGAAACCACATTTCCTCCATTTTGAAAGCGATGAAAAGATCCTATCTGCATAACAAAGGGTTGAAAATGTGATCAGCCTCTCCTGCTCAACGTAGCCTCTCTTCTTCTTGACTCTCCTCCTCCACTCTCTCCCAGTGAGGGCCAAAGCATGAAAAATCCATACTAACTAACACTTGAACTCTATTAAACCTCTATTATTTCTGGGTCTAATTTGTTGCTGGTGGTGTATTTGTCTTGTTAGAAATAGGGTGCATAGCTGACCCAGTTAACATGTATGGGATTATTGATTGATCACTTGATCACACCATCGATTTGCCAAATCAACCTCAACCATCATGAAGCTTCTCCGTCTGCTGTTCTAAACACCCGGGGTCAGGTAGGTCTTTACCAGGAGAAACCCTCTGGAGACAGGAAGTGATGCATTTTTTACGTTTCAACAGAAGAAGAACTGGGTAGTTAGCATGAGCAGCGATAGCCACCGTGGCTGAACAGACAGAGAGAAGAGCGCCACCTACAGGAACTCAAACTCCATCAACAGGAAATCCAAGGAGAAAGACGTCACAGTACTGGACACACTGTTTGATTGACAGGTGATCTCTGGGGAGAGCAGTGAGGAACACCACAGTGAGGAACACCACAGTGAGGGACACCACAGTGAGGAACACCACAGTGAGGAACACCACAGTGAAGAACACCACAGTGAGGCTGAGAGATGAAGAGCAGAGGATTACCACTTTAAGACAAGACGTATTAAAGGAAAGCATAACAGACAGCTTGCTCTCTTTCTATCTGTCTCTCTTTCCCTTCGGCTATTACAACAATATTACACTCATTCTGCACACACACACACACACACACACACACACACACACACACACACACACATAATATCCATGCTTATCATGTGCATGCTGCTATAATCTTCAGTCCTTTTCAAACCAGATGCTCCCCCACTAAGGACTTAGTCATTCTGGGCAGCCCTGCAGTACCACACACACACACACACACACACACTTGAACACGTCATTGCACGTGTTATTGCACATAATTAGCAAACACACAAAAATTTGTACGTATTCTTCCTTACACACACACACACACACACACACACACACACACACACACACACACACACATTGGGTCAGGTAATTAACAGTCTGCAGATCTAAGCTAGCATTAATTTAATCAGACCACTCAGCTTCAGTTGTCCCTACGGGTTTGCACACGGCATCACACACACACACACACACACACACACACACACACACATACACACTTTCCTCCTCCTTTCCTGCCTCGCTGTCTTCATCACAGCTAACCGTGCTAACACCATTTCAGTTTGCTGAAAAATGATGTTCGCGTCTGAAATCTGACAGTGAGGCGTCGTCGTGTGATCCGACACACATGAACCGTTTTTCAAAAGGATCCATAATGATCCATAATGTGATGATCTGTTAGAACAGTAATCAATTACAGGTAATTGATTTCCTCCACTGACAATAATCAGGTAAGACTATTAATCATTAAAACCTCCAGTAAGGAGTCTGCAGCTCCTTCTGGTTGGGTGTTAGCGTGTTAGCGTGTTAGCGCTTTAGCTCTGTTCAGATATCTTGACATCATTCTGGGAAAACGAGATGAAAAGAACTTTATTGATCCCTGGGGGGAAATTGGGTCGCTGCAGCGGCGAAGACTAATAAAATAAACATGTTGAACTTTCAGGAGGCGGCGTCTTCATCGCGTCTTCATCGTGTCTTCATCGTGTCTTCATCGTGTCTTCATCGTGTCTTCATCGCATCTTCATCGTGTCTTCATCGTGTCTTCATCGCGTCTTCATCGTGTCTTCATCGTGTCTTCATCGCATCTTCATCGTGTCTTCATCGTGCTATTACACAGATCCACTGTAGCTTGTCTATTGTAGATCGCTGCTTTCTGTCTTGTGACTTCCTACATCCGCTGCCGCATCGCTGCAGTTTCCCCCCCGGGGGCAATAAAGAGGCTAATCTGATCTAGTCTGAGCTGGTGATTGTTTCCAAAGTATGTCTGCAGAGAGGAAAGCCCGCTGCGGAAAATGTCACGGACAGCAGCATTTTCAACTACGCGCACGAACCCACGATACATGGCAGATTTTGCAAAGGAGGGAAGAAGGAGCTGCCGCCTGGAGGGAGAGTCACCAGGACGGAGGGATGGAGGGGCGGGGCTAACGCTGACTGAGGGAGTATGCTGCGTCGGTGGGGTAGTCATCGCTTTGGCCTGAATCCGTGGCTGACATTAAAGTTTCAACGCACACACCGATAGCAGCGTCTTCCTCCACAACCAACTGGATCAACCGACCAAATAGAAACACACCAGCTGGGCTGAGAGGGCCAATGACCATGGAGACCATTTCAAGTGGAGGGCCAGGCTGGGGCCGAGAGACTTTGCAGCTCTGATTCTGTACTGCACTGCTAAGTTAGCTAGCTTACAACGTTTTTCTCTCGTTTTTCTCCGGTTGGCCACACCCCTTTTTTGAATTAGCCACACCCTGACACAATGCCATTGGTCGAGGAAGGTGTCTAGTGAGTTTAAACAGGGGTGTGTCTTATAAAAAAAAATGAAAGGAGGCATAAAGAGAGACTGGTAGCACCACGCCCTGGAGGCCCGTGCAGGATACGCGTTGTAATCCAGCGCTAAATTGAAGGCTGCGGCGCTCGCAGGCGACAATTTAGTCATTAGAGAGATTTCTCATGCTGCAGCACTTCCTGTCGGCGGCGTGGTTTATTCCTCTGTCGAGTTTCAAGACTCTCCTGACTGTCTGAGCGCCGAGAGAGAGCAGAGAGCTGCAGCAAGACAGATATTGTGCCTGAGGGCTGAGATGAGGGAGAGAGTCAGAGAGAGAGAGTCAGAGAGAGAGAGAGAGAGAGAGAGAGAGAGAGAGAGAGATGAGGGTTTGGGGGGGGAGAAGAAAGAGTGAAAAGGAAAAGGATAGAAATTAGGAAAGCATCTCTAACAGGGTGACACAGGGACACGTCGCTCACTGGACATATTTCCCGCCTCATTGCCTCCTTTTAGAAATGGTGGTGAGCAGCCTGCCTGTAGCCGCGGCAACGGCGAGACCAGGAACCCATTAAGGTTTATTTATCCTCTTTATTTCCTGGACTCGTGTCCGCTCACGCTTCATATAACCGAGCGCCCGGTGTCACGGACAATCCCCGTTCCTCCGACAGGGCCGAGCGGGGAGACGGTACTTGGTGTTTGGAGTCAGGTGGAGATGTGAGGTTTCTTTGGGGGGGGGCGCCGATGCAGTTACGAGCTTATCCCGTTACATGTATATATGGGGCCATTTGAGGGAAGTGATGGGAAAGAAAGCTGGAGTTAACGCAACAAGACAGACATGTGAACTCAACACACCGCTCTGTTAATGACTCACCTCATCATGGAACGAGTGTGTGTGTGTGTGTGTGTGTGTGTGTGTGTGTGTGTGGTGACAATGCAGGGCTTTATAAGGACAGGAGACAGTTTATCTCAGCCTCCGCCAAGAACAGAAGCAGGACACAGACTGAGCGACTGACCAGACCGTCTGGAGACAAGACAGCGTTGAGTTGGTGTTTTCGGACCACCAAGGAGGTTAGGACAGATCGTTTGTTCCTGCAGTATCACTGATAAAGTACTAGTACACAAGACATCAAGGAAAACCCCCTGAGACAGTTAGAAGCTACCGGTGATGTGGCGTTCAGGGTCCATGTTGTTGTTCGGTGTGTTTTTCTTCTTCCGATCTTGACGACGTGACGTGACGTTGAGGTATTTCCAGTTCGACATCAGAAAATGTTTCTCTTACTAAGCTATCGCTAACACACAGCTGAATGCAACAAGTTCAGGCATGTCCTCTGGGGCGGGTTTGTCAAAAGGCATTCTGGGAAATGTAGGAAATCACTAATTGAAGTAGAAGCGGACGAGGGGTGGGCGGGCCGAGAGTCTGACAAGACTCGATCCACAAAATAACTCCCGGGACTCGCAGATTGATGACCTGTAATATCGGAGTCATCAGTTTCCCTCAACCGGTCACTAGTCTCCCTCTAGTCTCCCAGTAGTCTCCCTCTAGTCTTCCTCTAGTCTCCCACTAGTCTCCCTCTAGTCTCCCTCTAGTCTCCCACTAGTCTCCCACTAGTCTCCCTCTAGTCTCCCACTAGTCTCCCTCTAGTCTCCCTCTCGTCTCCCTCTGGTGACAACGTGATGTTGAGCTGCACCAGTCAAACCACCAGAGGGCTTTATGGTTTCTATCCAAAATGAGATATAATAATAATGTTCTGTGTCTCCTGAAAGTCAAGGCCAGCTCTCAGACGTTGATTTCCTCCGCTACCGTGTCGGATGGCGTGGCGGCGGCTGGCTGAGAAGGTTGGACTCCGGTGAACTGGCTCACATGCCGGCAAACACGTGAGACGTTCAGCCTGCCACAGCGAGGCAAGGAAAAAAAAACTCTCTTCAGTCCATAAATAATGCAGGAGAACATTTTTGCGAAACCGTTTGAGCTTCAAGTCGGCAAAACATTTGAAGAGTTTCCCAAATGAAATACCACTTACTTTTTAAAGGGTAACTCAAATGATCCTGTTGCAGCGATGCTGATTGATGAACTTCAGGTCATGATTTGGATATGAAATCAATTGAATCGATCAGACGCTCCGACCCTCGTCACACATCACACACACATCCTGTCACTTTAAATCACCAGACTGAGAACACAGCAGAGAGGAGGAGGAAGAAGAAGAAGAGAAGAAGAGAGGCAAGGGAAGTTAGCGTAGCGTTATGAGCACGCAAATGCATGGAGCACTGGGTACACACACACACACACACACACACACACACACACACACACACACACACACACACACACAGAAGTCATTAGAGTGCCAGAGCTGTCACTTGGGTCAGTTGGGAGATGTGTGATATCTTGACAGAGCTGAAGTGTTCAGTGACACAGAAACACACACTGCCAGAGTCTCGCAGTCTGTCCCTGTGTGTGTGTGTGTGTGTGTTGAAGATGTTCCCTGTGTGTGTGTGTGTGTGTGTGTGTCTGTTTCCACTTGCAGCAACGTCTGCCTTTAATAGAACATTTGGTAACACTTTAGCTGAAGTGCATTTCGAGGCCAGTGAGTTATAAAGGTGTTATAAAGGACACGGATGTGTTACGACGATGCTTTTCATTTTAATCACCTTTGACCTCCTGACCTTTAGCCGCTCACAACGTCGGCGATCTAGGCGTTGAAGTTCATTCTGCTGTGAATGCCTGAAACTCAAATGTAAAAATACAAACTTCCTATTACAGAAACAGAAACTCCAAGGAGAATTTGATTGACAGGTGATCTCTGGGAAGAGCAGTGAGGAACACCACAGTGAGGAACACCACAGTGAGGAACACCACAGTGCTGAGCATCTAGCTTTAACATCTCCAACCATCTCACTCCTCTTCAAAGGGAACATGATACTTTATTTGATTTTAACTCTCCGTCTCAAACAGTGCACTCAAAAAGGTGGAAGCGCTGAGCTGTCGTGTTTTCTCTCTGGTCCTCAAAGTCTCTCACTTGGTCTACTTGGTGTGTGTAGGAGGACCGAGAACACCGAGCCTCTGAACTCTGAACTGAGCTTCACGGGTATTGGATATTGGATTAGTTGTATCTTAAGAAACCAAGACACCCACCGATGCCATAAACACACCAAGTTTATGTAAGGTTATGACTCATCATCCATCCAGTATTTGTTGAATTGGGATCATCAGACACTCAATTCCTGACCAGTGGACTCTTTGGCGATTCAGTCTTTAAAACTATTTTGAAAACAAGTCTTAACGTGATCAGCGAGGCGCTAGATCATGATGTTCTTTACTTTCATGCCAGGCATCGTCGTGTTGCGTTGGGCTGAAACTCTTCACGCCGAGTTTTGTCTCGGGGCGCCGTTTTGGCTCCCGACCCACCGCTCAATAAACACTTACGTTTATGAAGCAATACACATGCTACCAACCACACACACACACCCACCCACCCACCCACACACACACACACACACACACACACCATCTACTGCAGGAATGCTATCAACCAGCAGCACTCGACTGAGAGGGGCTGGGTGATAAGACTTAGCCTCGTTCTGGTGATAAGGACACACACACACACACACACACAGTCCAGTTTGACCAGTCAAGATGGCGGCGTGGTTTTGATGTAGGTCGTTACAGGAGGACATTCCTCTGAGGGTTTTTTTTCAGATGTGATTGGTCCTCTTATCAGTTTATTAGGCTCCTCTTGTTGTGTTGATGCTTTTCTATGAGGTCAGTTCATTTGGAAGGAGAGTCAATGAATCACACCAGCGGACCATTAGGCTGCAGGTATTCAGGCTCCAATATGTCCACATAAGGGTGGAAAATATTAGGACACAAAGTCCAGCCAGGAAGGCGATACTGGCAACAACATCTAAACCCAGGGAGCCAAAACTGAATCACTTTAAAGAGCTAAAAAAAGAGGTTTCATTTTCATATACAAGCTTTTTTTCTGTGTATCTGAGCACAGAAAAATAAAAAAAGGGCAGGCAAAATATTTCCTGGACGAGTTGAGCACAAAGCTGCCGTCGCAACCGCATGAGGAAAGACTGGGAGGGAACATCTGTGGGTTTCTACGATAGTTATCTCTAATTGCGGTGAAAGAAACGTCAAGGTTTCTGTTCTCACGTCCTTGAAATGACGTAACAGGAGGCTTTGTGTCTGTTAATTCAAGTCAGGATTCGACTCGGAGTCAATTGAAGAGACTGTAAAAATCAGCTGGGAAGGAAAGCAGCTCTCAGGGAACATCCAATGAAGCACTGAAACTCGAGATTTTATCATAACAATAGGGGCAAAAGCTTCAAAACGTCGGGAAAACAAGATGCAACTGAAAAAAAAGTGAGGAATGACTCAAATATTGACATGTAAGAAAGTAGAAGATATCAAGAAACCAGCACAGGACACGAGTGTGGGACCTGACTCGAGCGCATCTTTATTGAACGTTTATAACTGTTAAAAACACGTATAAAATTGGTCCTGTTTCAGAAACAAGGCACGCATAGTCATGTCAATGTTCATAGTTCATGTCATTATTAGCATTATCATTGATCATCAGCATCAGCATCATCAGCACGTTCCATCTCAGTGTTTGTCTAATAGTAGTATCAAGCATTCCCTAATATAAAAACACGTTCCAATTGTTTCACAGAGGTTAAATTTTTTTTAATCCGAGCAGCAAGACAATATTCATGCAAAAGACGGGAGTGGAGGAGGAGGAGGAGGAGGAGGAGGAGATGCGGGCTGACTTGACTGACAGACGGGTCTTAATAGTAGGTCTCTCTCTCCACCCAACCTGGATGCACAGGGAGAGAAAACAAACACGCACACACGGGATGTCAGAGTCGGCAAGTCGTAAAGGATGCTACAGAGCACACGGAGGCGTTTGTCATTGATTACATAGCGAACCCCAGCAAAGCAAAACAAATGCTATAGGCTACTTGAACGCAAGGGTCCAATCACAAGAGGCAGATGCTAACTGGCACTTAGCACATTTTCAGAGGCGACTGGGCTGCACAGAGTTGTGAAAACTGCACTATTGATTACTGCAGAAGGTGCTCGGTGTCATACAGGTGTTGGTACAAACGCTTTCCTACTCTATGGCCGGCTGTGTGGAAAGCTGTGTATGTACAAAGACTCAAAACACAACGTTCAGAAGACAAACTAAACCTCCTGATAACGTTAAACGGCACCGATCGATAAGGTAATGGATCATTGCGCAATCACAGAAAACTGTTTTCAGCTTTCTGTCTTTCATCAACAACAAAGGAAAGGAAGAAATATTGATTAAATGCCAAAACACGTCTCCGGTGAAGACAGGGCGTTTCCAATGTGTTCAGAAGTACCGCAGAGGGAGGAGGAGGAGGAGGAGGGAGGAGGTAGAGAGGGGAAATGAGAGCGGGGGAGTCGAGATAAAAAGGCAAGAGAGGAGGACGAGGAGGAGGTAGAGGGGGGAGGGGAAGAGGGCGAAGGCAAAAACAAGAGCAGAGAATTCAGGATTTTGGCCTCACCTCCTGGGCTGCGTCGGAGGATCAGCTTGCGGATTTCGTCATAGATGAAGATGAGCAGGGAGTAGGGGAAGGCGCAGAACCACCAGTTGGGTCTGGAAAACACAAACACAGAGAGAGATGAGAAACCACCAGCAGGATTACTCAAGAAAAACCACCAAGAACCCACAAACTACCAACATATATGCCACATCTTTTACAAACACCCTGTTTCTCCAGTTGATGTGTATTTGCGACTCACTTGAGGGGGTACATTCGGAGGGCTACGTCCATGCCAGGGCAGTAGGACAGGAAGGCAGCCAGGGCCGTCTCCTCAAACAGTCCAAAGATGAGGATCTTGTTCCTGTAGCGGAGAGGAGAGCATGTCAGGTAGCGAGTTATACGACCGAGGCTTTCCAAACTCAACCCAGGACTAGACCGCCGTTAGCCCACGGACCACCACAGGATCATCCGTGGACTGCTATCGGAGACCATTTGAGCTGTTGTGAAAGTGTGTATATTCTCTCTTGGTACCAAGTATGAGATGATTAAAGCAGTTGTGTGTGGTGGTCGTGAGGGTTCATTTTCTCGACACCGAGCCAAGACACTGGTGCAAAACGTGGCCCCCAGTGTTTTTCTTAAATACAATTCATCTGGCTTCGAGCCCAAAAATAAACACCTAAAAGGTTAACTGGAGTTCCTTCAGGGACACTGGAGGACAAAGCGGGTAAAGCGGCGTGACATTTCGCTTCGGATCGCTAAAAATGGACTTCTCACGAAAAAAACAAACAGCTCTGAGCTCAACAGTTCAGCACTTTTCCACCAGAATTCATAGAAGATGCCACACTGTTGTATGTAGTTAACTATAATGTGAAAGAAAAGAAGGATTGAACGGTGGGGAGCATCTGTACTCACTTCATGCCCTGCTGGAAGACAGAGTTCCTCCTGGTCTTGCAGACGATCAGATCGGCCCACTGGACGACGACGATGCTGGCGAAGAACGCCGTGTGGCAGGTGAACTCCACGATCTTTCTCTGCTCGTAGGTCTGATGGGGGGGAAGACGCACACCGACACCGTTAAACCGGGGGAGCGCCTATATAACTGAACCATAACCTGCACTGGTGCTTGTCCAAAAGGAGAAAGAGCTTGTCAGGTTTGATTAATAAGACCTGCACCAAAACCAAGTCGTAGTTCAAGTCCTTCGCTACAGTCTGCATGGTTTTATGAAATCGGGACCTAAATATGTTTCTGATATCCGATCAAAACTGTTTTAATATGAATTTTTCACCATGTCTTAATGGCAACATTGTGCTCGTTTGGGTTGACGTTGAACTTGGCCATCCCTGAAATGTTTACTGAGCTCCTACGATTCGTCATGGACTATGGACAGAGCGCTTCATCGATAGTGACAAAGCTCTTTAACGATAGTGATCGTGCTCTTCTTCGTTGAAATGGTTCTACACGTTTCGCTGGACTTGGACGTCTGTCTGCAGCATAAGTTGTAACCCTGACCTGCATAGGCTTCAGGCACCAGCGTTACCGCTTAGCGCCGCACTAGCCTTAGCGTTAGCATTACTGACCCACTGCTGTCCGTAGCTGTCTTCCAGGTCGTTGACGTATTTGTTATCCCAGGACACTCGGATGCCCACCAGGGTGGAGGGCAGGAAGCCGTTTTCAGCCAGGATCACAAAGTAGGTGAAGAACCCTGCCAGCGCCTGGATCATACCTGGGAGAGATGGAGCGATGGTTAGACGACGAGGATTGATATTTCTGAGACGATAGAGTGAACGGATGAGCGAGTGACTGACGTGAGTAATTCTGAAATTAATTGTGATTAATTTGTGAATTTTGACAGCAGATTAGATATGAATGCCCGAGTCAATCATTCATCAGAAGCAGTTAATGAATACAGTTTGTTGGAAGTTTGATTTTGGATGACCTTTCACTGAATGATACCAGTTTGTCAAGACTGAATGAATCAGTCTTTTTGGAAATAACTGATTAAATGAACAAATACAAAGAAAGAAAATCAGCCTTCTTTTGAGAAAATCAAGATGGAATGATTGAGTCAATACATTTGATTAATTGGTCTTTTGGGGAATTTTGGGGACATTTAGCAGTGAATGTATAACTGAGTAAACGTGTGAGATTTGGGTCGCCTTTCAAGGAATTGGATACGACTGAACTCCCCTTAAACCTGTAGTTGGATTACCCTAAAGATGCTCAACCAGAGCCGTTGTACAGAAGAAGTGGAAATCCTTGACCAAATAAATCGCACAGAGACGTAAAACTGTCTCATTCCGGTTGAGCACAAATCACTCTAAGATGGAGGTTTATTTCCAGGGTATTAAGCCACTGGAGGAGGCTCATATAAGGTGGTCCAGGAAGTGTAAAGGTCAAACCTATTCTCGGCTTCATTACTGAAGAGGGAAGTATCAAAAGCGAGAGGCACTGGCCTATCATCACTCAAACACACACAAGACCCAGTTCTCTATCAGCGGGAGCCTATTTCTGGTGCATGCCTCTATTCCGGTTATCTCAGGACCACCCAGACACTGACCTGCCTTTCTGGAAAAAACCTACCAAGCCACAAAAGAGCCCAACGACATAAAATTCTTGACTTTCTACTTTTGATGGTACGTAAAATACCGTAGTCATAGTTCAGTTTCAGCTAACTATCTCAAACGTAAAAAAAAGGGTGAAAACACAGAAGTAAGTACTGGTTAGATTTTAGCAGGGCCCTTGATGGATTTGAGGTTTAAAAAATGTAAAGTACCGATCTGTCCGTAGGCTATACTGATCAGCCTCTCGTTGACCAGTTTGTCTGTCTTGGGGTTTCTGGGCTGTCTCTTCATGATGTCGCTCTCAGCTGCTTCGTAGGCCAGGGAGATGGCGGGAACCTGGGAGGCAACGAAGGGAGAGATGAATGGGTTCAGAGAATTAGAAATGACAACATATGTAGAAGTGACGGAAGTGAAGGAAACTGTTGATGGGCAAATATGTTCCAGACAATGGAGGAGAAATTTGACTTTTCAGTAACCATCGTTTGATCGGAATCGCTGGTGAACATTTCCCCAATGTTTTCTTGTGTAGTTGAACTTCCTTGTCTTGAAACCAAATAACCTAAAATTCATAAAAACTAAGCAACTCACCATGTCAGTTCCCAGGTCGATACAGAGGATGGTGACGGTACCCAGGGGAAGAGGAATGTTGACGATGATGAAGAGGAGGAAGGGAGTGATCTCAGGAATGTTACTGGTCAGGGTGTAGGCGATGGACTTCTTCAAGTTATCGAAGATCAGACGGCCTGACAAGAATGACACATAATACAATTATGGTGTGGACTCTTTCAACCTAATATTACAAGTATTGAAAATGTAGTAAAATTATAATTATTTTCTGCCCAATGGAAAGTATTTTGCCCCAAAAGGCTTTTAAAGTAGGGATCTATTACCCTCTTCAACCCCGGTGACAATGGAGGCGAAGTTGTCGTCCAGCAGGATCATGTCAGCAGCCTGCTTGGAGACGTCAGATCCAGCGATCCCCATGGCAACGCCGATGTCAGCCTTCTTCAGAGCCGGGGAGTCGTTCACACCGTCACCTGTTACAGCCACAATGGCGCCCTGCAGAGGGAAGAGAGTGTATTATAGGCGGGGGAGGGTGGGGGAAGTCAGACAGAGTGAAGAGAAAAGGTTTCCACATATGGTGAACCCCCATGTGAACATCTTGCTCAATCAAGATCAAAGCATGTCTATGACGAGGATTACTTTAATTACTTTAGGACTAGATAGCTTGTCTGGGTGGTCTTGATAGATAAGCTAATGTTAGCTTGCTCGCCAGCTGGCAAGCTAATTCGCTGCCAATAGTAAATGAAACATTAGCCATCTATTGAGCGCTGGCGGCACAAACAATTATTTGATGGAACCATAATGTAGGGACGCTTTTATAAAATCTATTCTTGAAAAAAGATGGGGGTGGGTGAGTTACACTACTTCACACAATAATATCCTGTTGCGTGAAAGAAGGCTTTAGCAAAAGTCTCCTCCAGCCTCCCTTTTCAAATGTTTTCAGAGCATTTCTGCTTTATTTGACAGTACAGTGAAAAGTGAAGGTGGAATGACCTGCGACACCAAACCGATGCTAATATCAAAGCTGAAAATGAGAATGTTTGAACACAAAGGCAATCACAGGATGTGCTGTTGACTACAGATGAAGGACCTGGAGGATTTCCACAAAGGAAGTGTATTAATTCTACGGAAGAAACACTGCGGTAGTTCTTGCTTGAGGATACTAGGTGCTATGCTTGATTCTTCTGTCAAATTAGTCATCAGACAAAAATGAAATATTATACCAATATGTACTAATATCATAAAACACAAACATTCTTTTGTGACACGTACACCCTCGCAGTTGTTTCTACCTGTCTCTGGCAACCCTCCACGATGATGAGTTTCTGCTGAGGGGAGGTTCTGGCGAAGACGATCTCAGTGTGGTACTGCAGGATGTCGTCGAGTTGCTCTGGGCTCAGATCCTTCAGGTCTCCACCGTGGACCACACAGGCCTTGGCATCTCTGTAAAGAATTGCCATTACCATTAGGACAATCTCACTCACGATCTCTACCTCAGCATTCCCGAATTAGGATGGAACGGAATTAGGACACCGATGATGAAAACGCCCCAATAACACCATCCAAAATTGATCTCCCTACTAGTATTCAGAGATCATTACTATAATATCTGGAGTAGGTAAAAGTTGTACCCTCAAATCAGACAAACAATAACCTTGCTTCCTTGGCACACAGAATAAAAAGGGGCCCAGAACAGAACCTTGGGGTACTCCACCGATAACTTGTGATTAACTTAGCGGCCAAAGACAAGAAGCTGTAATGATTTTTGCATCATGCTAACTGGAACATGTTTGGCCTCGTATTGTACTTTGTGCGTACGTGCTGTTCAGTCTAGTCGGTACCTTGGGTTGACTTCGTTGATTGGAATGTTCAGACGAGCAGCGATGTCCTCAACGGTCTCGTTGCCTTCAGAGATGATGCCCACGCCCTTAGCGATCGCCTTGGCTGTGATTGGATGATCACCTGTTACCATGATGACCTAAGTGGAAGGAGGGAGGTCAAGGCATGTTTTTGGGGTATAATGTTGATATTTGTACTGTTATTCTAAAGTAAAAATGTAATTGCTTGGTGAGAAAAAAAGATAAACAACACTACACACAAAAAAAAAAAGGCTTAAATTGTAAAAAATCTATTTCTACTTTCATATAGGCATACCTTGATTCCAGCACTTCTGCATTTGCCAACAGCATCAGGGACGGCGGCACGTGGAGGGTCGATCATGGACATGAGGCCGACGAAGCACAGGTTCTCGGTGGGGAAGTTCACCTCCTCGGTGTCGAAAGCAAAGCCCTTCGCAAACTGGTCATCAGGGAGGTTATAATGGCAGAAACCTGGATAGGACACAAGATGAAAAGCAGTTAAAGTTGAGAAGAAGCGATGGTGATTTCCTGTGTGTTTGTTTTTACTTTTCTATTCCCTCTATTCAGCCCTTTTTCCTGCTTCAGCGTTCCATTGACCTGTCTGCAGAGTTAATCCATCAATCCCTGACTCCTGAACCAGCACACGCACATTCTCCCAGGCCACCCAGTTCAAAGTAATAGCTGGGATTAAAATTGTCTTCCAGAAAACGTCAGACGTTCGCTTTTATCGCCTCACCCAACTATCCACCCTGCCATCCACCCATCCTTACCCAGCACCCTCTCTCCAAGGCCTCCTAGTTCCAGGTAGGCGTTCTGGAAGGCGTCTTTCATCTCCTCGTCCAGAGGCTGCTCTTTGCCCTGGATCAAGATGGTGGCGCAGCGGTCCAGAATCCTCTCTGGGGCACCCTTCATCACCAGCAGATGCTTGGTTTCCTCAGCTGTGTTATTATTGTGAATGGAAAGCTAAGGGGATGCGTAATAAAAAACAGAAGGTCATTTTGAGCAATCCAGTTTCAACTTTTTGCAGCTCAATTTTTGAGTGTACAAATGTGTGGGAACTAGGAACTTAATGTTAACTAAATTAACTGTATAGTTGTTCCAAAAAACCTTTAATGAAGGAATCAACCGGCAGATTCTGTCAGCAGAATTTCTTTTTAATCATCAGTAAAAATTCAGATTGGTTGTTCCTAGAGGTCATGATCAACATCAAATGTAAATCTCAAACCAAGAAAACCACTCGCTGCACGACAACCAAGCTGACATACCTGGTACTTGTTGGTGGAGTTGAATGGGATCTCAGCAATCTTGGTGTTCTTGTCTCTCATTTCCTGGACTGATCCGCAGCACAACTCAATACACTTCAGCAGAGCGGACTCGGAGGCGTCGCCGGCCACATCTCTCTGCGAATGGAAGATGCGCATCAATCAGAACATCAATCGACCAAAACCATCTGACAGAAAATTCACCAGACATACAACCAAACCACGATAAAAACATTGTTGTAGGAGCTGCAACATGAGAATTACATGCATTGATAAGATATTGATGTAGATTACAAGTGATTTCATATTCAGCGGCTGGAAGAGTGGGTTGAATGATGCATAGGGTGACCATTTGGTTCACAAAATTTCTAGCATTTTATATTTGTCTTTCTGTAGCCGCCTACGATGCAACAAATCTATATTTGGACAGAAACAGGAAGTGGGTGTGGTCTGTTTTGGAAGTTGCCTAAATAGCTCTAGATCTATTATTGCCCTCTAAAAATCCATGTTTACCCCCCTCGCGTTCTTCTAACTGACTGGAGGAAAACAATGAGCAGTGAGAGAATAACTGGTAATTAGAGGGGTGATGCCAGCCAGGCAGTTACAGGTGATTAACACACACAGACACGTGCACACACATGCGTGCACACACACACACACAAACACACACGTTTTACAGGTGATTAGCGCAGGGTGGAAACCAGAGACTTGGCTCCAAGGAGATTTTAAGAGCCAAGAGAGTGAGTGTGTGTGTGTGTGTGTGTGTGTGTGTGTGTGTGTGTACGCTCAGGGTGAGGTATATGGTGGAAAACAACCCTGCTGGAGTGGTAAACATCTCAGTAGAAGTGAAACTAATTACAGCATCGGGTAATTTTTGGCTCACTGTAATTGGCAAAGTTTACTGTCGGAGGTCTCCTTTAATTACGACATCTTGTTGTTTTTTTTTTACAAAATAGTAGCAAATATTCAAAACTTTTAATCATTTAGTTTTTCTATGACCTAAAAAAGGGCAAACTAAGGAAAAGAGAAGGAGTCGGCATTAAAGGATTTCCAAATTACTCCCACATAAGACCTGGACAGATTAGTTAGAGCATTGGCTAATTTCGCTGTTGTTTTGTTTCCTGGTAGACAATACAGGACTTTCAATACGGGGCAATAAACCCTTCCCTCCTCAGGGTTTAACAACACAACGCACCTCTATTCAGAATTAAATATTTCCCCAAGAACAGCACAGAAAGTTCTGAGTCTCCGTTGTCCCAGAGGTGTTAATATTTTGTCTTATTCGTTCTAATTAAGAGGGGGAAAAACATAATGGCCAAGGGAAGAACAGTCGAGGGATCATTAAGCTAATTGTGAACCTGAATTTAAATAAATGCATTTCCTCCTTACTTTCAGGATGGGGATGTTGCTCTGCTCTGCCAGGAAGACGGCTCGGTTGCAGAGCCCGGCGACTCTGGCCAAGGCGGCCCAGGTGGCGGAGCTCCTGTCGAAGGAGGTCCCGCTCTGGTTCTCGGTGGTGTCGGCCTCATGGATCTGGTTGTCGAACCACATGTGGGCCACGGTCATCCTGTTCTGGGTCAGGGTGCCGGTCTTGTCGGAGCAGATGGTGGAGGTGGAGCCCAGGGTCTCCACGGCTTCCAGGTTCTTCACCAGGCAGTTCTTCTTGGCCATGCGCTTGGCGGTCAGGGTCAGACACACCTAGAGATGGGAGGGCTTGGTCAGTCAAAATGGTTGGCAAGTGTCAAAGGAACATTTGCTCAAGACATATCAGGTTCTGCAAATTGCAAGCAAACACAACAAGCCATCAACTATAGAGTTTATGGTTTAATTGATTTATATGACTTAACCAATCAACCAAGCAGTCCATCCCTACTTGGACATCTTGGAAGGCAAACAAGTTTTCCGTCATGACTGGACCTTGAAGACATAGGGTAAACCTGGACTCACAGTGACGGTGGCCAGGAGACCTTCTGGCACGTTGGCAACGATGATTCCGATGAGGAAGATGACGGCCTCCAGCCAGGTGTATCCGAGGATGAGGGAGAGGACAAAGAAGGACACGCCCAGGAAGACTGCCACGCCGGTGATGATGTGGATGAAGTGCTCGATCTCGATGGAGATGGGGGTGCGTCCGACCTCGAGTCCAGAGGCCAGGGTGGCGATGCGGCCCATGACGGTGCGGTCTCCGGTGCTGATCACAATACCACGAGCAGTTCCTGTGGCAAAGATGATAAACATTTTTTTGGGATCACAATAACACAGTTTCCTACACGTACAATGACGTCTAGACGTTCACACAGGTTCACATTACTTCATAAGTCATTCTTATATTCCATTTACTTTGCTGATATTTAAAAATTCAGCTGCATATCTAGTCTCTCCAAACAAAATGTAGCCTTTGACCTGAATGGAGGTAAACCTTATTTTGGTGTTGCCTGTGACCCTACCTTCAACACAGTTGGTGGAGAAGAAAGCGATGTTCCTGGTCTCCAGTGGGTTTTCATTGGAGAAGTCTGGAGTACGAGTCTGGGGCTCTGACTCACCAGTCAGAGAAGAGTTGTCCACCTGGGGGAAGTAAAGGAACAACAAATGAAAACACAAAAAAATAACACATTCATCAAACAATGTACACCCAGAGAGAAAGGTGTTGAAAGGGTGTCACAACCAAGCAAGGTGGCTGTCACACTGTTTTTGCTGTCCCTCTATGGTTAAAACGACGACAGAGCCAGGTGGTTGGACGAGGCATGTGGCAGATTTGGGTCAAGTGGCACTCTTTGGGTCTGTAATGGAGGGACAACACCACTTAATGATGCAGATTGGTGACAAGGCGCAGGGCATAACTGGGCCAAGTGTTGCTCTCGGGTCAGGACTCGAAGTGGGTCACAGACGAGTTTCTGTCCTCACATGACATTAAAAATTGTGTCTTCGATGGAAAGGTTTAGGAGGACAATTTGGCACTTTCAGCTCCACTTAAGCTTTAACAGTCACTTGCCACATTGTGGTAAAAAGGAGTTTTTGAACGGGCACAAAAATGCTGCTGTGGCATTGTTTCAATTCTGTAATGCTGAACCAAAAAAAGGAGGGAAAGAGTCCTGGTTGAGTGCACCCACCTTGCAGCCGTGGGCAGAGATGATACGCAGATCAGCAGGGATCCTGTCCCCTCCTTTCACCTCCACCAGATCTCCGACCACCACCTCCTCGGCATTGAGGTTCTTCTTCTCGCCGTCGCGGACGACCAGGGCTTGCTACAAGACAGCGACAAGATTAGCAAAGACGGAAACAAGGCCGACAGCTTTCTTCATGTCAAGAGGACTCCATCTTTTTGAGTGGTAAAAGATGGTAGATGGTTGAGTGGTAGAAGATAAATGATGTTCTGAGATACCTGTGGGACCAGGTTCTTGAAGGAGTCCATGATCTTTGAGCTCTTAGCTTCTTGGTAGTAGGAGAAACAGCCAGTGATGATGACGACAGCAGAAAGCACAACACCTAGGTACAACTGTGGAAGACAAAACACAACAGATTTAGAGTTTAGATTCACACTGGGGAACAATCTAGATGCTCTCAAGGACACTCCCCTTCTACCTCCCACAAGTCACCTCTTCATTTTTTGATCAACATTTGGCTACGTTGTCATTTCTATTTTACATCAAGTTATGAATGAACGTGTGACATATTGTCAGATATTTTGAGGGTCTTCTCTTACATTGTCATTGGCTGGTTCGTCCTCCATGGCGACCTGGATGCCATAGGCCAGGAAACAGAGGAGGGCACCGGTCCACAGAAGCATGGAGAAACCGCCAAACATCTGAACAGGACAGGAGGACGAGTTACCTTCTGTCTCCAAGAACTGATCAAGTACCTTCTTCTACCTTCTTCTTAACAGTTTGATTGTACCTGTTTGCAGAACTTGACCCACTCTGGGGTGGTGGGAGGAGGGGTGAGGGCGTTGGGTCCATCACGGGCCAGAATCTCAGCCGCCTTCGCACAAGTCAGACCCTGAAATAGTGGAGAGATGTTAAAAGACGTGTCCAACGGCGGAGTCGGTGGAATATCTTCCCAAAACGGTGAAGGTTTGAATAGATTGACGCTACACAAGTGAAATAACGAAGAGCCACATCATCGGCAGGGAGGATTAACACATTTAAACTAAACAAAAAGCCTCTTTGGGGAAGCAGGGTACCATCTGCAGAGGCTACCAGGCGTCTTTCTTTTATCCGAGACCTCAATGATGCAGAACTTCAAATTAAGTTTCAATTATTCCTCACCACACACACACACACACCACAGCTATCGCTAGCAGTCAGGCAGGTTACTACTTGGGTTCTGGAGGGACTGTAGGTGCTACTAGTCGCCTAGCAACAGGGTGTCAACACAAAAACAGGGCCATCTCCCCCATCACAAGGAAGGAGGACGATAACAGAGGAGGAGGAGGAGGAGGAGGAGAGCAAAAAGGAAGAGGGGAGGAGAGAGAAGAAAAGGAAAGAAGAAGATTAAAGGACAGGAAGGAGAAGAGGGAAGGGGAAAAAGAGAAAAAGAGAGGAAGAAGAGCATCTGAAATTAGGGCAGAAGGGCTTCTGGAGCTACTCAATTATTCAGAACTGATGCTCACACACACACACACACACACACACACACCACAACACACACACATATACACACACACACACACACAGATTAACCATTCTCCTTGATCCTTCCTGCATGACCAAGCGCAATACTGGGACGGGAAGGAAAGCAACCATCTCTCCTCCTCTCTTGGTCTCTCATCCATCTCCCCATCCCCCGCAACCTTCCTCCTCCTCCTCCTCGGTCGATAGATGTTCGTTTTATGAACCCCGGGATAGCCGAGCCTGTAGTAGCTGATCGCACAATCAATAACTCTTCCCTTTATGGAGGCGAAGGAAATGTCTTCCCTCTTTCAAACGTAGGAAACCAAATCTGAGCCGACGTGGAAGTGAGATTCTGAACATTTCATCGACTATCAGAGCTGAATAAGGGGGAAAAAAAGCTTAACAGGAAAAAAGCACTGAGCAAGTTACTGATATTAACTCAATAACACACACAGGATTAATATGTTCCATAAGGTGGTTTCATCCAAGTCACCTTACAGGACTACAGGAGTGCACTTTATAACAGTGCTCTCTACCCACCGAGCCACACAGCACTTTGTGATTCGGGGCCATGCACGTCTTAATAATACAGTATTTTGTGGGTGGGATTGTGTCCAAAAACAAACGTTTTAATTGGGAGCGTTTTTCATCCCTCGGTAGCGACTGGACCGGATCAAAGCAGTAACAAAACCAAACAAGTCGACTGAACGTCCAAGTCGTCTGTGAGTTCACAAGCTGCCTCTGATTCCCCGTCTCTCAAGTCTAGGTTATCAACGCAGCGCGGCATCATTCACAGGAAACTCAGCCTGGTTGGATGCAGACAATGAAGGCGTACGGCAACATCAGATCACCCTTATGATCGCCATGGTAACTAAGGGGCTCTTTGTGGACAGGTTGACAGAAATAGCCCTTTTCATAGACGTATCAAAACGCCGTGTTCAGCTCAGCGGCCTGCACTCCAGACAAGAACACCTCAGGCCCACTTTTAAAAGAGGCAGGCAGCAGCAGATGACACACACCTCACCTGTAAACACACACTAGAACACACACTAGAACACACACTAGAACACACTAGAACACAGATACATGGGCATGCACGGTTTTCTCTTTCCGTCACTCACCCTGCTGAGGTCGGTTCCATATTTGCGGTTGAGCTCATCCAGGGTCAGTTTGTGATCGTCCTATCGGAGAAAAGAAGGTGGCATCAGTCCTGGGTGTGTGTGTGTGTGTGTGTGTGTTTCATATCAAAAGCCGATGACATTCACGGCATTGTGCTCTGACCTTTTGGTTTTTCCTTTCAGAAAGAAGAAATGGGGCAGGAAAGAAGGAATGAGGGCAAAAAAACAAGGAATGAGGGTCAGAAAGAAGGAATGAGGGCAAAAAAACAAGGAATGAGGGTCAGAAAGAAGGAATGAGGGCAAAAAAACAAGGAATGAGGGTCAGAAAGAAGGAATGAGGGCAAAAAATGAGGAATGAGGGCAGGAAAGAAGGAAAGAGGGCAAGGAAGAAGGGATGAGGGCAATACATGAGGAATGAGAGTCAGAAAGAAGGAATAAGGGCAAGAAAGAAGGGATGAGGGCAAAAAAACAAGGAATGAGGGTCAGAAAGAAGAGGATGAGTGGGCAGAGAGAGATATAAAGCCTTGTTTTGTTTTACCTGGAATTGGATTTAAGACGATTTGCAACCAAAGTAAGGAAACAAAACGCTTTCTGATTGGACGAAGCTAACGACGTCTAAGTGTGTTTCTTGACGCAGATGCAATGAAAACGAGTCAATATCATAATATAGATAGAATGATGAAGGCCTTGAGTCGCTGCAATCAATCAATCATTTCATATTTTCTAAGGACTTAAATTGAAATTTTGATTTATTTAATACATCTACGCAGGAAGGGAAAGAACGCCAGAGGACAGAGGGGAGAGACAAACAGGGGATGAGTGAGAGTCAAATAAAAGGGAGAGAGAGACTCACCATGTCCACTTCCTTCTTCAGCTCGTCCATATCCTTTTCCTTCTTCTTCCCCTTCCCTTTCTTCTTGCCGCCCTGCTCCGAGGTCGCAGCCAGCTCATACTGCTCACGTCCTTCCTGGAAACGCGACGGAAAAACGAAAAGGTGGAGAGAGAAGAGAAACACTTTAGTTTCGCTCACGACCGACCTCCCGTTTTATCTTTGATGTGTGGATGATATTGGGAGATCACAGGTACTTTCAACGCAGCAATCTGATTGGTCAAAAATGCGATTTATTCCTTTGCTTCACGCGGCAACCAAGAAGCCAGTTAGCGTTTCTGTTGTGGATTCCTATACATGTCAACTACTTTGGAGAGTTAGTATCAGTAATGTCATATAAAAGACAGATATATTTAGTGTGGTTATTGGTGCTGCCAGCGGTCGCCGTTCGTTTTTTCACATTTCCCAACTGTGCCAACAAAATATTGAGGAAGACTTTGCGCAGCTTTCATAGAATACCTTTGTCAGGTTTCTACCGTCCTCTTCCTGCAACAAGTGAACCCTCTCACTATAGACTACCTTTGTCCACCGTCCATTTCAGAGCGGGACACGAATAACAATCTGAGCCTGTCAGTGGCAAAATCAAGCACTTTTAGTGGTACTTTGACTGTGCGCACTTGCCCCTACAGATTACGTTGCAGCCATTGAGTCGTTTCGCCGACTGAGCCGATCTACCGGAGCAATTCCGAAACGATTTTGTGGCTCTAGAGGCCGAGTTTAAAAATCCCGGAATTCTCCTTTAAACACAGCAATAGAAAAAAAAAAGTGTGATAAGAGTCTTAAAGAAATGGAGGGAAAACGGCACCAGACTGTTTTGGACACGGGCGCTGCCAAGCTGCGGCTGTGAACACATTTCCTTTTTGTAAACAAGTGGCATTTTTCAGGAGGCCACGCCCCCCCCCCGCCGCCGCCGCCCCCCCGGCCACGAAAACAACAGCGGAGCGTTGTTTCAAGAGCGGAAACAAAAAGGAGGCCAAGCATAAGTAACGCGCTGACTAACGGCGAGGTGACCATGACTCACAACGCCTCGGAAAGACATTTTGTCGCTGTGCATCTTTTTTTAAAGGCGGGGGGGGGAGAGGGGGGAGGGGCGGGGGGGGTCGCCGAGGTTAACACGGCCGGCGTAAAAAAACCAGGAGAAACGTGGCCTACATCGGAGAGACAGACCACCACGAACTTAACACCGAGAACGGCACATAAAAACCACAGAACCTCGTAACTTGTCACATCAGGTTTAAGTTACTTGAAAACTCATTCGGGAGGATATGGCGTTTGGCGGGGTTTCTCTTCTGGGAATACCTTCTTGCACACCATTTTGTCGTCCATAGTTGCATTTCACCATTTCTTTTTTTTCTTCCCACGTTTGTGTGGATCAATACTTCCACCCTTCACACTTACACACTTATACAAACCCCCATTTTGGTATTGATCAAGGTACAAGAGACCAGATTCGATCTAGAAGCCAAACATCACGTGGATTCAAACCGTTCAACCATCTGAAATCTACAGGACGTTTAGCTGTTACTGCAAAGTGATCAATCATTTTAAAGAATGACACTGTGGTTGTCTGTGGCAGTAATGAAAATAATGTGTGTGTGGTAGATTTTGCGCAATTTCAGGCAATTTCAGGTGCAAAAAAGTGACCAGAAATGACCCCGACACACCACAGAGGAAGGCTTCACGTCGATCCTAACCGGACCCGTCACAAAGCTCCGCCAATCAGCTTGTTCCCGTTGTGTGGAAATAATAAACCCATCTCTAAATTCATTTTCTGCTAAGCTAATCACACCAAGAGGGGGGTGGGGGTGGGGGGGGGGTGTTAACTGTCGAAGCCTGCCTGCAGAGCCTCGTTCCCCCACCGCGGGTATTTCAGTACCTCGGCTTGTTAAAACCTCATATGCACGAGCCTGTGGCGAGTCGCTCTAGTCGGCCCTAATGAGATGATTCAAGTCATGAAGTAGAAGTTCTGACAACGTAACACACACACACACACACACACACACACACACACTACAGACACACACACACACACACACACACACATCCTCTCAATTTCCCCCCTCTTTTTCTGATCACACCGTCTACTCAAGCACTTTGGCAGAGAAAGTGACAGTCTTTCTCACACACACGCACACACACACTCACACACACACACACACACACACACCTCATTATCAGCTCTGTCACTGCTGACAGTAACAAAGGCCTGGGTTAAGATTGTGTCTTCTAGACGGCTGTAACTCAGAGGGAGTGTGAGAGAGAGGGAGTGAAAGTGTGTGTGTGTGTGTGTGTGTGTGTGTGTGTGTGGAAACAGGAGAGTGTAACGCTAGAAGCCGACATCAATTAGCGGTTAGCGCTCATCCATAATGCAGCATGTACAAGGGGTGAGAGGTGTTAGCATGTTAGCAGACAGAGAGAGAGAGAGAGGGGCTATACAGTGACCAAGCGGGTGGCGGCCATGTTGGATCCCTTTAGGAAGGGGGAACAAAATAACCCAACATGCATCAGCCTCCTGCTCGGCACCACTTCCTGTTCCTGGTCGTGACAAGACTCAGACCAGTACTGGACTTTGCGGTGAACTGGCCCTTCAGCAGCACATGACGTTGTTGTTGTTGTTGTTGTTGTTGTTGTTCTGGCTGGGAGAGCACCGAGCCTGGTTCTGGATCAGCGGGGACAGATCTCCTGAGGGCCACACGGCTTTCAAACATTTCATAAAAAATGGGGGGAGGAAGGGCACAAAGACAGGCTGCAGGCTTGTATCTGGTAGCCCCGCCCCCCTCCATCAGTCACAACAACAGTACTATTCTGTTTTACTGAAGGACTACATTCACTGATGGTACCGCACTATTTATAGCGACTCTGAATGTGTGACTCACTGAGCACCGAGGAGTCTGCACGCTTCCTCAAGTTAAAGTCAATGGCCGTTAACACCAGCGACTGCAACAAACTTGAAACGAAAACAGCTGCTGGCCCGTCAGAATAAGAGTCTTGTGTGACTGGGATGGTTTCAAACTGAGGTGCATTCAAGACCTTTTTGAGGCTTTTGAGTTGAGACAATATAATAATCTGACTTCAAGACATTTCCAGGAACCTGCAGACTCCCCCGCTAACCATCAACACCCACAATCACAGCAAACAACGTCCTCAAGGTCCCCCGAGGCTTTTTCATTAACACTGAACGGTTTAGCAAAGTGACATAACAACAAATAGACCAGGAGAAAACACTTACTCGCTCCCTGGTGACCCGAAGAGTTCGCATAGCAACCGATAAAAACAGTATTTCCAACGTCGAGCACGGTGGAAATCAATGTGAGGCACGGCAACACTTCAAAATAAAACTTCATCCTCGCCTACAAGCGGTTTACATTCAAACGCGTTGGCGACGGAACAGCAGGAGGTGATGCTGCCATGTTGGACCACTGAGGTGTTTTACTGCAGCTGGCATTTTCCTTTAAAAAGACGGAGCCGAACTGAAAAGTGAGCGGACCCGAGAAGAAATGTTTCTACTTCCTCCCAGTGATGCTTGGAGACTCTAGCCAGACTTCCCTTAAGAAATGCAGTTCTGGTTTTATTTTTTAACCTCATTTTGTGTTGAAAATAAAACCTTCCTCACTGAAACTGAAGTCCACTGCTAGCCACAACCTAGCGTGTTAGCATGTCAAATCTGCGGTTTCGATTTTGGGAAATAAGGAAGGAAGGATGAACGGACAGAGAGACAAAAGGAAGGAAGGAAGGAATGACAGGAAGACAGAAACACTGACAGACGAGGAGAGGCCACACACACACACACACACACACACACACACACACACACACACACACACACACACACACACACACACACACACACACACCCCAAGAACAATGGCCCTTTGTACCACTTTCCCAACGTCTGTATCAAAACACCAACAAGAGGAGAAATGTGTTCATGTGACTGTTTAAGACGTTTGACACATGGGCAACTTTTTTCCCAGCAATGACATTGGGCAATATTGCCTGTAGTTGGGCAGTTGGGGGGGGGGGGGGGGGGGGGGTATGTGGGAACAAAAGTACCAAGACAAACTACCCTTGTTTACAAGCGTTTTCAAAATAGCTCTGGTATGTTCCCTCAAGTGACCAATCAGGCCAATCAAATGGGTATTTTCAGAATAAAAGACCTTATTTTCAGGTAACAGTTTTTGATAGTTTTTACTGTATGAATGTGCATCCCTGGGACCGATGTTCGCTGAACACGGGTAAACTGGAGGGCAGGCCGAGCCGATGCTGGTTAACCTCTCGCCCCTCTAACAGGGCCCCTCATGTGGTGAACAACGTATTTACGAGGCGATCAGAAGCTGCATTCCTCGGCATTCAAGGCCCTGCTTCCCGTCAGCCAATCAGAAGGGCTTTCAAATACGACTTTGGGCAGATTGAACGGTGAAGGCAGGGAGCCCAAAAACTGATCCCGGTGCAGCTCAACGGTGTGTGGGAAAGCTTCTCCGGCGAGGCCTTTCCTGGCAAACGCTCAGCAAACCCAACTCAACGTCGGTAAATTGTATTTGTGGGGCGAGGGAGAGAGAGAGAGAGAGACGGCTAAGTGTGTGTGTGTGTGTTTGACAGAGAGAGAGAGGCCAGGGCGTGCGAGACAGGAAGAGAGAAGCCGTTGAAGCTGGACAGAGAGGCGCTTTTGAATGAACGAGGGATGAAAAAAAACAGTAACTCAACCAAGAGGCCCTCTCTCTCTCTCTCTCTCTTTCTCTCCCCCCCTCCCTCCCTCTCTCTCTTCCTCGCCTGAGAGAACAACGTCCTAAGGCTCAAACATCAGAAGAGAGCGGTCGGTCAAGCGGCCGCATATTTTAAAGCGCGCACACACACACACACACACACACACACACACACACACACACATTCCTATGAACAGTCAGTCTTAGTGCTTGGGTCTTTTGCCAAATACACAAGCTGCCCATTCAACCACACACACACACACACACACACACACACACTCCTGGGACTTTGGCCCGTTGCTACCGGCGACCGTTGCCACACCTCTTGAGATATGTGAATGGACAGTCACGTGTTTTGAGCACCTCCCCCTCCCTCCCTCCCTCCCTCCTCTCCTCCTCCTCCCCCGGTCCATTCCTCTCTCTCTCTCTTTCACTCTCTCTTTTCTTGCCCCCACACATTCCCCTCCCTCCCTCCCTCCTCTCCAGCTCCCCCTCTGTTTGACGAGAGAAAAGCGAGTGTGTTCATTGACACGGGGGGGGGGTGTTTAACACTCCCGACACGTCCTGTGCAACTTTCAGCGACTAGAACAAAAAGACAATCAATGAATCTCCTGGGTTAAAGGGGAACGCCACTCAAACCAGGAAGTCACAAAGTGTCCCAGAAAGTTTGCAACTTTTTACAAATGGTGTTTTCCTTTAATTGGTGTTTTGCTTTACATGATTGATCCCTGCTGCAGCTTCTCTTTTCATTTCCCTCCTTCTGAAGGGAGGTCAGAGGTCAGCTACCTGGAGCTGGTAAAGACTCGGTGCGTGAAGGGCGGTTTCCTGGCTAAATACGCCACCCTGCCGCTACCAACCAGCAGACACGCAACCATTTTCATCAGCTTGAACGCAGCCAAAAGGCCTCAGCAGAGATCAGGCATGACTGGAATTCAAGAGCAGCGGCCCAACGACCAGGAAACCTCGCCATCTTCCCGTTTCGTCCGACGTGAACCTGAACGCAGCGGCAAGAAATCAGTAGACATGGCAGGTGGAGAGGAAGAAGCAAAACTGAAATGACTCCTGAATCTATTGAACATCACAGATTGAGGATGTTTCCCTTTAAGAGGCTGAAGGATCAATCAATCAATCAATCAATCATTGGCTTTTTTTTTTTTTACTTCCTGCAAGACTTGAAAACACTCAGACGTTGTGTCATTTCCCTACGAGGGGGAAACAGAACGTGTTTCATAAACTTCTTTTTTTTCTAACTCGTGGTTTCTTGTTACCGGGTCAAATTAGAGCAAATGGCTTCGGGGGAAACGAGAGAAGACACTCGTGTTTTTGTATGTATTGAAAATGTCTCCTACCTTCCCCCATGTCTCCTACCTTCCCCCATGTCTCCTACCCCCCCCGTCTCCTACCTTCCCCCATGTCTCCTACCCCCCTCCATGTCTCCTACCCCTCCATGTCTCCTACCCCTCCATGTCTCCTACCCCCCCCGTCTCCTACCTTCCCCCATGTCTCCTACCCCCCTCCATGTCTCCTACCCCTCCATGTCTCCTACCCCTCCATGTCTCCTACTCCCCCCGTCTCCTACCTTCCCCCATGTCTCCTACCCCCCTCCATGTCTCCTACCCCTCCATGTCTCATCGTGTGACATCAAGGTGAGACCGGCTCGCTCTGATGAAACATCACATGGTGTTACTATGACTCACCGGCAAACTCAATTAAGGCAGTTGGACCGGGCCATGTGTCTGGCATGGAAAATTTCTGATAGTGCAGAGAGATCAAGTCAGAGATAAAGAGAAGAAGAAGAAACACAGAGTTTGTTTTACTTTTCTGCTTTCACTGAGCAACAGGCGAGCGGGGAAAAGTTCAAAGACTCGCCACAGAAAACAAAATCGCACGGCTCAAGCTGCTTAGCAAAACAGAGGAGAAGAGAGAGAGAGCATGTGAAAGAATGAGAGAGAGAGAGAGAGAGAGAGTGAGTGAGGCAGAAAGAAAAGCAGGAGGGGGGAGAGAGAGGAGGAAAAACGAGAAAGAGAGAGTGAAGGAGAGAGATCGGGAAGATATAGAGGGTGAGAGTAGAGAGAAAGAAATACAGGCATTGAGATAGGATGAGAGAAAGAAGAGGAAAAGATGGAGAGAACACAAGAGAGAAAGAGAGCGAGAGAGAGAGAGAGAGAACGCTGTGTTCTGTCACAGGGATGGGGTGGCGTGTGACAAAAGCCCCGGTTAATACACAATGACTGCCAAGCGGAAAGAATGTTAAATCCTCAGGGGGAGAGAGAGAGAGAGAGAGAGAGAGAGAGAGAGAGAGAGAGAGAGAGAGAGAGAGAGAGAGAGAAAAAAAAACAGGTTCAAGAGATTGGAAAAGACAGAATGAGAGAGGGAAGCAGAGAAACAGTGAATGAAAGGATAAATGGAAAGGAAGGGGGGGGAGAGAGAGAGAGAGAGAGAGAGAGAGAGAGAGAGAGAGAGAGAGAGAGAGAGAGAGAGAGAGAGAGAGAGATTGAAAAACAACAAGGTCCAGTCTACTCTCAGTGAGGAAGAGGCTTATTGAACCAAAAACAACGATTAGTAACGTCTGATGGCGTTTTGTCCGATTCCTCACGTTACACCTGAAGGCAACGTGTCCGGTTACCTTCAGGTGTAAACCACTGAAACACCGTCTGGGTGAACGAGGTCCAAACGACCCGCAGTGCATCATGGGTCCTCAAACATCTTCACACCGGTCATGAAGACACACATTTGAACACACGGGAGGAGTCTGCACCGTCACCCCCGGGTGCCCGCCAACCACACCTTTACCCCCCCCCACCCCACCCAGTCCCGGTTTGGACGGGTGAAGCGCGACTCCCCTCATCAGTCGATGTGTCACACGTGTGATAACCGCCACCTCCACATGATTCATCATCTCTGAAGACGTGAGGTGATCTGGCACCCGAGGAGCACCCTGAGGACTCGGGTTACCCATCATCCTCTCTGGTTTTAATGCCGCGAATCGTTTCATGAGACTAAAAAAAAAAAAAGGAAAACCCTCCCACTGCACCTCCCATCACCCGCCTCCCTCCTCCCTCTTCCGCCGTGCCTGTGAGCAAGTTGATGAGCGGAGGCAATGCGGCAACTGGTACCTCTCGTCTACCTCCCATCACCCCCGCCTCCCCCTTCCTCCCCCTTCCTCCTCGCCTGGTGCTTTGTGATGAGAAACAACCAGGAAAAAAAAAAAAGGGGGGTGATGTCACTTTAGAAATGAATGGAAGTTACATGTTAAATTAACTCTCTCCCCCTCCTCCTCCTCACCTCCTCCAGGTCTAGCCATCTATCTGTGCCAATAGTGAATACACCGGAGAAGCCTGGGGTGCTAAAGGAGCGGAAGGGAGGGGAGAGCGGGGGATAAGGGGGGGGGAGGGGGGAGGGAGGTGATGGGATGGGGGCAGGGCATGGCTTTCACCACATATGGGAGAGGGGGGGAGAAAAACACCAGCAAGCCAAGAAGCCAAGAGAGAGAGGAGAGGGAGAGGGAGATAGTAAATGAGAGAAAAGGAAGGAGATTGAATGACTGCTTCACATCTCCCGCCAACCTGTCTGTCTGCCTGCCTGTCTGTCTGTCTATCTCTCCATCCATCCCTGGTAGTGTTGCTGTTGCGCAGCATGGCAGGGTGTGGCGACTCGACTGATATGACACCCCAAACGGTTCAACATCAGTCCAAAACAAATCTGCAAAAATAATAAAAAACTACGCCTAAAAAAAAAACTTAAAAAAAAACCCGGGGCGTGCGGCGAGCCCCCACAGACGCTCGCGATCTCAGTGGACGCGACGCTTTTCCTCCACACCGACAACGAGGGAGACGTGAAAACGTGTGACCGAAGTGTTATGAAATTCAGCCGGCAGAGCAAACAGGCTGCAGCAGCAAGACCCCCGCAGAGCGAAGAGGAGAGTATCTGCCAGACTACCATCAGGTCATATGATCAAATACCAATGACTGATCAATAATCTGTTCATCATGTGTTGCCATTTAATCTGAAGAGTCGTCTAAAGGTGTCAGATGTGGGGAAGGAGAACCAACCCGTGTAAACAAGTCACTTTATTGCTTTTCTCTGCTCGGTTTCATTCGTCTAACTGGTCTACACTCTGGTTTGGTGTCAGACTAGAAAGAGAGAAGACTTTGTTCCCGAAATAAAAAAGGGTGACATGTTGAGTTCAGACTGAATCCCTGTCCTGGAGGAGAATTCACAAATAGAAAAAATAAAAAAGGGGGCTGGACTTTTTTTTGACCATATCCCTCCCATGGTGGCAAAAACACAAAAACATGTTCCAAAAAAAGTCATACAAATGTTTTAAAAATGCATTAAAATCAACCCGAGTCAGTGGAGAACGCCGGCTCGCGCGCGGATCCTCGAGGGAACATCAATGGGGGGGAAAAAAGGCGCTTAACTTTTAAGGGGCAATTTTAACAAAAGTCACAGGACTGCGCGCGTGTCGGGGGTCTCTCCCGTTTCTTCTTCACCTTAAGACTGAATCGCATTGCAGACCATAAACCACCCCCACCCCCCCCTGCCGCCCCCTCCCCCCGCAGCCATTCACACACTTCAGCTCCCATTCAGACGGTTTTTATTTCCAGTCGCAACGTCGTAACTAAAAAAAAAAAAAAACTACCGTTACAAACGCAAACTTCGCCCGTGTGAAGCGTTTGGAAACGTCCCGTTATGTAACGCGGCACCGGGCGGCTTCGCGGTGATGGAAACTTGTTTCGCTGGTGTTGTTTTTTCTCTCCTTTCCTAAAAAGAATGAAGCTCGAGCTCTGGGGGTTCAAACGCGGAAGTCACTAAAAGTACTTTGACACAGCAGGCATTTTGAGACGGGTTATCTTATCACGCATGTGACCCCCCCCACCCCCCTCCTCCAACAACAACGGTGACAACATCGATTGAGCAAACCACTTGTTTGAATGGTAAAGTTTTATTCCACCTAATCCAGTATCGTGTTATCAAACAGTAAGAAAAAGAAAAATAATACTTACTCCTCTTCCCATGTTTGCTAGACTGTGGACTTAAAACCTGGCCAGCTGAAGTAAAAACGTGACACAAAAAAAATCCACCTTAAAATTTTGTACAATTTAAAAAAAAAAAGAAATGACTCAAAAATGAAATAAAAGCACCCCTGGATGTGCCCTTATTTGATTTCTCTTCTTCTCGTTTTCTTCCACACGTGTCACTCCTCCAGGACACGCATCCGAGCTCGCGAGCCGCCGCGGCAGACCCTCTGGTACTTATAGGCGGCGTTCCTTCCATTGTGACGTAGACGCCGTTCGCCATGGTAACCCCACGGATGGGGGTGGAGCGTCCACCATTATTGGGCGTTATTGCGTTATTTTGCTTTTCTGTTTTTTTTTAGTTTTTTCTTTTTTTTAGTTTTTTTTCAGCTGTGCAACACACATACACACACACACACACACAGCACGTTCTTCACCATGGATGACGGTGAGACGTTCACTGGTATAAATATAGAAGGATACTACACAGACATCATGGCACAAATAGAGACCACTAGAGTGAAAGAAATAAAATGAATAAAAAATAAAGTATGATAACGGCGGTATCAATGCCATAGATACACTTAAAGTCCCTGTAGTGTTGCTTGTGCATAGCAGAGACACACACTACTCACACACATGTACACGCATGGCTGTGTGCACAAACACACACACGCACGCACATGCACACGCATGCACATTGCGTGACTCCCCGGCTGTTAATCCCCTGTGTTGTGACTTGGAGCCATCTCAAGCTGCGTGAGATGAAGCCCTGTTGTCAGTCTGTTGATGTTCTCTAAATGTGGGTTATCACTCTGCTCTGGAAAAAAAAGACCTAATTCATGGACAACTTCTGAACCCTCTCCCTACATCCAAGGCTTAAAAGGATGCAGGGCCCCATCTTGCCTCGGGGGCCCCCTGAAACTATTCCCGCCCCCCCCGCCCCCAGCGATGCCCCCCTGTTCACTGTCAGCTATAACATACTTGGCTGTCAAAACAAATGGTAAGACCTACTCACAGGCATGAAGAGGGGCAGCAGGGCGACCGATGCCCCGCTGAAGTTGTCCTTGAGCGAGAGGCTGATTCCAGACCAGGTCCAGGGGGCGTTGCAGCTCTGTAGCTGACCTCTGACCTCCCAAGCGAAACAGCAGAATCTCAGTCCAGGTATCACGTTGTTGTTGTTAAGAGAGACAGGTAGCAGGGCTAGCCAGTTAGCCAGTTAGCCAGTTAGCCGCAGCGGGGCCCCTTTAAAGCTTTTCATCCCAGGACACTAATGAGAGGTTTAGTCTCTCATCCTTGGAGCTTATTGAAAACATTCAGCCACTTTTGTTGTTGGGAGACCCGCATGCATCAGGGGGGGGGGGGGAGGGGCCTGACGAGAGAGAGACAAGGTAACCAGCGGCAACCAGTTAAAGGTCCACTGTTAGATCGTCATCACCGTTTTTTAAAATAATAAACTAAACAAATTCCCTGGATGAAGTTGTGTGTGCAGCTTTAACCAGATTTAACTAGATTGTGTTTTGAAAGCACCCCCCCCCCCTCCCCTCCATCTCCCCCCTCCCCCCTCCACCCACCCCCCTCCCTCACCAGTGTATTCTAATAGGCCTTATCAGCGAGGAGAGGCACTCTGGACCAATTGACAAGATAAACCTGAGATAGATCAAACAGCAAAGGCCGGAGTTTACTGGTCGGCTTCGGCTTGACTGATGACATTTAATTCCCTCTGTCTCTCACACACACACACACACACACACACACACGCGCACACACACACACACACACACACACCTTTTTGCAATTCAAAGCAGCATCTATTCATGGTTGTGTGTATCCTCCATCTCCTCATGCGTACTCATAGACCGGATTCACAGATGGACACGCAGCAGAAAGACCCGGCACTGCGGAGGAGTGTGTTTAAGTGTGTGTGTGTGTGTGTGTGTGTGTGTGCGTGCGTGCACTCGAACACGTGCCTGTTTGTGTGTGTATGTGGGTTTTGCACGTGCATTCACATCCATGTGTGCATGTGTTGCCCGTGTGCTCTATAAATAGCCTAGATTTTATTTAGATGTTGGAGAGAGGGAGAGAGAGGGAGAGAGAGAGAGAGAGAGAGAGAGAGAGAGAGAGCTCCTAAATGAGTTGCCATAGCAACAGGCACGTTCCGGGGCCCTGCTTGTGAACGGAGGATGAAGGCATGATGTTAGTCTCTCTCTGCTTCTCTCTCTCTCTCTCTCCCCCTCTCTTCTTCTCACTGTCTTCCCCTCTCTTTGTCTCCCCCCCTGCTGTCTATCTCCCCCGTCTCCCGCTCTTCCCATCCATCTCCCCCGTCTCTCTCTCATCCTGTCTGTCTCCTCCGTCTCTACCTCCCCCTCTTCATCTCTCTGCCTCTCTCTCTCTATTTCTCTCCGTCTTCCTTTTTTGTCTCCCCACCCCCCACTCTCCATCTCTACCTCCCCCCTCTCCCCTCGTTCTCTTGCTCTCCTCTCAACTGAATTCAAAATGTCAATTTTTTCAGTTTTGTACATTCAAACCATATCTCTCCCCCCTCTCTCTTTCTGTCTCCCTCTCTCCTCCCCTCTCCCCCTTTCTCTCTCTTCTTTCTCTTTATTCATCCCTCTATCATGTCTTACTCCCCCCCCCCCATCATTCTTATTTTCATGCTCTCAGTGTCTTCCCGTCTTCCTCTAGCACCCTCTGGTGTTATCACCTGTGAAGTCGGGAGGATATCATATTGATTGATCGCTTGATTGGTTGCTCGGCAGGCAGTGTGTGTGTGTGTGTGTGTGTGTGTGTGTGTGTGTGTGTGTGTGTGGTGTTAATCACTGGGCATATTCTCCCTCAGACACTTCTACCTTGCTAGGTGAGGCTAAGTGTGAGGCTTGCAAAGTGTGTGTGTGTGTGTGTGTGTGTGTGTGTGTGTGTGAGGCTGGCCATCTGTGATCGGGGATACCGTCCACACACACACACACAGGAGGGGGGGGGGGGCGTATATAATGGGCAGGGTAAACACACAGTAGATAGCACTGAAGTGGTCTCAGTTCATTTTCACTGAGGGCCTCTTTGCATTAGCGGTCAACAGAGGAATCCATTGCAAACAGCACTGTGGCAGACTGGCCCTCGAGATAACACACACACACACACACACACACACACACACACACACTTTTGAGTCCAACCTAGCAGAGGTAGTAATGTGAACAGGAAGTGCTGCTGCAGGGCGTCTTATCCCAGAGAGGTCTGCTGCGTGGCGACCTCTCTCTCTCTCCAGGTGTTTTGCGGGCGATCTCCCTCTCTCTCTCTCTAAAGGGTTAAATCCCACCAGCAGCAGCAGCAGCAGCTCGTAGCGCTCGCACAACAAACAAACTCCCAGACAGCCTCAGTGTGCAATGGTGCAGAAGAGTTTTTTATTGTGAAAGACATTTTTTTTTTTTTCATGACCGAGATTGTCCTCGACGCATCCATGCTTTGTTTTCGGTGTGCTTGTGACAGACGTGTAACATGGCAGTAAGATAACGGTGAAAACACTGAGCGCTCCCTCGCCGGTGCCTCAGTAGTACGTCTCCTGCTCCACCCAACCTGGAAACCAAAGGAGACAGAGTTAGCGACAGAGCTCCGGGTCGAGATTCTCCTTTTTCGCGTTCGGGCTGCAGGATGATATCATCCCTCAACTCGACTGGACTCAGACAGGAAGGTCGTGCCAATTGTTATGTCCCGCGGTTGGTTTGGTCGTGAGATGATGATATCATCCTCCAGGCCCGGCTCGCGGGGATCCAGACTCTCGACACCGCGAAGGGTCCGGGGGGGGGGTTTGATTCCCGATGAAGTGTCCATCCAATGGCGTCATTTGATACAATTTTGTAGGAGTGTAGATGCTTTTATTTTGAAATCCCACGAAGCTTCTCTCGCTGTATCAGCCCGGGTTTTTGTGCTAGCAGGCTACAGGCCGACTTTCACCCAAGATTAGCGGTTTCGTTATGAACCCTGATCCGGAGCAGGGCTGAAATCACCGTCAGCCGAGAGGAAAGAACTTATTTAATAAATATTTGTAGTATTTGTAGTATTTTGTCCGTTAAAAAAAGACATAAATGGTGGAAGGTGTCTCAGTTTAACTTTTCTCTGTCGTCTGAACATAACAGAGCACATTATTCACCATGGATGGACAATGGGATGCTCACTGATCTGTGCTGCGAGACTCAGATGTAGCGGACACACACACACACACACAACACACACACACACACACACACACAACACACACACACACACACACAGCTGTGTCGGAGCTAACATGCATGCAGGTTGTGTACAGCTCAGTGACTTGAGCACTGACAGCGACAGGGTTGTGGGTTCAAGCCGTACGCTGCAGTTCACTGAGCCGGTTGACCGGACCGCACACACACACAACACACACACACACACCACCACATGTATGTACACACACACACACACACACACGTGATTCAGCCTCATCGTGTGTGTCACTACCTCTCTCCATCATCTACCAGTGCCTCTGCTCTCTGTTTCTAACACGGCGGAGTGTTGTCACCGTCACCAACATTGACCCTTTCACCAAAAGCGCTCCGTGTCGCGGTCGCCTCCAGAGGGCGCACACGCGCAGATTTGAATTGTTGAAAGAAGAAGAAGACAAGAAGAAGAAGGGAGGAAGAAGAAGAGTCAAACAGGAACCTGAAACTGACAATCCGGGTGAAACGTGGAACTATTTTGGTGATTTTGCCGTGATGTTAAAAATCTGGTACGGTGACAACACTGATATGTAGCATGATATGTTTTATATATACTGTATATGGATGGATCTGCTCCTTTGATTGAACCGAAAAGATCCGATGTTCCTCGTCATTCAGGGAACAGAGGCACCGCTTCACTACCACCGTGAATAAAGTTTTTTTTAAAAAGGTTCTTACCGCCTGGGTTGCGCCGCAGGATGTATCTTCTGCCTTCGTCATACAGGAAGATGAGGAGGGAGTAGGGGAAGGCACAGAACCACCAGGTTGGCCTGAGATGGACGGATGGACGGATGGATGGATGATGGAGAAAGAGAGAGAAAGTTAGACACAACTATTAAAACCATTCCATTTGAGCAAAGCGAGTCAGAAAATGTTGTCAGTGTGAGCGCTCTGCCTCCAAAGATGTATTCCTTCAACTTTTTCTTCCTGCAGCGATCAGACTGAGCCCCGTAACACACGCACACACGCACACACACACACACACACACACACACACATCATCCTAAACCCTTATTAGCCTCACATTTTTCTTCAGGCAGTGAGAAAAAAATCCCTCCTAGACAGAGTTCATCAGCAGGGGAAGCTCCGACTTTACTTCTCCAAACGTCAAAATATAGACACTTATTTTTAATATATATATTTATTATATTATATTATATTAAAAAAAAAATTATATTTCCCCCCCCCCCATAGACTCTTATTTTGAAGTTAAAAGAAAACCTACCACCTGACACGTTTCAAAACAATGAAAATATTGTTTTATTTACTGGTTCATTTATTGATTTGCTGGGTGACTGATGTGATCCCTCATTTAATGTTTGACTTAACTTGAATATTTGCTGTCTTTGCTATACTTTTTATTCAGGTTACAGTGAGATCATTCCTATCTCTGTCAGCGGTCTACTTTATTTTGGCAGAAATAGGAAGAGAGAGAGAGAGAGAGAGAGAGAGAGGGAGAGAGAGAGGGAGAGAGAGAGACAGAAAGCAAACAAGATAAAAAAAACAGTGAGAGAAAGAGAAAGACTGGGAAGAGGGACAGACGGAGAGAGAGAGAGAGAGAGAGAGAGAAAAGAGAGGGATGAGGGGAGACGGAGAGACAAAGAGAGAGAGAGCGGCCAAGGTTGCTTCAACAGAGCATCATCAGCAGAGTCACCCAACGAGGGAGGTGAGTGGGCGGGTGAGGAGGGTGAGAAAAAAAAAAAGCGAAGAGACAGAAATACCAGGAACAGATGAAAAGGCAGCAGGGGAGACAGTGGAAGCCAGAGAAGAAGAAGAAGAAGAAGAAGAAGAGAGGATTTAGGTTGGATGTGGAAACTCAACATGTCCTATGTTCTCTTCTTCTGCTCCTGAAGTGAAAACCATACGAAGGCCTTTTCCCGCCCACAGTACTCCAGAGAACTGCTCACATCCCAGCGAGGGGAATCAAGTCATCTCTGATCACTCTCCACCTGCTGCTCTCAACACCCGGTGTCAGGTGGGTCTTTACCGAGACACATCCTCTGGAGACAGGAAGTGATGCGTTTTACGTTTTCAGGTTTGTTGTTAGGAATAGATAGAAGAACTGGGTAGTTAGCGTGAGCAGCGATAGTCACCGTGGCTGAACAGACAAAGAAAAGAGCGCCACCTACAGGAACTCAAACTCCATCAACAGGAAATTCAAGAAAAAAGACGTCACTGTTTTATTGATTACTATTTTTATTTTTATTTTGTAATTATTTTATGTATTTTATTTTTATTATTTATTTTTTATTATTTTTGTTATTATTATTTTTTCTTTATTTGTATTTTTTCTTTATTTTTATTTAGGGATAAACTGTCTGCATCTTGCCCTTTTAATCATGACTACTCCCAGCATTCCCAGTATTGACTCTATTGACCATGCAGACGGCCAAAAAACCAACAGATTGTATCGTGTGTGTGTGTGTGTGTGTGTGGCTAAGAGGCTAAGCTCAGTCCCTCAGGCCCCACATAGGAACCCATGCTCATGTGGTGTGTGTGTGTGTGTGTGTGTGTGTGTGTGGCTAAGAGGCTAAGCTCAGTCCCTCAGGCCCCACATAGGAACCCATGCTCATGTGGTGTGTGTGTGTGTGTGTGTGTGTGTGTGTGAGTGTGAGAGACTCACTTGAGGGGGTACATTCTGAGGGCTACGTCCATGCCAGGGCAGTAGGACAGGAAGGCAGCCAGGGCCGTCTCCTCAAACAGTCCAAAGATGAGGATACGGTTCCTGAGGAGGGGAGGAGTTAACGGGTTAACGGATGTCTGGGTAATCATAACTGGAATGACTGCTGCAACCAATGATGCAATTACTGGTACAACTTGCACCAAGAAGAGTGAAGAGTCTTTCTCCCATCTCTGTTTTACCATTTTCAGGTGGACATAAATGAACTTAACTATATATATATATATCGTGTATAGTGTACATACTTCATTCCTTGCTGCAGGATGGAGTTCCTCCTGGTCTTGCAGATGATCAGATCGGCCCACTGGACGACGACGATGCTGGCGAAGAACGCCGTGTGGCAGGTGAACTCCACGATCTTTCTGCGCTCGTACGTCTGGCGGACGGGAGGGAAAGCAGAGCTAGCTGGTCAAAGCATGGTATCCATCTGGTGTCGGCGTTTAGCATTAGCACCGGCTGTAGCGTGACTCACAGTGGCAGCGCCATAGCACTGGAAGTAGCATTAGCGTGACTCACCCACTGCTGTCCATAGCTGTCCTCCAGGTCGTTTACGTATTTGTCGTCCCAGTGTACTCTGATCCCCAGCAGGTCCATGGGGAGGAAACCGTTCTCCGCCAGGATCACAAAGTATGTGAAGAACCCGGCTGTGGCCTGCATCATACCTAGAGAGGAGGAGAGCATCAGGTCAGGTTTCTTCTGTCCCATAGCGCAACATGACCATAATATATCCGAGATTACTTTCAATAAACTAACTTTCCGGCCTGTACTTGTTTGGGAACAACCAATCAAAGACAAGAGGGCGGGGCTATGCACAAACAACCAGCAACGCATCATCCTTCATTACCTCCTCACTACATGTTTCTGCTTAATCGTTGTATTTCTATTTCTGTCAATTACAGGCTGTAAAAGAGGTCAGTAAAAGTCACAAATTCCTTCATGTCTCTGTAATTGTTTCATCATATCTTCAAACAGCTTCTATGGTTTGTTTGATCCAACTTCAGGGCCATGTGGGTCAGATTTGCGGCATGTACTGCCAGAAAGTTGGATGTCATGCGGTAAACCCGACCCATTTGGTACTCCAAGCAGCTTAGAAGAGAGGCTAAGGATTACTTGCAACTGCTTTTTGACCGGAGGGCTGACAGGCAAATGAAATTTTCATGTGCTGCTTCAATCTTACGCGCACAGAGACGACAGTTTTAGTTGTTTGTGCAAAAAGGGTGCAGGGATGAAAGACGCCAAGCATCATTCATAGCAGACTCAGCAAAATCTGACTCACGGGGATGAAGGTATTGTGTTCCTGTGCGGGAAATGCTTACCGATCTGTCCGTAGGCTATACTGATGAGCCTCTCGTTGACCAGTTTGTCTGTCCTGGGGTTTCTGGGCTGTCTCTTCATGATGTCGCTCTCAGCTGCCTCGTAGGCCAGGGAGATGGCGGGAAGCTGGGAGGCAGCGACAAGCGGGACACGGTGAATGCCAGGAATTTAGATCAAATGATTTGGAAGATTTTGGCTGGATTTGCACATCTGCATATCAGCTTTTTTGTTTTAATCTATTTGTAGCACGGATTGGATCTGATCATGGGAAACCTGCATGATCAGAAGGAGTGTTAACCTGTTGAGATGATCATCAACTCTGTGCCACGGGGTTAAAAAATTGACCTGCTTCCCAAGTAAATCCCATGGTTCTATGCCCTTGCTGGCCACATCCCAAGTCAATCAATCAAAAAGCTCACCATGTCAGTTCCCAGGTCGATACAGAGGATGGTGACGGTACCCAGGGGCAGAGGGATGTTGGCGATGATGAAGAGGAGGAAGGGTGAGATCTCAGGGATGTTACTGGTCAGGGTGTAGGCGATGGACTTCTTCAAGTTGTCGAAGATCAGACGGCCTGGCGAGGTAATTCGAGACAAGCAGAAGAAATCAATATGGTGAAAGTCAAGTGATGGGATGAGACAGTTTGGCAGTTATAATGATGCTCGTTGCGGTCTACATGTCTGCATGGCTTGGAAAAGTTGAGGACCAAACACCTTTGTGATACAAATACGCTACCAGCCAACAAGAGAATTGAAACTGAATGAATGAATGAACATCACTGTAGGACTTTTGAGTACTCCCTTGATGGCTGAGGACCACAGGGGTGCCCGGGAGGTAAGACTTACCCTCTTCCACCCCGGTGACGATGGAGGCGAAGTTGTCGTCCAGCAGGATCATGTCAGCAGCCTGCTTGGAGACGTCAGATCCAGCGATCCCCATGGCAACGCCGATGTCGGCCTTCTTCAGAGCTGGGGAGTCGTTCACACCGTCACCTGTCACGGCCACAATGGCGCCCTGCAGAGGGAAGAGGGTTTAGATGTACAGTTTTCCAAAGTAGTTGTCATTTCTCCAGCAAAATGGCCTCTTCTTGAACAATATTTGGATATATGTACTTATCTTATTCAACAAAAAAAGAATATTTCAGATTCTGGCTTTATGTTTATCTGCAGTATACAATGTTTTTAGGATGTTCCACAAATTATGGACCTCTTTCATATTCAATTAAGCCTAAGATTAAGATTTTATTTCTTCAGGGGAGATCTCCTCATATCCGGAGGTGGACTGTGAGCTTACTTGTTTTGGCTTTGAAATTAAATAATACATATATAACTGAAAGTGGTAAGAAGTTTGTGTATGACTGGGTCTCAGAAAGTGAGCATCCTGAGTCCTGATCCCTGTCTATGGAAATGGCTGCGATTCCTGCAATGCTGACCATTCTCTGGCAACCCTCCACAATGATGAGTTTCTGCTGAGGGGAGGTTCTGGCGAAGACGATCTCAGTGTGGTGCTGCAGGATGTCGTCAAGATGCTCTGCGGTCATGTCTTTCAGCTCACCACCGTGGACAACGCAGGCCTTGGCATCCCTGGAGAGGAAAACAATAAAGATTAGAGATTCTGTTTCTGAGGGGAAAACTGTGGCGGAGATGTGACCTGGGCAGCATGGGCACATGAAAGGGAAGTCATGAAAGGAAAAGGCAGAAAACAGGAAATTCTAGACAAAAACAGACAGCGCCGGCCTTGGCCTCTTGAGAGGAAAACGGTGGAGTCGTCAGCAAAAAGCTAGATCTAGAACAGAGGGCTCTCTCCTGGTGGAGCTTGTACCTCCAAAAAGTCAAAGTCAGAAACTGAGAAAATCTAGATGGTGTTCTCACTGAGGTCCATACATGTTTGGCATTTTGTAAAAACCTTCAATAGTCAATAGTAATATTTTGCCCACACATGGGACATCAACTGTTAATTGCGTTACAAAAAGGCAAAATGAGAGATAGGAGTTTTCTGCAGGTCACCAACAACATTAACTGACAGTACTTCAGATGTAACAGTAGCCCTTGTATTTTTATCATGTGACTGTGATCTGAACAGACAGGGAAACGGTGCAGCCACCATGACAGAGCTAGATCCAGATTTTTGTGTCTGCTGCGACTCGAGTAAAAGCCTTTTTGGCTGATTGCAGATCTTGATTGCCAATGCCAATTTAATTTGGCATCATTAGTGCTAATTAATTGGCTAGCCATCTTCCAGATAGCATACATATAAACTTTGGGTCTAGTCACTCAAACTAAACTATTGCAGAGACAGTTGGAGTCAATCACTAATTGGAATCATTATGTTGAGAGATTACGACTGTCTGAGACACCAGTGAAGAACTACATTTAGAATGGAGATGTACATTCAGTTTTGTCTCTTTTAATTGATAGCATTTCATTCCATAAGTGCTAAACTATAATCCTTCAGTGTTGTCAGCCACCAGGGGGCGCTAGGAGTGTACAGGGCCAAATCCGATCAGCTTGTAAGGGCAGCACAGAGAGTTTTTCCACCAAGCAGTTTCCACAGTATCTAATATCTAATCTGTATTAAATAATTGAATCATATTCATCTTAGGTGTTTGAGGAATATTGCAAAACAAGTGTTAATATGTTGAAATGACCCAGAGCAGGGCAGAGCAGTATTAAGATGACACTTACTTCACAAACGTTATTAAAAACAAGTTGATTTGCATTGGAAAAAAAGTAAAATCATCTCACCCCATTGGCACATTTTTTCACTTAATAAGAATTTAATACGCAATACTAAACAAGGGACTTGATAAAATGGATATTTTTGCAGTGTGCAGGGTGAAGGGCATAAGTAGGGCTGTCCAGATCTTGCATGGTACAGTAACAGAACTGGCTTGAATTGCTACAAACCTGGGGTTGACCTCCGACACTGGAACGTTCAGACGAGCAGCAATGTCCTCAACGGTCTCGTTGCCTTCAGAGATGATGCCCACACCCTTAGCAATGGCCTTGGCTGTGATTGGATGATCACCTGTTACCATGATAACCTGAGGGGGAGGAGATAAGACAAGACTGTAAACCTGCAGCTCTGAAGGTTGAGGGAAACTTTGCAACTTTTCCAGGAATTGAGAAAAAACATCTGATTTAACTGTTGACACACATGAATTTTGACAATATATTGTATTTTTGAAATATATTTTCATATGGTGTGTTATGGTTGCCTAACATTCATGATATGATGATATGAAACTTCATATATTTCCTTATTTCAGATGTCTTAATCAAATATAGCTACCAGCAAGATCAATATACCAGCAGCCATGTTACTGCCAAACCCTCTGTCAGTTAGCATGCTACAAACACAAGGTAACAAGAGGACGTAACAGATCAATGTCCGAGCAAACATGCTACTATTAGCAAACATGCCATTAGCAAATACTGTCAGCCAGCATGCTACAAACAAACGACAGCTAAGAAGCCAACATTTCAACCTGCTGAGGAATCATAAACGTCAAAACATACTGCTAACCGTCATACAAATGGTTAAAACCCTATAACACTGCAGTGTGAACCAATCTCCAGTGTGACTTTTTGTGTGTGCCTGACATTTCCACAGCCTTGTTTTCCAGCAACTTTGCTCCAACTCAGTATACCTAGGCATTTTCCTTTCATATGCCTCTTCCACTGTGTCCTCCCCCCTGGCACTTTAAGCATAACAAAATACACTATCCACTCTGAGCACAACTCCATGTCTGGCCTTACGTTTGTGTTCACTATTTCCTGTGGGATTATCAACTTTTTCCCCAAGTCTACTGCCTTCTTCCTTCTTCTTCCTCTCTACACTTTCCCGCTTTGTCCACTGAGCCTAAGAGACATCCTTAACACACTTTGCTGCTTCCTCCCGGTGATCTATGGTGCTGCACAACCATCTTTCTTTTCCATAATGATGCAATCTTCATACCTTGATTCCAGCGCTTCTGCATTTGCCAACAGCATCGGGCACGGCGGCACGGGGAGGGTCGATCATGGACATGAGGCCGACGAAACACAGCTTCTCGGTGGGGAAGTTCACCTCCTCGCAGTCGAAAGCAAAGCCATCGGCAAACTGGTCGTCGGGGAGGTTAAAATGGCAGAAACCTGGATAGGCAGACAAAAATTGAATGTGAATCTTCTGTTATAATGGTAGAATAACCACATTCAAGTGTCTTTTTAACGTTTAGCCGTGGTAGTTTCGTATTTACAATTTGATTTTTTCAGTCATCCACTTGTCACATATTATCCCATTGGTCAGAATCTAGACTTTGAGCCCCTTGGGGTTTGGCTGATGCATTCCTTAGTCCAATCAAGTCCAGACATTAGGATTTAGCCCTGGCATTAGGCTGGACCTTACCCAGTACTCTCTCTCCAAGCCCTCCCAGCTCAACGTAGGCGTTCTGGAAGGCTTCTTTCATCTCCTCGTCCAGAGGCTGCTCTTTGCCCTGGATCAAGATGGTGGAGCAGCGGTCCAGAATCCTCTCTGGGGCGCCCTTCATCACCAGCAGATGCCTGGACTCTCCGGGAGTTGTGTTCTTATGGATTGAGAGCTGTGAGACGAAAGGTGGGAGGAAGGCGAGGTTTTAAACACACTGGCATTTTCTTTACAGGAACAAAAACAAAAATATAAATGACTTTGATCGGTTACCTGGTACTTGTTGGTGGAGTTGAAAGGGATCTCAGCAATCTTGAAGTATTTTTCTCTCATGTCTTTGACGGATCCGCAGCACAACTCAATACACTTAAGCAGGGCAGACTCTGAGGCGTCACCAGCTACATCTCTCTGTTCAGTACAACAAAGTAGGGTTGGGTTGGATCAATGTGTTTGACATAAATCATACATCATATCATTAATGTCCTACTAAAACCTAGCACTCATTTCCATCTATTCTTTTATTGTTCTTGACGACTGACATTATTTGCTAAGTTAAGAAAAATGTCCCATTTCCTCAGAATCAAGCCAGACCTTTGACAATTCATTTAGTTAAATGGAAAATCTTTTTTTTCTTATTTCCTCAAGAGTTGACATTTTGGAGATACGAGTTCTTTCATTGAAGGCTTAGTGAGATTGACTCAGACTATCTGTCATGAAAGTTTTGTAAGTTGTTGCAGAGGTACTGTGGAAGGTACTTTGAGGGCTCACAAACTATAACTCTCTGTGAAAGAAGAACAAAGAAGTTTGGGTACATGTACCAAGACAAACATATATGTACAATACAACAATACAATATTTGGATGAGTTTGAAGAAAAGTGAAGCAAATTATTAACATTATCTGAAATAGGTAGGTAGCATTTTGGAATTAAATCCTTCAACAGCATTACTGCTACATTTGTCTCTGCTTGCTATTTTAAACTATTGTTTAAAAAAATCATTGGGTCTGTCTGTCCACTCTTTGTTTAGGCTATATACTGTGTGTATATTAGTGATATACTTTCTATTAAATTTTGTGTTTTATTTCCAAAAGCAACTTGGCAACTGTTCCATGCCAAGATCAATCACTTTGGGGAGTAATTGCATCTCGCCATTCAACTATCTAATAAATCAATTAAGGTATAATATACCTTAGAAGAAAGAAAGGAAAATACCTCCAAGCGGTAATAAGGGTAAGTTATACCCTTGGCTTAGCACATAGCGTGCTCCTTTACAACCAGGTTTAACAGAAAGCCAGAGCTTCCATACACGACAAGGTTATTGATATCTTCTTCCAGTGTTGAATTATTGAGAGCCTTTTGTTGTGCTCTCAATAGGTGGACTAGAGCAAAGCAATTGGTAATCAGAAGTTTTAATGGAGGGCATTGTGTGCAAGACAGACAGGCACCTTCAGGATGGGAACGTTGCCCTGCTCTGCCAGGAAGACGGCTCGGTTGCAGAGCCCGGCGACTCTGGCCAAGGCGGCCCAGGTGGCGGAGCTCCTGTCGAAGGAGGTCCCGCTCTGGTTCTCGGTGGTGTCGGCCTCGTGGATCTGGTTGTCGAACCACATGTGGGCCACGGTCATCCTGTTCTGGGTCAGGGTGCCGGTCTTGTCGGAGCAGATGGTGGAGGTGGAGCCCAGGGTCTCCACGGCTTCCAGGTTCTTCACCAGGCAGTTCTTCTTGGCCATGCGCTTGGCGGTCAGGGTCAGACACACCTAGAGATGGAAAGACAGTGTTTTTCTAGGATGTTGTAGGATGATAAGTGTCTCCTCTCCTAACTCATGTTTTGGCTTTTTGTCCCTGTTTATTTATGTTTTATCAACAATTGTGACTTTGACTTATATCTACATCAGTACAAGTGCAGGCATTATAATGTGACGTAGAAACTCCAAGGTTTCCAGTGATATTATAACATAACATGCTGGGTAATAGGAAAAAGGGGATATTAAAAGACACAACAATTTGTACTGGTACTGGTACTATCATAAAATACCATACATATACCAACATAATATAGATACAGCTATCAGTTATGTGTGGATGACATTGACGTAGGATACAGATTATCTTTACAAATGGACAATCTAATGTTTTTCCTGGGTTGTAAAGTGGTAGAAATAGCGTAAGTACCCCCCTTTAAGTATATCTTAGTGTTGAAGCTATTAAAAACAAACATGAGGGGCATATGAGCTGCCTTGAGCCATAAAGACATAAAGTACACAGCAACTCACAGTGACAGTGGCCAGGAGACCTTCTGGCACGTTGGCGACGATGATTCCAATGAGGAAGATGACGGCCTCCAGCCACCCGTACCCGAGGATGAGGGAAAGGATAAAGAAGGACACGCCCAGGAAGACGGCCACGCCGGTGATGATGTGGATGAAGTGCTCGATTTCTTTGGCGATGGGAGTCTTGCCGCCCTCCAGGCTGGAGGCCAAGGTGGCGATACGACCCATGACAGTACGGTCTCCGGTGTTGATGACGACTCCTCTTGCAGTACCTGGACAGCGAGAGAGACTATGAATCAGCAAACGTCTGACAAAATAAAAGTGTTGAGCGTCGCAACATTAACTAACTAACATTTCAATAAATCAAACTTTATTTTGATGGTTTATCATCAAAATTGCATCTCAATGGGTTCAGCACAGCACTGCCAAGGCTGGGAGAACCATTCAAGCTCCCATTCCCGTTACTTCTCGAGTTAATTACATTTCATCTAATCTAATCTCATCATAAATTAATCTCGACCCCCTTTTCCCTTTTCCCTGAGGTTTTCGATTTCTGCAACTTCCACTGCTTGTTTGTTCTCTACCTTCCACACAGTTGGTGGAGAAGAAGGCGATGTTCCTGGTCTCCAGCGGGTTGTCGTTGGAGAAGTCTGGGGTCCGAGTCTGGGGCTCCGATTCACCAGTCAGGGAGGAGTTGTCCACCTGAGAGAGGCAAACGTGATGAACATAATGTCTTCAGGGTTTTTACTTATCGCTGGACCGTAGGAACGTCTGCCAGGAGACACGAAAGAAGACTTGGAGGTACCCACCTTGCAGCCGTGGGCGGAGATGATACGCAGATCAGCGGGGATCCTGTCTCCTCCTTTCACCTCCACCAGATCTCCGACCGCCACCTCCTCAGCGTTGATGCTCTTCTTCTCGCCGTCACGGATGACCAGGGCTTGCTACAAGACACAAGATTACATTTCAAGGTGATTTCTGAACATATTTAATCATAAATAAAGTAGACATTTCAAGAGGCATTTTGTGGACTGAGATGTATCCTGAGCAACTTTCTGGGGCAATGTTAATGACAAATATTGTTTTAGGAGCTAACTCAAACTTCTTGTTGCCAGGGGAACATTGGATCTTCTTTTGTTTCAAATACTCCCCAAAGTTCCCAGCAATAGGAAACAAAAGTGTACGTTGCTCATCAGCATTGCGCAATATGTTCCCCTGTCTTAAAGATGCTAATCTATGAGCAGTCTTGTGAAAGACTGGAAGCTTCCTGTCAAGATGTGATGACTAACTATGTGAACAATTGCGGTGCTCAATCTTGATGGAATGAAGGTCTAAAGATGAGGAAGATCTCACCTGTGGGACCAGGTTCTTGAAGGAGTCCATGATCCTGGAGCTCTTAGCCTCTTGGTAGTAGGAGAAACAGCCGGTGATGATGACGACAGCCGAAAGCACAACGCCCAGGTACAACTGTGGGAGAAGGATGGGAATGAGCAAGTCTCTAAAATATGACTGAGCACTAAATAGTTTGTCGAGTAAGGAAGCTGTTCACGGACACGTCCTCCGAGGCCAATCATTCCTTACTCGACAAATGATCCTGTGACTGTTTTAAAAAGCTCCTCTGACATTGTCACTGCCTAGTTCATCGTCAGAGGTGTTAATTCTTTCATTGGCAAATTAAGTAAACATCACGCTAACAAACTCCTCCTCACGTTATCATTGGCCGGCTCGTCTTCTGAGGCAGCCTGGATACCGTAAGCCAGGAAGCAGAGGAGGGCGCCGATCCACAGCAGCATGGAGAAACCGCCAAACAGCTATCAGCAAGATGGGAGAAATTCAATGTTAAAAGACTTGAGATTTTATTGCCACGTGAACAGAGATGGTCCTTGTCTCAGGGCTGTACATGGAGCTAAATCCCCACTACAGTTGACTATGACTTTAAGTGCCTTATGAGAGTGAATTTGGATAGTGACAAAAAACACCCCCAGCCAAAAATGTCTGTTATTTTGCAAATGTCGCCGCCCTGACAGGACTATGAATTCCAGTAACATCCCACAGACGAGAAGTCACTTTTACCTGTCTGCAGAACTTGACCCATTCGGGTGTGGTGGGGGGAGGGGTGAGCGCATTGGGGCCATCACGGGCCAGGATCTCCTTCACCCTGGAGGAGGAGAGACCCTGGAGAGAGGAGGAGAGAGAGGGCTGACATTAGGAAACACACTCAGAAAAACAGAAAATAATGGAGAACAAACGACGAGTGGAAAAGAAGAAAATCTAAAGTAGCAGTAGACTTGAGAGTACGCTGCCCCGATCCAGATGAATGCTTCCCAGTAACAAGCTGGTGAGCAACAGAAATCTGTTGTCCTAAGATGAGCTTCCTGCGAGAATGAAACAAAAAACGCTGAGGCAACTCTTTGGGCACTGTGGCATCAAAAGAGATGTGTATCGGTGCAAAAAGAGAAAAACAATAAGGACCACGTTCTTCTTCACAGCCATGACCAGAAAGAACTGCAAGAAAAGGCAGCAGGGGGAGTCCAGTATTTTGCACAACCATTGACTGACTGTCTGTGTGTGTGTGTGTGTGTGTGTGTGTGTGTGTGTGTGTGTGTGTGTGTGTGTGTGTATGTGTGTTTTTATAAACTAAGGCGGTTTTCTCACTAGTCTCACTTCCTCATCTCAACCTATTGTTTACTGGAAGGAAGCCCGATGAAAGACGAGTGAGAAGATAGATAGATAGATAGATAGATAGACAGACAGACAGACAGACAGACAGACAGACAGACAGACAGACAGACAGACAATCTATTTGGTAAACAGGTCTCTGCTACCTCCGGAGGTGGTGGATTAAATCTGAGCGCCAGACAAAACAACCGAGGCGGCAGGAGGAGAGAGATCGCCGTAAATCTTTAAATTACCACTTCCTCATTTCCAGCGCAATTAGAGAGTAAGACGACGATGGCGTGCAGGAAAACGACGCTCCAGGTGGCGACTCCCAAACCCAGCCCGGCTAACCGACCGGTGTATCTATCCGTCAAGGTCGGGCCAGTCGGTTTCAACAGAGCCGGCTTTGTTTTTTTGTTTTTTTTGTCGGTACGGCAAATAAGACCAATGAATGAAGTCCTTGTTTTGGGGCAAACTCAGACAGATCCCATTTCAACAGATAATCATCATCAGTCAAGCATTTGGCCGGTGTGGGGTTGTATTGTGTTGTGCAATGGAATTCTGTGTGTGTGTGTGTGTGTGTCCTCTATTTGTACGGTGTGACCTGCCTTGACCTTTAGAGTCATCAGCCTCCATTTCTCCACGTGAGAGTGACAATGTGTGTGGGTGTGTGTGTGTGTGTGTGTGTGACGTCAATTTGGCCTCTCGTTATTGTCAGAGGAAAACCAGAAGAACGACTTTGCAGCCTGACAGAAAGCCTGAATAGGACAAACACACACACACACACAGAGACGCCGATAGGCAGGTATAATACACACTCCTACACATATACACACATTTGCAAGCACACACACACACACACACACACACTCGTACTCACCCTGCTTAGGTCGGTTCCGTATTTCCTGTGAAGTTCATCCAGGGTTAACTTGTGATCATCCTACGGAGAGAAAGAGAATAAGATGCAGCGTAAGACGAGAGCAAACGTTTCCTCCTCCGGGCCACGCCGATTAAAAACACGACCGCTCGGTTTTTTTCCCCCTCCGGGCAGGAACGCAACACAGGTGACACGGCAACAAAAAAAATCTGCCGTCCAAAGAGGGATCGGGGGGGGGGGGGGGGTGCACGTCCATAAAGGCGTGTGATCCAAGGTGAGTCAGAGCAGACGTTCGAGTAAGACGAGATTCCGGGCAAATGGTTGAAACCCCTTCAGCCAGACGAGGGCTAAGCCACGAGCTCGGGTACTTATCCTGAACACCCGAGCACGCTGCTCATGTACTGACTGTCCAGACTCAGCCATCGACAAGCCAGCGTCACCGAAATTTGTCTTTGAAGCATCCACTACTCTGGAGGGAGAGAGTGTGTACTTTCCAAACAAATACTGCAGACTGGCATGTGTAGACTATGTGACTAACTAACCGATGCAATGTAACTCCACATCCTACATCTCTCACTTCTCTTTACTTTCTACGGTGTGATCGTGATGCATGAGGCAAAAGACAGACAAACACCTTCCTGGGCATGTTTCGCAAATATGTGACAAACGCCACTTGTGGTTTGAACTGCTGGATAAACCGCCGGGGGGGGAACCGATCCGGTGCAGCAAGCGTTTGTTTTTGTTTTTTGAAATTTTCTCAGTGATTACTTTCGAACAATATGAAACTTTTAGCAGAGCTTTTGCAACGTGCCGAATAGCGTTTCCATGCACAGGATGTCACTTTCGCCCACTCACTGGAAACAACCTTTTCCCCCCTCATCAGTCTGAAACTATTACATGTACTAGTATAAACATGCAGAGAAACGAACGAACGACAGCAAGCAAGTGCATCTGATGACACTGTATAAACACAACAGATATTTCTCTGCGCTCGTATGAAATTGTTTCCCATCCATGAATGTAAACAAGAGTGTGAAATTCCACATAAGACAGACACAATCCTCATTTGACACTTTGACCTACATCTGAACTGCTTGCGGTTTGAGTTTTTGAGTTCAGCCCGTCAGGCAGGAAACAGCGAGCGCGACTGCGAGTTTCCTGCCCGCCTCCCATTTCTCGGTATCGTCCCATCACACGCACATGTACTTCTTCTTCTTCTACTACTACAGTGAGCCAGGAAACCTCACCGCGGGCTCATTAACACACCAGTCGCGCCGCTGAACCCGTCGTGCGGGGGAATGCCCGGGCCATTGTTGCCCCGCTCAATCAAAGCGAATATGGCTCTATATATAGCCGCTTCCTGTGGACGTTGGTTGCACGTCGTTGCCATGGCAGGAGAGTTTCCTTTGTCCTCGCTGGACTTTGATGTCTCTTTCAATTGTGCGATGGTGCAATAATCATTAACATCAACTAGACCTCTCAACTCTCAACGTTTCAGATCGTCGACGCACAAACGATAAATGTTTGTGCTTTTTTTTCTAGGACTTGAGAAATTGGTGTCTGAAAACCCATCTTTGATTCGTTAAAAAAATCCGCCTGCACACGACATTAAAACCAGATCAGTCGGGGGATACAGGTGGTTTTCGCACACTGGTGATACGGTTGCTATGGTGCGCCGACGTCCCTCGGCGCCGGCAGGACTTTGAGATCTAGTTAAGTAGTCAGGGAGGTACAATAATCATTAATATGTCACCTAGATGTGAGTTTATTACCTAATAGCCAAGCTGAGCACGAGACCTGCCGCCGCTCTGTGACTTTGCAGATGACATTGGTCACAAAATGTCACGTTTGCCTTAATTAAACGGTAATTAAAGGTTACAGAGAAAGACGTGACATTCATATTGAACCCGTGAATGTAAGAAGCTCTCTGCAAAAACAAACCTTTTGTAATACAGCGGGTTTCTGCAGGGCTACTCCCTTGATGACCTTGTGAAGAGAACTGATCCTAGCGTCAAGAACACACCTGCAGTATCCACTACATGTGATAAATAAAATGGACTAATATCAAAGTGACTTTACACTCAGCTGTCGCATTCAAAACTGTTATTTTTACATGTAATTGTGGAGTTTCTACTTTGGAGTTTTATTCAGACTTTGAGATGAACACGAGACTCGATTCGTACTCAACGACCTTGTGAAGGACATACATATACTCACTCACTAACTCAATTGAAGGTGTAAACTATGTCTTTTTGAATTCCAACAGTGACAGGAAGACATTTTCTAGGGTAGTTGATGGACACATGTAGGAAAAAAACAACCTTCTTCCACTGGTGAAACAATTTAAGTGGCACATTGAATCTCAACTTGTCAAAATATCAATTTAATACAGATTTACTATGTGGGAGAGTTTCACTGTCCTTTCTCTTGGCCTTTGAGATGAAGCTAAAAAAGCAAGAGTCCTTCAGCGACCTTGTGGAATGACCTTGGCCCAGCCGCTCATCTAAGACTAGACTAGCCTACCAATGGAAATCGGACCGCTTTCGTAGCCACCTCAGCTTGCACACCTATCCAACTTCACGCCCCTTCGTTCTGCAACTCAACGACACAATCTGAGAGCTTCCAAGGGAGCTAGAGGCCCCGTGAGAGCAAAGCCAGCATTTAGCACGTCGGAAATCACAGCATCAATTTGTACCACGGCAACCTACTTTTCCCCACGAGACGCTCGAGGCGGGCTAACGAGGTCAAAAAAAAAAAGCACCGCGGTGACTCAGGTAAGTACGAGTCGCGAGTCGAGCGTCACGCAAAAAAACAACCGTCCGCTTAATAGCATGTGTGGCTAACGTCCCGTAGCGTGGCTCTATCAGCGCCAGACAAGATCGTCATTAAATGTGAGGCAACGCAAACGAGATTGAAGAGTGTCATCGCAGTCAGCGGTTGTTATCGGCACCGGGTCGCAAAAACCAACAAGACAAGCCGTTACTCACCAGGTCCACCTCCTTCTTCAGGTCGTCCATATCCTTCTTGTCTTTCTTCCCCTTCTTCGCTTTCTTGCGTCCATCCTCCGAGGTCGCCGCCAGCTTGTACTCATCTTTTCCTTTCTGGTTTGAGAGAGATTGAGACAAAGTGAGTTGATTTTTTTTTCTTCTTCTCCCCCCCCCCTCTCTCTCTCTCTCTCTCTCTCTCCTCTGCAGAGTTAAGATAGGGGGAGAGGAAACTGAAACTGAAGTGAAACTGCTTCCGTTGCAGGACTGAAGGCGAGATATTTGCTTTTTGCGCCGCCACCACAAAAGCTAATCATTGTTGAGAGGGAAAAATAAACACTTTAAAAGGTACAAAGTACTGCCGGGGCGATCCTCCAACTGTCATGCCCGGCCAGTAAGTTATGACGTACGACTGTAAGAGCCGTCACATGAAAAGCTCGTAACGTCTCGACTCTCTCAGCCTGGAAAGGAAAAGGTTCATACTTACTCCCAGCCCCATGGTCGCAGCGCAACTGTGGGGAGAACAGTCAATCCAATTGTCTTTTTAAATTGAAACTTTCCTACTCCGCCTCTCCCTCGCTCTCTCACTCTCTCTCTCTCTCTCTCTCTCTCTCTCTCTCTCTCGCTCGCACACTCTCTCTCTCTCTCCGTCGCTTTTTTCGCTGTGTCTTCCACACTCCCCGGAGCAGAGCAGATAGGTTGCTTCACTTCAGGATACCTTTATACGCGAGCTGGGCTCACCTGCCCCGCTGGGGGTGGGGGCGGGGGGGGGTGGGGGGAGGAGCTTAGCAAAGTGCGACAGGTGAATGGTGGAGGAGGAAGGTAAAGGGGGAGGGGAGTGGAGGAGGGGTAAGGGAGACGGGGGAGGGGTAAGCTGAAGGTTTCTGCTTCTCAGCCTCGCTCACTTCCCTGTTTTGTTCTGGCTGCTTCCCCTCCTCCCTCTCACTTTTGCTCACGCTCATGCACTTCCCTTCACTCTCTTTCTTCCTCCCCTCCCTCCCTCCCCACCTCCTTCCACTCCTCTCTTCATTGAGCTTTCAACCTTCACCTGCGGCAGGTAGGTCGTACGGACAAGCGAGCAAGCCCTTCCCCCCCCCGACAGACACCGTGTGTGTGTGTGTGTGTGTGTGTGTGTGTGTGCAGTTTACAGTCCAAACAAGAAGAAGAAGAAATGGAAAAAGACAATAGTGAGATGGCAGGGAGAGATAGTGGAATAGTGAATGGAGAGAGAGAGAGAGAGAGACAGTTAGAAAGGTGAAAGTCCAGTTCTGCAGGTGGCTGATGGCCCCGAGCCCAACGTGACATTTCCATAACAAAGATGGAAAAAGAAAAAAGGCAAAAAAAAGCTGATAAAAGAAAAGAAACCCAACAGTATCTCTTTCCCATGAGGCTTTGGGAGAGAGACACTGTTTCCTCACATAGCAGAGATAACAGGAGGAATGCAACGGGAGGGAGCCGCCGAGCAGAAATCCACCTTGTCATTGATTGTGAAGTGTTTCCACCTCAGGAGAGGTCAAAGGGCACGACTGGAATGAGAGAGAGAGAGAGAGAGACAGAGAGAGACAGAGAGAGAGATATTCCTGTTCAATATTATAGTTATTTTTCCTCTATTATTGACTTCCAATCAGTCAGCCATGTGCACATTGTAAAGATAATAAACCCTTTTGTTAAATTTCTTCTTTTATATGACTTTATTTACAAACTACCTCAATACCTCAATAATATAATTATTTTTTTATAGTTTCATGTTGTTAAATGTGACCCAAATTCCTTATGTGCAAATCTACTTGGCCCATTAAATCTGATCCTTACTCTTATTTTGAAATAAAAGCAATATGCCGAATACGCCAGGATGACTGGATGTCTGCACGGCAGGAGAGGTGGTTTGGTGGTTTGGTGGTTTGGTTTTGAGTCGTAGCTGAAGGACAGCGGTCGTGGGAAACGGAGCCCATTTTAAAACATCTCAAATGAAATCACTGTGTTGAGCGTGCTTCCTGCAGCAGCGTGGGACCTCAACGGGGTCCTGGCGGCAGAACCCATACGAATGAAACAGTTTGAGACCCCCTAATTGTTGGAGCTGAACCAGGAAACGGACCCAGATACTTCTCCGGCCTCTTTCACAAACCCGGAGCTCGAGCAACGTTTCAAAGGTTAACGGAGGAAGATCTTAATGGATGATTGAGCCTCGTGTCCTTAGACAGATGAAGAGGGAACACCTGGACTCTGGACCGGTCGTTAAAACGTGACCGTGTGGAGTATTTGATGTCCTAGAGGTGAAGAGTAGTGCAGAAAGCCGAGGAGTGACTGTGGAAAAGGCTTCCTGCCTCGGCTTGGGGAGTCTCCCTCCCTCTCCCTCTCTGTCTGCACATAAAACAATGGTCAGTTCAGTCTGGCGGCCATCTTGGACTGCACCGAAAGGACACGCATGACCGCGATGAGACCGGGAAGGCAGCGCCGTCCATTCAGGGGCCGTCCTTGTTGCACGGCTGGGAGGAAATGTGTTTGGAGTAAACTCCTGTGTGTTTATGGTTACCTGTCTGTGCAGGAGGGGGGGAGGAGGAGGAGGAGGAGGAGGAGGAGGAGGAGGAGGAGGATAAAGTCAGCTATTTGGGATAGAAAGTTAGAAATGTGTGTGTGTTTGTGTGTGTGTGTGTGTGTGTGTGCTAAAGAGAAACCTGTCCTTGGCCATGTTGACCCAATACCCACAACCTGTTTTCACCTTTGAGACACGACCACACCTTCTATTCACACACACACACACACACACACACACATTGAGAGTGTGTGTTTACGTGTTCAGTTGTGATGTTTCAGCCGTTCCTCCCACAGGCGTCGGGGGTTAGCTAGCTAGCAGCGTAATTGATGGTTTGGGCGGCGCAGCGTCTTGTTGCACCCAAAACAACTGTGATACATGTAAACACCGAGGAGCTGTCACAGAACACGGCCTTCGGAATGTCACAGTACGAGTAGTACTGCAGTACTGGGAGGAGGTGCTGGTATTGGTAGTAGTAAGAGGAGGATGAGGAGTAGTAGTAGTAGTAGTCCTATTAGTAGTAGTAGTAGTAGTAGTCCTATTAGTAGTAGTAGTAGTCCTAGTAGTAGTAGTAGTTGTAGTAGTAGTCCTATTAGTAGTAGTAGTCCTAGTAGTAGTAGTAGTCCTATTAGTAGTAGTAATAGTAGTAGTAGTAGTAGTAGTAGTAGTCCTATTAGTAGTAGTCCTAGTAGTAGTAGTAGTAGTCCTATTAGTAGTAGTAGTCCTATCAGTAGTAGTAGTAAAATAGATAAAGTACTTGATAAAGGTCGTAACACCTTCCATACGTCTCAGTGAGGTTCTGTCATTCTCTACCCAGTGAACTTGCCGCCGCTCCGATATGACGTTGACCTTCGACCCCGCGGAAGAGTGACGTACACAGATTCAAATGTTTAATCATCAAACCAAAACCTCGTCTGTCTTTATATCTGTTACTATTTAATAGAGCTCCAGCACTGATTGACAGACAGCAGAGTATGTGTGTGTGTGTGTGTGTGTGTGTGTGTGTGTGTGTGTGTGTGTGTGTGTGTGTGTGTGTGTGTGTGTGTGTGTGTGTGTGTGTGTGTAAGGAAGAGAGGGCAGCAGCTAGCCAGAAACCAGCCTGGCACAACTCCAGGTACATGTGGACATATGTGTCGGCCATGTTTTCCGCCACACTGACAGAAGTTCATTCCGGCATGATTTACTGAGCTGGCATTTCTCTGGTATGTCCCCGAACACGCCCGGACGCCTGAAGTGGTTTTGGGAGGGAATTCAACCACTTCTGCATATGAACCATTAGATTGCAAAATGCTGCACAGTGGTTTCATCCACACCCCTCCCATGGCCTCCAGATCGCTGGACCAGGAAGTTCTGATTCCCATCTCCTTCATTAAAGAACTGGAGGCTAAAGTCCAACAGTTTAAGACTTGCTTGGTTTGAGGATTGAAGGTAATCTGAAGGAAAAGGAAAGTCCTCAACAGGTACCTGCTATTAATTCAGGTGTGTTTCCGTTATTTTGTCCACCCCCTATTTTTTTTTTTTTTTTTTTATTTTCTCACATTTTTTAAATTTCAATCATTTCGCAAAAGTAGGTCTCACTTTTTTTCTCCAAACCATAGATACCTTTGTGTTGCGTCACAGCAGTTAAGGTGTCAAGCGGGTTTTCCCATCACCACTCCGGTCGTACTCGGCGCTTCAAAAGCTTCTCCCCACTTGTGGAGAACATTTGCATTGTAAAGTCGCTCCTCCTGCTGCAGAGGAGTTTGCATACACAAGGATCTGTTGTCCTTCGGTTTCAGTCACAAGGCGAAAGGCAGGACTCGGCCGCCAACGCGACGCTGTGACTGTTAAACCAGTGACTTGATCTCTGACAGGCTCGTTCTCTTTTCTGTTGGGTTTCCATTTTTTGATCCTACACCTTCACGGCACACAGTGTGACAAGCAACACAAAGCTCTCGACTTAGATGTGAGCCACGGACGTTGCCAGTTGCATTCCTCTGCATCCAGCCGGCTCAGCCACGAGGACTTCCTTTCCTCGGGGAGATGATTTGTGTGTTTTGTTGGCCATACATTACATACAAAACAAACAATGGAGAGTGACGGGAAAGAGAGGAGGCAGTCATGAGTCAGATTCCAACCCACAGTGTTATAATCACAAGTGCCCACTGAGCCTCCGGGATGCCTACGCCAGGCTGTTTCAACAGTAACCCAGTTTATCTAACATCACTTCAGTACATGTGTAAACGTGATGATGTGAACAGCTAGCGATGCACATACGATGCACATTTGCACACCTGGTATGAATGCTGTAAATTTGTGACTGAATGTGAATGGATAAGGTGGATAAAAATAAATGAATAAATTAAATAAAGTCTTCTTCTTCTTCTTTTATTATTATTAATGGCTTTCAGATATGGTATGACCTCTTATGACCTCCACAAGAAAGAACCTATTAGTCCTAGACATGGTGAAGTAATTTGATATATATAAGAATAAACACCAAGCATAAGGAAGGTGACAACCAGGTCAGGAGAGAGGGAGAGAGGGAGAGAGGGAGAGAAAGAGAGGGGAGGAAGGCTATTTATAGGCCAGCCGTCCCTCCCAGCCCGACCTGTACTAACCAGACAGACAATACCAGACAGTGAGTACGATTCACAATGAATGAACAGTGTTTCTGCATTAGCCTCGTCCATGATCGGACCGCTGCAGTACAATTAGCAACTAAATATTTGAAGTGAGCGTCCAAATCTGAGCCGATAGACCAACTGGTAATCAAGCGGGTACAAACCTCCGATTGTTTGTGGACGATTAATTGCTGCACAAGCCGCCGGATTTGATTCCTGGTGCGAGGGAACGTCACCGGAGGGTAAATTGGATTTGGATTCTTGGCAGTTTCAACGCGGGCGACGACGACGATGACGATGATGATGATGATGATGATGATAGGGGTAGGGTAATCCCTGAGAGATCTATCAGACCACACACACACACACACACACACTGCATATCCCTCTAATCTGCCCAAGGATTACAGCTGCAATTAGAGGAATGAGAAAGAGAGAGTTGTTAGTATTAGTATTAGTATGAGTATTAGTATTAGTTTAGCGTGGTGGTGTGAAACTCACTCAGTCAGAGTCACAGGAAACCCAAACTGTGACTAGTAATCCAATTAAACCCCTCAATCTCAATCCCATTTATTTATTCCCATGATCCTGAACATGAACACGTCTCACCCAAACCTGGAAACCAGAAGAGAGCCTCAGTAAGAGACAAATCCTCCAGCGAGACCTTAGAAAAGGGATGAGGACTGCAGGCACCTTGCAGTTTTAAGGTGGATTATCCCTTTATATGGGGTGAATTTGACGATCTAAACCCCTTAAACGACCTTCAATACTGAAATAAAGCCTTTAAATCTGAAATTCTTGTGTAAATGTTGTGGGTTCTTGGTTCATGTGGCGACATCGGTCTTATGTTTCCTTCTAACATGTCTTGAATTTAGATTAAACCTGGAGATCAAACTCTGTCCAAGTGACCAACAGTGGAGAAATGCTCACATATCCACTTGGCCGGTAGCTGGTGTTCATTTCCCAACTCTGGCGTATCTGATTCTCAGCCTGGGAAGCCATTATGTGACTCGACTGCTAATCTCACACACACACACACACACACACACACACACACACACACACACACACACACACACACCTCGATTCTTACTATAAAACAATCCTCAAAGAAATGGAGCAGAACGAAGGAGTGAAAATGGAGAAGTGTCTCTGCAGCCTCCCTCCCTCCCTGGAGGACCGCCGTCGCCTCGCTGCCCACCGATCAATGTAACGATCATTCAATCTTCTGAAATGTGTCTGTTTTATAGGTAAACACCAGAATCCAGATACGTCATTTTGTCATTTTTATTCTCCGGCGTGGCTCAGCAGAGGACCGGCGACGGAGAGAACAAGTGAAAGAGTGAATGAGCGAAGAAAGAAAGAAAGAAAGAGAGTCTCTGTGGGCACTGCCAGCCGGGCTGATCCAGAACCCTGGCAACAGCAACAAAGAGCTACTGTCTCTCTCTCTCTCTCTCTCTCACACACACACACACATTTGCATAGACACACACACACGTACTGTATATACTCACATGCACAGACACAAGTGTGTTTGCAGATGGACACCCACACACAAACACACACACACACAGACAGACAGTATAGTATACTGGTTTACTTCCTGAAGGTTGAGGCATGATCATGACACGTCGGCCAATCAGAGACAACGAGAGCAACAGTAGAATAATGTTAGAACACACATGTGTTCCTCTACAATAGTTCAAATAAGCAGCAAGCAAAACAAGACGGGAGGAAAACCAGGACTGGATCATGACCTGGAGGTATGGGGGTGTAGGACTGGACCATGACCTGGAGGTATGGGGGTGAAGGACTGGATCATGACCTGGAGGTATGGGGGTGTAGGACTGGATCATGACCTGGAGGTATGGGGGTGAAGGACTGGATCATGACCTGGAGGTATGGGGGTGTAGGACTCGATCATGACCTGGAGGTATGGGGGTGTAGGACTCGATCATGACCTGGAGGTATGGGGGTGTAGGACTGGACCATGACCTGGAGGTATGGGGGTGTAGGACTGGACCATGACCTGGAGGTATGGAGGTGTAGGACTGGACCATGACCTGGAGGTATGGGGGTGTAGGACTCGATCATGACCTGGAGGTATGGGGGTGTAGGACTGGACCATGACCTGGAGGTATGGGGGTGTAGGACTCGATCATGACCTGGAGGTATGGGGGTGTAGGACTGGACCATGACCTGGAGGTATGGGGGTGTAGGACTGGATCATGACCTGGAGGTATGGGGGTGTAGGACTGGACCATGACCTGGAGGTATGGGGGTGAAGGACTCGATCATGACCTGGAGGTATGGGGGTGTAGGACTGGACCATGACCTAGGAGGTATGGGGGGTGTAGGACTCGATCATGACCTGGAGGTATGGGGGTGTAGGACTCGATCATGACCAGGATGTATGGGGGTGAAGGACTTGATCATGACCTGGAGGTATGGGGGTGTAGGACTGACCATGACCTGGAGGTATGGGGGTGAAGGACTCCATCATGACCTGGAGGTATGGGGGTGTAGGACTGGACCATGGACCTGGAGGTATGGGGGTGAAGG
>JAXDDW010000175.1:390000-392500 GCA_034670385.1 Hoplostethus mediterraneus
CTCCAAATAAGCTACAGGTCCACGAGACAGATTTAGACTGTGTGCACGTGTGTGTGTGTGTGTGTGTGTGTGTGTGTGTGTGTGTGTGTGTGTGTGTGTGTGTAAAAATAAAATCTTAAACCAAAACAACCGAAGACACGGATCGAGCCAGCGGGCAGCCGGGCGCGAGCCGGCTGGTGATGTGATGGAGGGAAACCAGACGGATGGCAGGCAGCCAACCTGACGGCTCTCTGACCTCTGACCTCTGACCTCTGACCTCTGCTGGACGTCACTCTGCAGCAGGATGAAACCACGAGGCTTTACTGTCTTTACTGTTACACCATGTCTTTACTGTCTTTACTGTCTTTACTGTTAAATGATGTCTTTACTGTCTTTACTGTCTTTACTGTTAAATGATGTCTTTACTGTCTTTACTGTCTTTACTGTTAAATGATGTCTTTACTGTCTTTACTGTCTTTACCGTTAAATGATGTCTTTACTGTCTTTACTGTCTTTACTGTTAAATGATGTCTTTACTGTCTTTACTGTCTTTACCGTTAAATGATGTCTTTACTGTCTTTACCGTTAAATGATGTCTTTACTGTCTTTACTGTCTTTACTGTTAAATGATGTCTTTACTGTCTTTACTGTCTTTACCGTTAAATGATGTCTTTACTGTCTTTACTGTCTTTACTGTTAAATGATGTCTTTACTGTCTTTACTGTCTTTACTGTTAAATGATGTCTTTACTGTCTTTACTGTCTTTACCGTTAAATGATGTCTTTACTGTCTTTACTGTCTTTACTGTCCGTTACAGTTCAACAGGTGGACAAATCGTTGATATAATATGATTTGTGATGTTATTCTTTGAGGTCTTCCCGTTTGGCGTCGACCTTCAAAACGACCTTCCAGAATTTATCCAGACATCTCAAACTTTCAGGTAAATTCTCCTTGGACGTGTTGGAGCTGTAGGTGGACAGCAAACGACGTCCCGGGGCTCCGAGTCGCCGAGTCGCCAAGTCCCTCCGGCTGACGTGTCACATATCCTTGGAATAGAAGTAGGAGAGGTGATGTGGATTTACACTGAACAGGCCCTCGGGGGCCGATTGCCACATGCTTTCACTGGTCCCTCTCTCTCTCTCTCTCTCTCTCTCTCTCTCTCTCTCTCTCTCTCACACACACACACACACACACACACACACAGTAATGTAAATGCACTGGGGGCCTCCGGGGGCCAATATAACGCTCGGTAAAATATTTCCAGGTTCTTTGCTGCTGCTGCTGCAGAAATGTCTGAATCTACTTTGAGACTCCTGTTACAGTCCAGTATAGTCACACACACACACACACACACACACACACACACACACACACACACACACACACACCACATGAGCATGGGTTCCTATCTGGGGCCTGAGGGACTGAGCTTAGCCTCTTAATGGTGAACGGGCCAGAGAGATGGATTTACTGTGGTAGGGAGGGATGGGACACACACACACACACACACACACACACACACACACACACACACACACACACACACACACACACACACACACACACACACACACACTCACACACACACACACACACACACACACACACACACACAGTCGGCACATCGAGTGATCCTTCAAAAGATCAATAACATCTTTGGTCAGACAGTCCTGATCCCCCCCCCCTATTCATGTTATCATCTATCACTCCATCACACACACACACACACACACACACACACACACACACACACACACACACACACACACACAAACTAACAAGCTCTTGCGAGAAAAGATGAAATACACACACACACACACTCAAACAACACACTCACCTCTCCTTAGACCCCACTGCTCCGTTGCTATGACAACCATCCCCACCCCATCCACCAGGTTTACCATTCCAGCGCTAGACCTCTGACACACACACACACACACACACACACACACAGAGAGAGAAAGGCAAACACAGACAGCCAGGCAGGCAGTCAGGCTGACCAACAGTGTGTGTGTGTGTGTGTGTGTGTGTGTGTGTGTGTGTGTGTGTGTGTGTGCGTGTGTGTGTGCGTGTGTGTGTGTGGGATTAGGGACATCCATATGATGGTGAGATTAGTGAAGCTGAGCAACGCGAGAACAACATGTCCTCATCATCTGACCTCTCTCTGTCTAACTGCTCATCTTTTCTCTTCCATGATCTGTCTGTCTGCCTGTCCGTCTGCCTGCCTGCCTGTCTGTCTGCCTGCCTCTCTGTTTGTCTGCCTGCCTCTCTGTTTGTCTGCCTGTCTGTCTGTCTGCCTGCCTGCCTGTCTGTCTGTCTGTCTGTCTGCCTCTCTGTCTGTCTGTCTGCCTATCTGTCTGTCTGTCTGCCTCTGTCTGCCTGTCTGTCTCTCTGTCTGTCTGTCTGTCTCTCTGTCTGCCTGCCTGTCTGTCTGTCTGTCTCTCTGTCTGTCTGCCTGTCTGTCTGTCTCTGTAATGTGCACGTTTTTTAAACAAGATCTATAAATCTTTGTATATCTTTT
>JAXDDW010000175.1:400000-510000 GCA_034670385.1 Hoplostethus mediterraneus
CCTTTTACCACTGTACACAATCATTTGCCACTGATGACAGTGTGGTCACGAGGGGCCCGAGCTGACCTGCTGCTCCTGGTGCTGGACCTCTCCTCCCCTCCTCCCCGCTCCTGGTGCTGGACCTCTCCTCCTCCCCGCTGCTCCTGGTGCTGGACCTCTCCTCCTCCCCGCTGCTCCTGGTGCTGGACCTCTCCTCCTCCCCGCTGCTCCTGGTGCTGGACCTCTCCTCCTCCCCGCTGCTCCTGGTGCTGGACCTCTCCTCCTCCCTGCTGCTCCTGGTGCTGGACCTCTCCTCCTCCCTGCTCCTGGTGCTGGACCTCTCCTCCTCCCAGCTGCTCCTGGTGCTGGACCTCTCCTCCCTCAGCATCTCCGCCTGATGGAGAAAAGCAGCTGTTTACTTTCACTCTAGTTTCCAGTAGTGCATCTCACACTTCACCATGATTTAAGTGGGCAGTTAATCAAATTTCTGTTTAGCTAGAAGCGGACATGCGCGGGCACTTGTGATGCTCTAGCGTGACGCGTCTTGTTTCTGACTGACCCGGTCACTTGCTCCTTAACATAGCTGTCATTTCCTCCTCCCGTTTTCTCCTCTTTTTTATCCGCTCCGTCTCGGCTCCACCTTTTCTCTTCATCTGACTTGTCTTGTCAACGTCTCTTCTGTTTGGCCCAACGCATGTCCTCAACTGAACTAAGTGTGCTGGTTACACTTGAAACCGGTATGTGGCGGACTGGGGGGGGGGGTCCCTGCATCCACCGACTAGGGCCAATTAAGTCTGATTGAAGCCGGGAAGGATTTTACCTCGTGTTCCAGTCGGAAGAGTAGACGGACTGGACACGATGAAAGCGTGACCGGTGTTAGGCCGAGTGGGCAACGTCGGCAAGACAAAGGAGATCATCTTGGATGACAGGAAGCAGCAGGTGGGAGGTCACGCTCCGATTTACATCAACAACACTGAAGTGGAGAGTCAGTAGCTTTACGTTATCCTGGTCACACCACACAAGCACATTTCCTCCCAACAGGTACAGAAGTCAACTTAAGTGACAAATTAATAACACATATAGTAATAAAAAGAGAGGGGGTGGAGGGGTGTGTTCAAAGCCGAAACTTTGTTTTGATTTTCTTGCCTCTAGTGGCAAGAAAAAACGCTTACAATAGGGCGCCCGCTGTGAATATCATAATCTGCAATTACATCAGACAACCAGCAGATGGCAATGAACCTAGTAAATTTGATTGACACTTTTGACTCCGCCCGTGTCTTAAACGTCACCACCTTTGACCCCGCCCATATTTTGGACGTCACCGTCCCTCAAGCCCGCAGTTGGGTATACATGGAGAACTGGGAGAGCCCTACAGTACCGTACAAGCCGCCGCGGCGCTGTTGAGCCCACCCACTGCTAAAGATGTGAAAATGGCGGAGCTACAAATGCTTCTGGAAGAGGAGATTCCAGCAGGACGTAGCGCATTACTAGACAGTTTCACCAATTTGGAAAGAGTTGCGGAGTACTGCGAAAGCAACTATGTTCAGGTAACTGTCGTTTGTGTGAATACGGACGGTCAAGTTTTTGATGGGCATCACTGGTACAGCACGGTGGGCGAAGTGATGCTAGGCTAGCTGTTGCTAACTAGAAGCCGATGTGGTGCAGCTTGTTTCTCAATCACGTTAGCTAGGCTTGGCTAAACCAAAAACAACACCAAACCAGGTCGTTTCAGCCGATAACCGCCACCCCTTTGGCCAGTTTCTTCACTACATTTATCTTACGACTTGTTAACGTTGTTTACAGTTTGATATTGTCGATTAAACGGCGTCTGTGACTTGCACATCCATCGTGTGCTATCGCGTTAGCCGGTTAGCTTGCTTGCTAGCTCGCTCCTCGGCATCACCCACGGTTTAAATCACCAAACAGCCAGAGCCAGCTGGGTCGACGGCACCGTGAAATCAATTTCGGTGCTCTCCGCGGGATCAATCACCGCTACCGCTGCAGCAGCAGAGTGATCACGCGTTCCCCGGGGACGTGGGGCGTGTTATCAAGCAAACTTAACACCGATAGGCTTTCGTTGACAGAAGGAAAACAGCCATGACAGTTTTATCAACAGCCTCTATTCATCATGTAGTACGGAGGTTGATAGATGGGCTCAAAGGCGATGTGTGATTACAGCTGCAGCCTGTTTGACATCTGCCCTTGATTTCAGGAGATGTTTCATTCCCTGGTTTATGTCACACCTTGTGCCTCAGGTAGGGGCAACGACCACTAAGTGTGATGTTGCATCTCTGGGTCAGGATGAAATTGATGATTTTCATGGCATTCTGTCATGTGTGTGAATGTGGTGACATGATGTGTGGGCAGATCTTTTCCAATCCCAAACCCAGGCCTGTGGTTGAAATGAATTGGAGTCAGTGTCACTGGGAAGAGGTGTTGGCAATGTGTGATACTGAAATCTGACATCATTGAAGAAAAGGTCTGATCAGGTCTGACAGGTTGTCTTATGAACTAGGCGGTGGCCTTTGGATGTTTGCAGCTTGTTGTCTTGGTTGCTTCTCACCCTGCCAGATTTTCCTGACTGCTGTCAGATTGGTATTGCCGCCTGTAGATAAATTGTGAGACAATATCTGTCGCCTTTATGTGTAATGGAGGAAATGCGTTGTGGAATAGTTCACCTCCTCGTCTGCCCCCTGAAACACATCCCCCTCTCCCTGGTGTTCCTCTTCTGCTTGGTCTAACGCATCCGGTCTGAAGCCGACTATGACTGATCCTTACACTCTTTAAGCTGGTACCTCATAATACTGGTGATAAAGGAATTGAAACTCAGGTGGCTTTGAAATATCAAAGCCAATTAGCTTTGATATTTCTGTCATTTTGCTTGTTTGAAGCGACACGCCACAGGTGTGTTTTGAATGTAGCTCTTCAGGGTGGTAAATTGAAGGAAGCGTCTGAGAAGATGCTCTCACGCTGCTGCACATGAGGTTATTTTGCAATTTAAGTGTTGTAATTTACTTTTTGGTGCACCCGCTTTCCCAGAACCGGCGTTGTCTACTTCTACTGCAGTTAGTCATTTCCTACATTTCACAGAAAGTAGATAGAGGCGCCGAGAACGTATTGCTTCACTGCTGTGCAGGTATGATTCGTACGATCCAGATAACCTGTTTGTCCTCATACCCGGGATGTAATTCAGCAATGCGGCGCCCTCCACTCCCCTTTTTTTAAATCACACTGGTTTATTTGTGGACTGTGTGGAATGGGTAACCAAGGATGCTCCTGTGTGAACTGATAGCCGTGTGGGGGTGCAGTCCTGGTGGCTAGACTTGTGTTGCACAATGGAGTGTCTGAAATATACGCTAGCATCCTCGGGCTGGGGGTCAAGTCAAGGATGACACCCATACCACCTCTTCACTGTCTCCATCTGCTCTCATAGCTTCAAGCATGGGCCAATTCAGTATATTGGTACGGTTCATTACTTTACACTTTACTAGTCCACATTTTGTACACACACACACACACACACACACACACACACACACACACACACATATAGCCATAGACCCTTCATTTGGGTTGGTTAGACAAGATTTAATCTGTTTTTAACCAGCAATACTCATCACCTTTTGGCTCACCTGCCACAAACTGGTAAACTTAAAGGAATTTACCTGCCAGGAATAATTTTTACTAGCCAAAATAATCTACATTTTCCATGGAAATATGTCGCCCTACCTGCTTTCAGTGCAACGTCTGTGTGTAGAATCAGGTACAGTGTGAAATACTCAATAAAGAGCAGGTTTGTTTTAAAGATACTGTTGTGTGAAAAGGCCTAAAGTCACATTTCTTTGATTTCCACTGTTAATATTGCTCTTGATTGCAGTCATGGGGGAGGATCAATACATCTTGTCCCTGGTTTTGCACCAATTCTGACATCAGACGTTGGTGCATCCTTAGTTGAAATCCTGATTGAAATCTTTTGATGGGTTTGTCGCTGATCTGACACACTGGAGGCACCAGGTCTGATCGTTTTACATCCATCATGGGGGGTTTGGTGATGGCGAGCACACGGCGCCCCATCAGAAACATTAGCGGGTCCAGCTGCCCTTTGATGTTCCTGTTTACGTGCCCACGCTGTGCCCTGCGGCCAAACCTCCCGGCTGTAATGGTTTCAAAACCCTCCTTACAGTGGCTGCAGCTGTTTACCTCCTGTTTACTGCCGCGCTGTTAAAGAGATTTTTCACTTTGGTAGACTGTTTTTTACTTTTTTGCCGTGTAAACCTTTTTATACGAGTACAGCAGCAGTTGGCAGTTAACCTCCAACACAGGAGCTACTGCCACAACGTGTTTTCAGGCCTCAGTATTGATAAAGTTAGAAACAGACACCATTTAAACTGGATTCATGTTACAAGTATGATGGTGACCCGAGTCCTTTATACACCATAAACACACCTGACCCAACCAGTAGCTTGTGCCATGCAGCTGACTACATTGCTGCCAATCCATCTTTATACCTGTTGGTTGAGTGTGTTGACGCCAGGAACAGCTGAATGTGTTGACATGGATAACATGCCAAGAACACAAACAAGAACGAACTGGATGATTTGTTTGGCCTTCATTCTAAAGTATGTGGTTGGATGGGATTGACTGCATGGTTTTGGCGGGCGGCGTGGCCTTGTGGTCAACGGTCACATGCTCGACGTCACTGCGTCTTTGAGCAAGTTGCTGCATCCTCGTCTACCTCGCTAAGTTGCTCGTGTCGTCCCGTTCTCCCTCCCAGTCACCGGACAAGCACAGGGCGCTGGAGGAGACCAAGAACTACACCACCCAGTCTCTGGCCAGCGTAGCCTACCTGATCAACACGCTGGCCAACAATGTCCTCCAGATGCTGGACATCCAGGCCTCGCAGCTCCGCCGCATGGAGTCCTCCATCAACCACATCTCACAGGTAGGCCAGCACGAGGTGAACTCTCCTGGGCTGGTAAACTGAAAGAATTACCTGCCAAGAAAACGTTTTACTGGCCGAAATAATGAATTCACTGTATTTTTCATAGCAACATGTCACCCTACCTGTTTTCAGTGTATAGAATCAGACACTGTGTGAAATATTTAATACTTAAAAACTTGCTCACTCACTTATCAAGTTCATCATGAAGTGCAGCAACACACACACACACACACACACACAGTTAAATCCTGTAGTAACACAACAGGCAGCCAATCAGGAGCCTGTTTGATGCAGAGCCATTGTTCTGCTTTGATTTTGACCCCTGTAGGCGGCCATGCAACGAGGCGATGCATGTGGGGACGTATATGATTTGTGGACGCAGCTTTTTCATATTTCATTTTTTAAAGATTTTCTCCAACATACAACCATGGATTCTGCACAGCACTTTATTTAGGAAGCTGTCTGAAACATCCCCCCCCCCCCCTTTTCTAAAGAAAGACTTTGGACACTGCGGTTGTCGGTGCTGCAGTTGTGATGTTTTTTGCAATTAAAATGTGCAGGCCCTGCTGCTAGCGCTCGAATACATGAGCCATTAAATTGAAGGAAGCACCCTCCCCCCTTGTCCCCCGTCCCCTCCTCTGCGTCTCCCCCCCCCCCCCCCCCCCCCCCCTCCCCCCTAGACGGTGGACATCCACAAAGAGAAGGTGGCCAGGCGGGAGATCGGCATCCTCACCACCAACAAGAACACCTCCCGCACTCACAAGATCATCGCCCCGGCCAATCCCGAGAGGCCCGTGCGCTACATCCGCAAGCCCATCGACTACAGCCTGCTGGACGACATGGGCCACGGAGTCAAGGTAGGTTGCGCCGCGCTTTGTTAATTGGCCGCTAGCTGGATTCGTTCCCTTCCTCCCTAATGAGTGAAATTGTGAGATGTGTTGTGAGATGCTGGAAGCTGCAACTCCGACCGCAAACTGTCGATGTGCTTCTGAGGAACTTTTTTAAACGCCTGGTCTATTTACGGTTGCTGCCAGATTTGGTGGTGACCTGGCCAGCGACGTCGGGGATGTGAAAAAAGTGTTGCACAAAATCCATCACGGTCTGGAAGTGTTGGGGCACATATTAATAGTTGTGACGAGGCCTAGTTGAACAGCTTATTGCCCACATACTATATCACACACTTTCCCAAATCAGTACAATAAAGAAGTGTGACATTTTTAAATGCAGGAATTGTGAGTTGACTCGGACGTATTGGTTTGGGACGATTTTTGCTGCGGCAAATCCAATAGAAAGGTCTCCTAGAGGTCAAATAAGCACTATTGGGTTTCAGTGATGACAAGCAATGTAAAATAAGATGAATGATTCAGGCTTTTCATCAGGGTGGGAAACTAAAGCCAGCCACTAAATATGGTCTGGTCAGTCAGTACCGGCCACTTTCCCTTCATCACTTTAACCAGCCCTCGTTAAGGCTTCTACCCACACATCAGTTTAGATGGTGAACGAGTGGAAATGGCTTTGAAGTTAGTTTCCCACCCTCTTGGTCTGCATGTGTGACTGTTTCTCTCCCCGGTCGCCCACTAACCCTCTGATTTCTTCTCTTTTCTCTCTTTCTGCTTTCACCCTTTACCTTTTAACTCAACCTCAGTGGTTGCTAAGGTTCAAGGTAAGCGCTTGAAACCAGGGAGGGGTTTTCATGCACAACAGCATCGCCATGTGTTTGTTGTTTTTTGTGTTTTTGGAGCCAAGAAATTGCAGTGCTGGCACTTGTTTTTTGTTCCCCATGACTGCGTGTTTATTCGTTTACTCAGTTAAAGACCGGCTTGGCTCGTGAAAGTTTCTTCCCACCTCGTAAGTGCTGTGGTTAACCGAGACATTTCTGCACCCCCGTCCCCGCAGGCCAGCGCCCAGAACATGAAGGCCGGAGCCGGCGGACTCCCTCGCACCAACCCCCCCACGCAGAAGCCCCCCAGCCCCCCCATGACAGGGAAGGGCACCCTTGGGTACGTAAGCTGGCGCCGGCGCCCCGGCCCAGTCCCGGTTTCTCCCGGTTTCCGCCACCGCCCTCTTACCCTCCTCTCCTTGTTTCAAAGTGTCCTTGGGGTGCTTTACGATGCCTTTCAATGCTGCTTTTCATCACAGTGGTGTTCTTGTGTTAGTTGGGTGGGGGTGGGTGGGTGGCGGGTGGGGGTGGGCGGTGGCGGCGGGTGGGGGTCTCCCTTTCTAGGAAGCTCTAGGAAGCAAAACCCTCTTAGACCCACTCGCTCATTTCTGCACACATCCGATCCACCAAGCGGCTCCTACTCCACGTTTCAGCTTGTAAAACTACTCAGACTCACAGGGGGGGGGGGTAAGAAGGCATGCTTTCTATCCCAGCATGCATTGCACCAGTCCATCACAGGGCTAACGTGGTGTTTTTCAGACGGGACCACGGTTTGCTCGGTGCTTTTTGCAGTGCAGCTCCTGACTAGATGTCGGGTAGCTTTTCAACCTGCTGGATGTAGAGTTCACCTACGCTACAGGGATGTGACGTTCAATGCCGATTGCTAAAACTGGAAACCAGGAGATGAGAAGCTTTTCCACCGAGGTCCCTGTGTAACACCAGGCTTGTGTTGTATATTTCTATCGGACACACAGGCGTTTTATCTCGCGGTGGCGTGCAAGTTAAAGTAGCTTGACCTTTCGGGGGGCAAGCCATTAGAAATAATGTGTTTTTTAGAGTTGCTGCATCCATTACCACAAAGGTCACTGTCAGGATTTCAACCTCTCTGTTCCTGTGACCAGAGCTTACAGGAGGGATGTAGCTTGTGATCGATGTTGATGTTTGTGTTTTTGTGTCTGACTGTTGAAGGTTTCTCTCACCCCACAGGGTCTCTGTGCTAGTGCAGCTCATAGCATTGTGTCCAGTGTCACTCCTGGGACCTGCCTGGGCGCCAAGTGGTGTGTGTGTGTGTGTGTGTGTGTGTGTGTTTCTTGGTGTGTGTGTGTGTGTGTGTGTGTCCCGGTCCCTCCAAGACGCATGCCCAAACCTCCATCCTCCGCCCCAGTCTGTGGCGTCGGGCTGGGCATCTTTTAATTGTGATTTATTTTTTATTTTTCTTAAATATCTCAATATTTTCAAGCTCCTAAGTATTTGTTTCCTTTTTTTTTTTTTTATTACTTTCATCCATCTGTGTGTGTGTGTGACCCAACCCCGCCCCCCCCTCCCCCCACCCCGCCCCCCCCCTCCCCCCACCCCACTCCTGGCTGCCCCATATTTTCCATAGCAACATCTCGCCATAGCAACAGAGCTCAGAGTTGGGTCACCCCACGGTGTCAACTGGGAAATGTACATGCCAGTTCATCTTTGCAGGCCAACAACAGTTTCAGGGTTCTGGTTTCTCTGCCGCACCACCGCGCTGCTGTTGGGTAGAAACCGGCGTGTTTACGTTGAGGTTGAGGTTGAGGTTGTTGAGGTGTTGGTTGAGTTAAATCTTCTCTTCTCCAGAGCAGGCAGGGCTTCACCATGTTGCTTAAGGACACTTTGGCAGGGCAGATGTCTCATTGTGGAGCTCAAACCTTTTATACTTTGCGTGACGGGGGTTGTCGGTCCAACCGCTGGGTCACCCTGCAACCCTGCAACCCTGCAACATGACGCTGGAGCCCCTGGGCAAAAACAAGCACCGCTGGGGTGTTATTTTGGGGGCAAAATTATTAAAAAAAAGAAAGAAGCTGAACAGAAATGGCAACTCCCACTCGGTTCTGTTATAAATAGTGATAGAAATGGATCGCCGCCACCACTGTTTCTTAACTAGACGTGACTAGGAATGACTCGCTCCTCCTCTTCAGGTTGTCTTTTAACTGACTCGACGTTCGGACCTCCCACAGATGTCACACGTGCTGTTGCCTCCAGGTGTGAGGAGGTTCAGGTGTGAGGAGGTTCAGGTGTGAGGAGGTTCAGGTGTGAGGAGGTTCAGGTGTGAGGAGGTTCAGGTGTGAGGAGGTTCAGGTGTGAGGAGGTTCAGGTGTGAGGAGGTTCAGGTGTGAGGAGGTTCAGGTGTGAGGAGGTTCAGGTGTGAGGAGGTTCAGGTGTGAGGAGGTTCAGGTGTCCGTACGCACCTTCAGATATCGCTGCTTGCCAAGAACTTGACAGACACGAGTTGAAAGTTTTCCTGTGACCTTCAGGAAGGCGACGACTCGTTTGGTGACCTTTCAGAAGTTTGTGTTTGGAAGTGCAGCGAGTCAGACAGGTGTTGTTTCCTCCAGACAGGTGTTGTTTCCTCCAGACAGGTGTTGTTTCCTCCAGACAGGTGTTGTTTCCTCCAGACAGGTGTTGTTTCCTCCAGACAGGTGTTGTTTCCTCCAGACAGGTGTTGTAGCGGTGTTGTTTTGTAGCCGACAGCAGCGAGCGGTGCAGCGTCCTCACCTGACGGAGCCCCGGTGTTCCTCCACCTATCACCCCGTTTTTTAAGTTTGCACCTGTTTGTTTCTTGTTCTCCTTCCTCCTCCTTCCTCCCCCTCCCCTCTCCTCCACACTTCTTTGTGGATGTCCCGCCTCCTCCTCCTCCTCCTCCTCCGACTCCTGTCCTCCTGACCCTCTCGCAGGCGGCACTCCCCCTATAGGACGCTTGAGCCGGTGCGTCCGCCCGTTGTCCCTAACGACTACGTCTCGAGCCCGACGCGCAACATGGCGCCCCCCCAGCAGAGCCCTGCACGCACTGCATCTGTTAATCAGAGGAACCGCACGTACAGGTACCCCCCCCCCACCTGCCCCCACACACTTCCCAGCATGCCTCTCTACACTTCTACCTCCTCCCCCTTTCTTCCAGCCTCTCTGAACCAACAGCTTAGAGACTGTAATCATATTTACTCCTGTTTCCTACCTAATCTCCCTCACAAATTTGACCAACTTTAACCTTTTGTGCAGCGCTGCCGGCTACAGATTGACGGTTTATGTAAAGACCCCCCCCCACCACCTGTACACTCTCTTTCTCCCCCCCCCCCCCCCCACACACACACACACACACACACTGCACAGACGAGGGGAAAATAATGAGGACGAGATTGAGAGCTGCGTTTAGCTCGGCTAGACGCAGGTTCCTATGGTAATAGCCGTTAAATAGGCACCGTCGCCCCCGCGGTCCTGTCACACCGGCGTCGGCTCATCTCCCGAGACGAGGCTCTTCCTCCGCAAACGTCGAGGTATTGGTAGATATTGTACCGTAAGTAAAAGAAAAAAGAAAGCGTGGGGTTTTTTGGGGGGGAAACACGTCGTCAATGCGTCCGTCTGCAGAGACCCCAAAGGGACGAGATCATCCCCCCTCTCCTCCCTGACTCTCCTCTCAGCTCGAGTCTTTACCTCCATACCCGTAGCTCCATGTCATCCATCTCTCTCCTCGTCTGCTACGTGTGTGTGTGTGTGTGTGTGTGTGTGTGTCTCGACACTTTCTGCTTCCATGCCGTTTTTTTTATATCTCTTTTTGTCTCACGTCACCACAACGTCGCCCGTCAGAGTCTTGTGTCCTCGGCGAGGCTTCCGACTCCTTCCTTTTTATCGCTGTGGCATCCCATGCTCCATACGAACACATACGAATGCTCTTGAGGGGGAGGGAGGGGAGGGAGGGAGGGAGGGGAGGGCTCAACAGGAAGCCAGGCAACAGGCAACAGGAAACACAAGACGGGAAAATAAAGAATATGAAGAGTTTGATTCCAAAATTGACGACGACTGACTGTAAAGCACATTGAGTTACTGTTCACGTTAGGAGTGTGTGTGTTAAGGTGTGTACAGAGTGTGTGTGTGTGTGTAGCTTGACGTGTGTGTGTGTAGCTTGACGTGTGTGTGTGAAGCTTGACGTGTGTGTGCTGCCCTACCATCAGCAGTGGCAGCAGTGGAGGCAGCCACCCCAGCAGCAGTCGCAGCAGCAGCCGGGAGAACAGCGGCAGCGGCAGCGTGGGCGTTCCCATCGCCGTGCCGACCCCGGCCCCGCCCACCGCCTTTCCAGGTAACTCCTCCCCACCCCCCGCTTCCTGTTTCTCTCTCTCTCTCTCTCTCTCTCTCTCCGAGCAGATGGCCGCGGGACTTCGGCGCGATTTAAGCTCAACTAATACCTGTCTGGTCTGCAGGGTTCCTCCAGGTCTGGGAAACGATCAACTGAATTTGGTCACTTCGAGTTTTTGTAGAAAACAATTGTCACGTGTTGTAATATTTTCCGTCTTCAGCCATCGAGTCATAAGGCGTCATCGCTCATTGGTCGTCAGTCATGTGACACTGAAGCCCAAGAGTCTGCGGGTTTCCTTTCCAACCAACCACCACTTCCTCCCTCATTGGTGAAATCCTCTGCTGTAGTGATTGGTTGTCATGGAAACCGTCAGATCTTGGTCCAGGAGGTGATGTGTAGGAACCCTGGATCTCTCCTCACTGGAATCCTTTCCTCCCCTCTGACTGCTATCTTGTCTTTTCCTTCCTTCCTTCCTCGTCTCCCCCCTCCCCCCCCCCCCTCGCCTCTGACGCCTCAGGTACAGCCCCTCCCCCCTCCAACGCGGCTAAGCCTCCCCCCACCACCAACAACACCAACAACACCAACACCAACACCACCAACACCAACACCTCTGCCACCACCCCAGGCCCCCCCACCACCGCCCTAGACGGCCCCCCACAGGCCCCCAACCCCCCTGTAGAGGTCCCGCCGGTACCCCCACCCCCCCCCCCAGCTCCCTGTCTCCGTGGCCCCCACTAACACAGGCCCCGCTGCTTTCGGCACCCCCACACAAGGTGAGTGTCCCCCCCACCCCACCCCTCCCAAAACTCACCCACTCCTCTCCATCCCACCTCCCATCTTCCTCCCCTCGTGTCCAGACTTTTCCCTCCCCTGGCATGTTGTCCTCGGTTGTGTCTGACGGCTCACACTGCCTCCTGAGGACTCGCTCACAAAAAAATGAAGTGCAGAAAAAATATGTTCCACTCGGCGGCCGCTTTAATCCAAAGAGCCTAAGGGTGCGTTCACAGCCGGCGTGTTTTTGAAGTGGTTTATTTGAGCTCGCCGCCCGACCTGGCACATAACCAACCAAGACGGCTGCAAATGGTAATCTGAACCAACTACAGGAAAACAACCCCAAAATGCAAGGGATTATGGGTATAAAGCGCCTTTCATGTCTTCTGAACTGGTATGAACACCAGAGAAGAGCAGACAAGTCCGTCATGCACCAAAATCTCGACCCTCACAGGATGACGGGGTACAAAAAACCCCTGTCCAATCAACGAGCTGCTTGTGAGTCATGTGACTTTTGTTCCCCTGGTTTGCTTGTAATTGAACAGTGAACCTGAACAAACCAAATCAAACCCCCGACCCCGGCAGTGTTAGTGCCCATTGAGCAGCTTGTATTAAGATCAAAGTGTGGATAGTTTGTCTGTTCCTGCTGCTTCCTGTTACCAGGCAGTGTGAGCTTTCAGATGCACGCCACCGCTCCCAGACCTTCAGACTCACCATTGATCACTTTGGCTCCGCCCCCTTTCCTCCCTGCTGGATACTTCCCCCCCCCCCCCCCCCCCACATGGCGTCCCATCAGCTTCCCGTCTGTGTCGGTGGGCCGTGTTGTTCTGTTGTTTCATGCATGGGCCGTCTGGTGAAATGCTCGCGGCGTGAACTCGTCATTAAGTTGATTCTGTGGAACTGGGAATTGAGTTGTGTATTGAAAGTTGGCGTCCTACCCTGGTTTTCCTTCACACACACACACACATGGGGTCACGGCAAACCCTATTGTGTCTTTTTATTTATTTTTCATGAACTCACCTTTTCAGGAATTGACAGAAATTGATATTCCCCCCAATATCTTTTACATTGAAGTATGACCGTTTTGGCTCAACCCCGTGTCCTGAAAGATGTTCTGTGCATGGTTCAGTGACGGTAGCGGTCCAGTAATGCTTCATAAGCCCAGTGGTCACGGTGGGTGGTAACATCAGCTTGCTAATGGAGCTTGTTTGTTCAGCCTTTCATTTTTAAACAATTCAGACCGTTAATGGACTCTTTCCCGTGTAGCGACAAGAGACTGAACAAAGTGTGTCATGTCTAAATAGCTCTTTATTAACACGTGGGTTAAATAACTTCATAACATATTAATAACATATAAATAACAAATGTAGGGCCCACTTCTTTGCAGATGTTCAGTAATGCTGCAGTATTTGAGTAAGCAGCATTCATAAATTTAAGGTAAAAGGTAAAATTGGCAAGAGAGAATTTCTTCCAAAAAAAAAAGCTTGTTCCCTTACCCTTGTTAAAGCGCTCTGCTGCCCCCTGGTGTTTGCCTGTCGCAGGTGCGCCTCAGTTCTACAGCATGAACCGCCCGGTGCAGCAGCCCCAGAACCCGCCTGTAGGGGGCTCCCTGCCCTACCGCCGGCCCTCGTCCGTCACCGGCCAGCCCAACCTGGCCCACAACCAGAGCCAGCTCAACGGTGGACCCCACTTCACCCAAAACCCAGGTACCCGCGCAGCGCCAAAAAAACAAACAAAAAAAACAGGAAGCGCAACTCGGCAAAAATGTTTTTCAGGAATGACGGAAACATTTTTCAAACCGATTTATACGACGGGAGCTTTAGCAGGTCATGAAACTCAAGTCCTAAATAATAACTTTCAATCGGAATACGTTTAATATTTTTAAGTGTTTTGCCCGGAGAAAACAGAATCAAAATCTTAGCTAGAAGATGAAAAAATTCATAAAATTGTGTGAAACTTGAGATTAATTGATGATCATTTCTAGTTTCCATTTCTCAATTGAAGCTTCTTAATTTCAGTCCTGTAACGCTGCGTCCCGATTAGAAGAAAGACTTTGCTGTAGTTTGTTGCCGATCTTTGCTGGTCTTGAGTTTAAGATTTCAAGCATTTGCACAACCTATTTCTTGTTTCTATTCTCGTGAAATCAAATTTTTCTTTTTTTTGTTTGACTGGAATCCACATTTTCTCCAAGGGAGGAGATCACCGGTCTGATACCTCCATCTTTCATGAAAAGATCTCCTGTCTGATTTTGTAGTTTTGTGTCATTTCCCATCAGCTTAACTTCCTCCGCTAAACTTCACCTCTTCCTTCTCTCTGCTGTCACTCCTCTTCCTCCACCAATCCTTCCTCTATCCTCCATCTATTTGATCAACTGTTTGTTTTGAGTGCCCAACCCAACCAAAACACACCAAATCTGCAAAAGTCATGGAATTCAAAAAGGTTTTCCAGGACTCAAAGTTATAGAAAGTGAAACATGTACTTTGAAATTTCATGTAAGTCTTTTCCTCCAACCAGTGACATGTTGACTGTTCCAGCTCGGCTGCTTGTTGATCCACCTGAGGAATAAAAACCCAGATCAGAAACGTCCTGATAGTATTGATCCTAAGAGATAGTTGGAGCCAGAAACACATTGAGACACATTGACAAATATTGATCATGGAGAAGTCGTAGAGTTTGATCAAAGAGGTTTAGGAAGCCTGAGCACGTTGGGAAAACCGACTCATTCATGCAGGTGAGAGTTTATAAAGGAGCTTGAAACAAACAAATCAAGACTATGCAGCTCTTATGTCTACTTATGTCTTATGTCTGTTCTATGCTTTCTCCATTTCTACTCTGACATATGTCTATTCTACGCTATCCACCCTTCTGCTGGTTTCATGTCTCTGATGCCCCCTCTCTTGCCCCCCCCCCCCCCCCCCTGTATTGGTCCGTTATGGTGTTAGCCGGCCAGCTTGCGCCCCCTCCCCCCTCCATGCAGATCACCCCCCAGCTGCCTCTGATGGGCTTTGTGGCCCGAGTTCAGGAGACCAGTAAGTGGCTTTTAGCTCCTCCTCCTCCTCGCCCCTCTGCATGCCCTGCATTCGTTTGCTACCCCCCCCCCCCCCCCCCCCAATCCCCGTCCCAATCCCCATCCCCTCCCACCCGAGGTATGGTGTCCGTGATACGTCCGTTTGGTGGAAGTTATTCCCACCAGAGTGAAGGGTCAACCTGTCAAGATGAGCCGGGCCAGGTCTCGATCTGTGTCTAGTTTACCTGTCAAACTGCTTTATAGAGCTCCCAGATTGGCTGGTAAGGTGCTACATGTAGCATTTTAACACCAATAAATCAATACCACATTCATTTTGATACTGGGAATGAACGAGACCATCACCAGCAGCCTACCAGCCTCTACTCCATTTGGAGGGAAATCTGCTGTATTGCTTTACGGCACAAAACAGGAAGAGGGCATGCATCTTTAAAAATGCATCTTTAACAAAATTGTCCAGTGGGGAAGTCGAGGTTTAGATAACATCAGAACCAGTGAGTGGGCGGAGTTATGAGGCCCTGGAGCCACACGTATTGGTGGTTGACCGTTCACAACATTCTACCAGAGTGAAGCAACTCGTCAAGCACGGTCTGAACAATGATGCATGTTTGTGTGTGAGCATGTGCATGTTTTATTCTTGTCCGTCGTCACTCTGATCTCAATGTATTTTCACCATGAAGTTCCTTTTGCAGTTGAGTGCACGTCCAGCGTTCGTCCCCGTTGAGTCGTTTCCCACCACACCTGGTGTACCTAGCTGTACTGTGGTTACGGTGCAGTATCGGCTACCGTGTTGTACCTGTACTGGGTTACACCACAGTATCTGAGTCCTGAGTCGTTGTGGTCCTGTTTGTGTAGGAAAGCAGGACTCGGCGTGTAACCCTGCCGGTACCACAGATGGTTTTTGTCTTAGCGGCATGCTTCAGTCAAACCCACATGGAGTTGAGTACGAACAAAACGATGGAAACCTGCTGAACTGTGCTAGTATGGCAGAGTGTGTGGAAGCAGTAGGGACGGGTATCGTGAACCACTTGTCCCATTCCTCTGAATCGATACCCTCCATGTACTATCATTCCTCTTTTTGATGCTAAGAGGATGTTGCCGTTTGTCCCGAAAGATGCTCACCAGCCTTTTGGGCCTTTCGGTTTCCCGTAGATGTAAACAGTCGACAACAAATAATAGGAATCGAATCGGTAACGAATCAAATCGATAAGAAATGGCATCAGACTCGGTGAACTCCTATTGATACCCAGCCCTTGTAGTCAGCGGGATCAACCTATACATGTTCTCTTAACACTTCCAGCATGGAGCCTGCACTTCCTGGTCCTGTCTCACCTGCATGGGAATGCCAGTCAGTCACCAGCCTCTAACCAATGAAGTCTTTATTTTTCCCTCCTTGTTTCTGATTGGTTGTTGATGTTCCCCTAGTCTCAGACGTGCCGCCGCCCCCCCCCGCCCGCCGAGGAGCCGGTGTTCGAGGAGGCCACCCCTCCCCCGCCGCCGCCGGAGGACTACGAGGACGACGAGGACGAGGAGGAGTCGGCGGTGGTGGAGTACAGCGACCCCTACGCCGAGGAGGACCCCCCCTGGGCCCCGCGCTCCTACCTGGAGAAAGGTGCGCCTTCACCGTTCACTGGCCGACCTCAGGGAGGGAAAATCCACCCTGAAACAGAATCGCTTCCTTTAAGTGTTTTAGGGTGGATTTTTTTGTCCTTTAACCCTTTAAAACCGAATGTGTCGTCGGCGACACGTTGCACGAGCGCACTTTGAATTACCATAATTACGTCACGGTTTGCGCTATCGGAAAACTTCCAACGGTTTCTGAAAGCTGAGACGTTGCGCTTTACAGCCAATATGGTGTCATTGCGGTTATTTCACTCGCGCCTCTCGCGGAAGTCCACGAACGCGTTATTAGACTCTTATAACTTGCAGTAAATTGTAAATATCTGCCAGATATTGAAAGTTCCGAGTTTTCTCGAAAAACGGGAAAAAGCACTTACTCACAGGACATTTACTGACCCTTTTATAGTCAAGATAAGCAAAAAAGTCCAGGCGAACATTTTGAGTGTTAGGTGTTAAAGGGTTAATGTCTGGGGGAAAAGTTTTGAAAATGTGAAAATGTGTAGGAGTCGTTAATTGAATGTAACTCCTCCCCCCTCCGTCCCCAGTGGTGGCCATCTACGACTACGCCCGGGACAAGGAGGACGAGCTGTCGTTCCAGGAGGGCGCCATCATCTACGTGATCAAGAAGAACGACGACGGCTGGTACGAGGGCGTGATGAGCGGCACCACGGGCCTCTTCCCCGGCAACTACGTCGAGTCCATCATGCACTACGCCGACTGAAGACCCCCCCCCCCTCTCTCTCCGCCCGACAGGAGGAGGAGGAGGAGGAGGAGGAGAGGAGGAAGAAGAAGGAGGGGGAACCAAAGGGGTTAAAGGTTATAAAAGGTCAAAGACTTTGATCAGACAGAGCACGATCAATTCCGGGCAGGAGAGAGAAGGAAGACGGGAGGGGGAAGCAGAACGACAGACTGATGCCCGGTCATTGTACAACAACCACTACTCTAGATATATCCTTCCCTGTAATATTTCTTTCTTTATTTCCTTATTTGACTGAGGAGGACTGGACGGTGTTGGATTTATTGCATTTTGGGAGATTTTGTGTTTTGATATACGGCCACAAGATTTGTTTTGCTTCATTTTCCTAGTTTTTTTTGTTTTTAGGTCTAAACCGATTTGCCCTTATTTTAACCGATATTTATTTGGATTACGTAGTGGGGATATATGGTGGGCTGGTAGACGAGGCTGTTGGGAGGATTGAAAGAAAATCCTCCCAAAAGAAAAGGGCTGGAGGAGATCGCCTTCTCGTGTGTACATCTTTCTTCCTAACACTGCAGAGACGTTTTTTTTCCGAGTCCCGATATTCCCCTCTGTATCCGAAGGTCTGATCCGAAGCTGGTATCCTCGGGTAAAGGCGGTAGTTTCCGTACTTGACAAACCGCGTCACCGTTTCGGTTGGGTTAGCTCGGCTGGGAGTGTGCCAAAGCTGACATTCACTAAGATAAGCACATATATATATATATATAAATGTCTTTAAAGTGACACACACACAACACATAAGCTAGATGTTAAGTGGGAAAGCAAACGAAAGCCCCGAGATTACTTTAGAGATCGTCGCCTATTTTTTAAAAAAGTTTAATTCGATCATCTGGAACGAGCGTGGGTGTCCAGGCTTTTACTCTGAAGGGGTGAGCTGAGTCACTACACGCTTCACCTTGCTGGCCTGTGTGTGTGTGTGTGTGTGTGTGTGTGTGTGTGTGTGTGTGTGTGTGTGTGTGTGTGTGTGTGTGTGTGGAGAGGAGAGTTGGATCCTGAATTGCACAATGACCTGGATTCTGAAGTCTTATGTTACCGCCTCTCCAGCTCCCTGTGATGAATAATACAAGTATAATCGCCGAACTCGCAAAGCTAGACTCGAGCGGAGCCCGGTACCGACGAGACGACAAGGTTTTTATTTGGGGTTTTTTTTGCTTTTATGTTTCGCCCCCTCCTGCTACGTCTAAAACTGGGGGGGGCGTTTCTACCAAGGGGTCCAGAATCGAGTTTTGCTTGCAGACCGGCAGACTGCATGTTTCGACGAAGAGAAAATTAAAAAAAACAACTTTCTTTTCTGCTCTACTGATGATTAATGTCTTAATATTTTTAGATATGGTGTGGTTCTTGGTTTGGTTTTTGATATTCACCCACAACGGCGATGCATTTAGGTCATTTCTAAGACGCTTGTGCCATATTGAAGTGCGTGTCGCTGTTCAAAGGTTATCACTTCATTTGCAATAAATCGGCCAGAGTGGGATGGATTGTCGTTGAACTACAAATATTTTTCTTTTCTTTTTTTTTTTTTTTCTTTCCTTGGAGTTGTTTTGAATTGAAAGCACATACATTTGTAGTAAAAAAAAAAAAAAAAGGTGTAGAGTAACTGAGATGAAATAATATAAATGTGAGATGTATTACGTCCTCAGAACGGGACTTATTGAATATGAAAAGAAGCCAGCCGTTGTGTTGAAATGGTTTTTACCGTTGCGAGCCCCCTGATATTTCTAACGCCGTCGGATCAGGCCTAGTCTGAGGCGCCGCGTGGCGTCCCTACACGGTTTAAACCTGCACTATGTAACTTTGTGTAATTTGGTCGTTGGCGGCCCCTAGTGGCAGCGAGAGGAAACTGTTGGCAGTTTACCCAAGGCGCTCGCTCGCTCACTGCTGTTTCGGCGCTATGTGTAAGTTTTGATTCGTCACTTCCTGTGCTCGGAGAAAACTTTCCCGCCAGCGTACCCGACTCCAAAACTTGAATGGAGCCGATCTGCAGCAGCTCAGCGAAGGGGAGGAGCCGATCTGCAGCAGCTCAGCGAAGGGGGAGGAGCCAGTCTTCTCTGTATCAACTAGACGGATAGGGCTTTTATTTTGACGTAAAAAAGTTACATAATGCAGCTTTAAATGCAGCATACTAACCCCCAGTACGCTTGGGTGTTTCCGAGGGCTCAGTGCTTGTATGTATGTATGTCAGAATCTTTATTTTCTATTAAAACAGTGGGTCTGTTTGTGAGTCTTGCATGCCATTGTTCTTCTCTGTACTGGTGTCCCAACCCTGCGTGGCGAGATCACCCATCCTCAAAAGACGAGCAGCCCTGCAACTCTGACCAGGTACCACCAGCCTCATCCAAAGAGACTGTACAACTTTACTTCGATCCCGCGTCCGGGGAGTCTCTCTCGGACCTGATTGGGTGGGGGGGGGGCGGGCGGTCCAGCTCGCCCCCCCCCACCCCGCCCCGAGAGGAACCGTCATTACGTCAATGGTGAAAATAGTGTGTGTGTATGATACTAGTGAATCCTGCCGGCTAAGACACCGAGACTCGGCGGTCTTAACACGAGACGACAAGTCGCAGAGCTTAACACTAAAGACCCGAGACCAGGTGCTTGGCCGGGAGGATGCACGGGTCCCTGGAGTCACGACGACGACCCTCTGGGCGTCGGGTTTTAACAGTCCATAATGCCATTGTGTTGCACAGTTAAAGTTGAATTGCAGAAGTATCATATTTGTAAAATCATGAGAACAAAGACAATAAAATTATTAAGATTTATTGGTGTAGTAATCTCTTATTTTGTTTTCACTAGTGCACAAGTTACAAAAACACACATCACTTGAGTACAAACTAACTACAGTTATACCATTAAACACTAGGTTGGTGTTACAACACTGAAAGGCGTTTATATCAATACACTCCAGTAGATGCATAGAAAATGGCCCACAAAAAAATAAAAACATTAAAGGGATGCTTTATCATTTTGGTCCATCCAGATATTGGAAGTGGAAATTGTGGAACATGAATTTGATCATTTCCACGTCTTGCAAAGTACAGAAATACTAATGTTTAGTCCCATCAAGCATCTTCGTTAATAGATTTCTCTCTTCAGCTGGTCACATGCACAGGCAGAATACTGAGACAACCTCAAAGTCGATAAGTCGTCAATAAGTGATAGTCTGGAAAAATGATTGAATTTTGAAATGTGAAGGATCCCTGTTTTTAGCTTTGCCAGTGCAAGTCAAACGTTTAAGGTGCAAAATTTCATTTAGCATTTCACAATTTTGTTAAGAGTTTTTAAAGGATCGTGGTGTTCCTTCCAACACCCATTACTGCTCCGGAGGGTTTGTAACATCGCTGACGTCTTACCGGCACCGCTCGGGGGGGAGGATGGAGAACCTAGACGGGATTCAGTAAAAGGTTTGAACTGTACAAAGGCCGGGCTGCAGAAAGACACCCCGTCTTAAGGCTCGCAGATCAGAGTCTCCACCACAAACGTGTTCTCGAAGTGCCGGATCTTGTGGCAGTTGAGGGCCTCGCGCTTCTGGATGCCTGGAAACGGGAAACGGGAGTTACACGGGTTAGACTGGATCAATAAACTCGCAGTGTAGCGGTGACATCATCCCTCCCAAGTTTCATCAAAATCTGGATCGATTTCGGTCCGCGATAAGCTATCGATCATTGGGCTGTTACACCGATTGGCCTGAGGGGGGTGCTATTGTTACAGGTCAAAACACCGGCTGTCCGACTTGGATGAAAACCTGGAGGGATGATGCAGCTCGTTACTGATTGGCTGTCAATATTGAGGCGGGTCTGCGGTCTCGGTACTGACCGAAGGTGGCGGCGGCCCTGAGCTCCAGCCTGTAGGTGTCATGGCCGCTGCACAGCCTGTGGATGTATTCGCCGAGTTCCTCCACGTCGTCCAGCCGCTCGGTCACCATCATCTGCTCGCGGACCAGGTGGGACTGGGGCAGGGAGCTGTGAGCCTGCAGAGGGAGACGGGGGCGACAGGAGTTCCTTCTACAGCAATAATAATAATAATAATAACAACAACAACACTGAGACTTTTCTCTTGCCCCCTCCTCCACGGGGAGGTCAGAGGTCAGAGCAGGCGGAGGAATCACCTGGAGGAGCAGCTCCCGGAAGTCTCTAGGCAGCATGACGATGGAGTCGTTGAGCGGGGCGACGTAGCACCTCTCCAGGGTTAGATCCAGGTAGGCAGTCAGCCTCTGGTGGTGGTGGTGGAGGTGGAGGTGGAGGTGGAGGTGGAGGTGGGGGGGGACAGAAAATCAGTTTTGGTGTTTTTGATATTTTCAGGGTTTAAGACATTTAAGACTTTTGAAGACCTTCTGATGCTCGCTGGAAGTGGATTTAAGTGTCTAGTTAGCTCGTGATCAAAGTCAGTTTTCTGAGTGGGACTAAACTCTACTTGCTGGTCCAGGACGGCGTCACCTCCCTCACCTGGTTGAAGTCGTGGACGATGTTGGCGGGGTCGCCGTCGGAGAACGGGGGCGCCGGCACTTCGATGAGCTCCACCCTCTCCTCCTCCAGCACCTGGATGCTCTCCTGGATGCGGTGGAGTCGCGTTGCCACGCCGACCTCCTCCAACTCCACCTCCTCCACTTCCACCAGCTCCAAGTCCCCCGCCATGTAGTCCATGTAGTCCACGCCGCAGAAGAACCTGTTGTCCCAGTCGTCCGGGAAGGAGGTGGCCATTACGGGGGCCTGGACATCGCTCTGAGCACAAGTCACCAGAAACGTGTTTTTCTCTTCAAAATAAAAGTATATAGCCTAATTCAAACAAGTCTGGAAATATATCTCTGTACTCTTTGAATCAGTTTTCTCTTAATTTCAGTACCTTTTCAGCCCTGGAACCTGTATATAAAATAACCTGTATATAATATGAACTCAGCTTGACTAGAAGTCCATCCTAAATTCCCCCAAAATAAAAGTCCGCTGCTTCCTTTCTCACCTGCAGCAAGACGTAGGCCTTGTACAGGCAGGCTCCGCCCACCACCACGCCCGACAGCATCAGGCCGAGGCCCAGGCACGTACACCAACACCACAGCCAGGACCGCCGCCGGTGGACCTGCAGGCCGTCCTCCACATCCTGCTCACACACACACACACACACACACACACACACACAACAACCGCAGCCTATCAGAAGCTGGTCTGCATGGCTGGACTCGTTTCTCAACGGAGGAACGTAAAACTTGAAGACCTTTAACAGTTTTATTTTGTGACATTTATGACATTTTACGACGTTTCCGGGACCTGCAGGCCCCCTGTGTGTGGATGCAGTGAGTCGGGGGTTCATCCTGGTGTAACAAGGTACTTAATGGAGCTACTGGAGTCACTGATGAAGCTAATCAATGCATTAGCACTGTTTCTTTGTCTTCACACAACACATGGATGGTGTTAATATGAACTCATCACTCTTTAAGGAGTTTGTTTGTCCTCCTCAGTAAGCACAGTGATGCAGGGAGGAGCTTCAGGATGTAATTCAATCATCTACTCATCATTTCCCCTCAGATTTTGTCATCTTGCCAGGGTGGAAAAGCATCTGAAACAACATGTAGACCAGTGTGGGGCGCGAAGACAAACTGAGGGGGAACTGAAATTCGTTGGTACTAAAGGCTTTCCGGTGGAGATGAACTTCAACTTCCTTTGAGTCACAGTAAGTAGAAGATGGAGAAGCAAACTGACTTTTTTTTTTAGCCCCAAAAAACAGAACAGAAAGTAAAGGAACAACAAAGGGAAGCAGTTCATGTTTTTAACATTTTGTCTTTAGGTTTATTCAACATCAATATTTTCCAATATTAATGATATTATTATTATTAATGAAATAATCAATTTATGATGTTTTTTTTTTTCTAATGTTAAAGGGGGGCCTGACATAAAAGGTTTGAGAACCACTGATAGACCAGGATGACTAAACCTCTACAGTGTGTTTTGTTATGGATAGAGGTGACAGTTTATTCTAGTTTATTCACCCATCTGCAATAGAAACTGATGTTCCTTCACTGACTGTGTGTGTGTGTGTGTGAGAGTGTGTGTGTGTGTGTGTGTGTGTGTGTGTGAGAGTGTGTGTGTGTGTGTGTGTGTGTGTGTGTGTGTGTGTGCAAAATACAATAACACTGAAAGTGCGTACGTAGGCCTGTCCTTTAAAACCCCACGAGATAAAAAGTTCTCGTTCAAAAATGAGGAATCCATTTCATCCATCAGAAAACCGTTAATTACACCGTAATACCGTTAATTACACCGTAATACCGTTAATTACACCGTAATACCGTTACACCTGGCGGATACTCAACTTTTATTTAGTTTATTACTCCCGTGTTGGTCATTTTGGCACGTCAAAAAAAAACAGCAAAATCCGGTTTTTACCGATACTCACCGTGTCCGCGGGGATGAGAGCCTCGTCGGTAGCCGGTTTGTTCAGCTCCTTTTGTCCCAAAGACGAGTTAAATGTAACTTTAACCATGATAACGGAGTCCGGACGCAGCTCCCCGAGCGTTATGTCACCTAGTTCCTGCGCGAGCCTGTGGCCTGTGGCGTCTGATTACAACCGTGACGCGGAAAAACACCGAGGTCACGTGGTGGGAGCGCACGGAAGAGGATGGCTGCTGCTTTGAGGTACTGCTGGAAATAGCGGGATTACTGTGGTTTATTACTGATTGATTTTTTTCAAAACATTAAAACAAGTAACATTAAAAACATAGTAGTATACTTAATAACTAACTAGGTGAGTGCACAGTATGCAGTACATACTCACTGAGTGTGTAGTAGTCTGTTAGCATGTTACTATGTCAGTATGTGGTGTTCAGGGGTCAGAGAGCATGGAAGCAGTGTCAACAACTGATTTAGCTTTCTGTGTAACTAATTAATATCATTGCATATGTCTCTCTCTGATAGCTTTCAGTCGTCAGACATTATCTGCATTATCTGCAGCACCAGGTCGCAATGCAATGCTTGATTTCTTTAATAATACAAAAATACTGTTACATTTTGTTGCGTCCCCGTTTGGCAAGTAAACTTCTGGGTTTTTATCCAACTTTTATCCGTCTTTTATTACGTGAAATCATGGAGGCTACAAGACCCACTGATTGTTACATTCCAGCTCTATTTACAACTTCGAACCAGGGATGTAGAATTTACGAGGTGCACCTGAAGGCAGCAAAAGCGTGCAGCGATTTCGCCGCTGGGGGGCGGTATGGCGCCAAAGGTCACACAAGTGGGCAAAACGAGCCAAGTGAAGTAGTCGGTGGATGCTGGATAATTGATGTGATCGCGTCAGTGTTTGGTGGGACAGAGGACACCGGGGAGAGGGTTCGGGCTCGCGATCCGTGACAACATAATCGGAAAGTCAATCAATTAAGCTGCAATTAAGAGCACCCGCACCTGCTGCACGCGCGGTCGAGAAACTGGATTTCTTATAGTTTTTGTTTTCATGGGGGAAGCCGAGAAGCGGTGAGTTCAAAGTTGAAAATTAACGGAAAACCACTATAATATTCCTGTAGGGACATATTGTGTGTTCATGGTACTCAGCAGCGACTTTATAGTGACCTTAATGTACTTTAAGATGTTTTTATCGTGGTATTTTTTTTTATCCCCATAGCATCCCTTTAATATTCCTATAATATCACTATAGGAATTCAACGTTCCTGTGGTTGTGTTTTTATCTCCTATGATGTTACTATAGGATTTTCTTTGCAATACTTTTTTTTGCGGGATATTTTGAATTTATGTACAGTATCTTTGTAAAATTTATTTTAGGATTGCTACAGAAATTCCTCGTAAGGGAAACAGACTTTTAAAAAAGCCAAATAACTGTGTAAGCCTGGATGGAGAACACATGGCATTTATTTCTAGGGAACTGAAGCCTGCCTGTGCTACTGAGTTGATAGTGACCTTATGGTGGTTTCACCTCCTATGGCACCACTATAACATTTCTATAGACCATCACAGTGTCACTACTGTTCCTTCTCCTGAGTTTGAAATCCTTCCTCAGGGTAACCCGGTGTTAATGGAGCCTGCTGCCTTGGAGACACCGTGGATGTCGTGGACTACAGACACGACCTGAGACTTTCTGCAGGAGAGATGAAGTGGTGGAAGGAGGTGGGCAGGTGGAGAGGAGCCCTGGGGCAAGAGGAGGAGGAGGAGGAGGACGAGGAGGACGAGGAGGAGGAGGGCGAAGAGCTGGTGGAGGTGCTGCTCAGAGGCAGGGCACCCTGGGGCTTCACCCTGAGAGGAGGCACCGAGCACCGGGAACCTCTGGTCATCACAAAGGTACGGTCAACGTTTGGGGCTTAATGTCTAAAATGGTGTTTGCTACAGCTTGTATTAGTTGGTCTTTGGACCGTTCCTTGCTCTACCGACTTGCTTTTCCATTGACATCTGCTGTTAGCGTTGGCGTGAACTGCAGCGTACAGGGTGCATGGCCCCGTAAAGCCCCTTCCATAGTCGGGTTACCGGCAGCGTGGGGTTAAATTTTTAATCATAGCACTCAGGTTGCCTGCCACCTCAGGAGTTGGAGTGGATGGAGCAGAACCGTGACGGTAAAACCCACCCTATAAAGCACGTTAGCACTCGTAAAAACAGCTTTTGGGGATAGACGTTGCTTTTCTGGGCTGTTCTGGGTGTTTCATGGATCTAAAACATCAACAGGAAGCGTCAGGTTTTGGTGTCAGCCAATCAGAATCAAAGAGCGAGGGCTTCTTTCTAGACCGACGATCAACAATCATACAGGAGAAATCCATCAGAGGAGAGAGAGAGACCAATTTCTCCACCGACAGTAGACAGACCAGAATGCAATGCAGTAGCCGAGATAGACCAGAATGCAATGCAGTAGCCTGAGATAGACCAGAATGCAATGCAGCCACGAGACGTGTTGGGCTTTGAGGAAACTCTCGCTTTCTCTTGAGTGGATAAACTCTCTTGTTCTTAGTACCGTCCTACCTCCACCTACATGTATAACCCACAGCTGAGTGCAACAAGTCCATGCACGTTTTGTAGGGTTTTTCGAAAGGCATTCTGGGGAAAAAAATCTGATGATTATTATTATTGAAGTTAATAACCAACTAAAGACAAAATAGTCACATTTCAGAAAGAAAAAAAAATACAAAAAAATAATTCAAATGTACAGCAATGAATATCAGGTAACATCCCAAATGTATCTGTACATTTATTATTATTATTATTATTAAAATAAATTAATAATAATGTGTTTGTGGACTCAATAAAGAGGGTAGGTATTATTTAATGAGGTTGAACCAGGTTAGCGGTTGAGGACGAGACTGTCCACAACCAGCGCCTCCATCAAAGGAATGCTGTGTTTTCTGGGCTCATGAACTAATCAAAGTTGTTTTCCCAGTACACAGGGTCTGTGTTAGAAGAAGGTTCAGCAGGTGAGAGTGGGAGTGTCCAATATGATGAGATGAAATGAGAGAAAAATGTTAATTGTAGATTTGAGGTAGTTTCTTTTAACCTTTTAATGAAATTACCTAGAAACTAAGACGTGTTATGTAACTGTTTACATCAACGGTCCCTTCAGATGGATCTTAAACTACCGGAGAAGAAATTTAAGTGCAAATCTCTTATGAACTCCTCTTGGTTTCTTCCATATAAACGTGTCTATTAAGTCTTATTTTCTTGACACAAACACCAAATAAAACCAGTGACAAGCTTTACCTTTAACATGTAAGATACAGTAAAACTACTGATACCTTGAAATACTTTGTGTGTGTAAAGCCCCAGGAAACTTGTCTTGAAATAGTAAAAATGAATATATGATATGAAAGTTTAGTGTCTAATTAAGCATCCACAAAAATCTGAGTGAAAATAGACGTTCAGAAATATTAGAAAACCTCGTTCAAAAACATCATTTAGCTGTTCAGACCGTTTCTCAGGATTGTGTAGGCGTGTCAGATCAGGATTTGATTGACATCCTGACACGATGGATAGCTCCGCCCACGTCAAACTGTCAAACTGTTGCACCTGTTGGGGGCGGGACAACTCACGTGCATTGTTTAATGATTGGATGAATGACCCCCACTCATCTGAACCAGCTTTTCTAATATTTCTGTTTGTTTTCACTCAGATTTTTGCAGATGCTTAATTAGACACTAAACTTTTGATATCATATATTCATTTTTACTATTTCAAACCAAGTTTCCTGGGGCTTTAAACGCTACATAACTGTGGTGAGGTAGGTTTGTGATGTCCTTGCTGTGCTCCAGGTGGAGGAGGGCAGCGTGGCGGCGTCTGCCCGTCTCCGGGTCGGTGATGAGATGGTGAGCGTGAACGCCGTGGTCCTCAGCGGCTCCCGGCAGGAGGCCATCTGCCTGGTGAAGGGCTCCCACAAGACCCTGGCCCTGGTGGTCCGCAGGTACGGCACGGCGAGTCCTCGGTCCTGACTTGTGACTTGACCTTTTATTTAACCGGGTTACGGACACGTTCCCCTTTAGTTCGTAATACAGTCTCCTTTTCTTGTTGTTACATGTATTCTGTGCAACATTAGTACATTTTCTAAATTGATTTCCTCGATAAAATACTAATACTAGATCTTAAGTTCTGTTTGTAATCATCAAACATTTTTTGACGCTTTCCAATAACTCGCCGTAACGTTTTCCCTCTGGATTTCTGACTGACGGCGAACATCACCGATGGTTCCTGGAGCGCGGCGTGTCATCAAAACGTGTACTCTTGTACGTTACGTTGTACGTGCCTACAGTAGAAAAGTACTTCACGTCAGAGCGACCGAGGGGGTCAAGGGTCAACGCCACCCGGCCCGAGAGTGATCACAGAGAGAAACGAGAGGGAGAGACTCAGTCATATGTTGCTCATGAGCACAAGAGGTAGTTCTGTGATCCTCTAATCCCATAATCCCTTTCACTAATGAGTCGTTTCTGTGGGTGAGAGGGGCAGGAGGCCTCACACTCGGGCCTCCCGCTGCTTGTTTGCCCCCGGGGGTAAAACAAAAGGGGCTATTGTCCCGTCTCAGAGCTCAGATAATGACTCTTAAATGAGAGGAGGGAGGGAGAGAGAGGGAAGGGGGAGAGGAAGGGGAGAGAGGAGAAGGAGAGGAGAGAGAAGGCAGGGAAAGAGGAGAAAAGTGAGAGTGGATGAAGAGAGAGTAGAGGGAGAGGAGGAAGAGGGGGATAGAGGAGAAAAAGATGAGATATAGGAGAAAGAGATGGGGGAAGAGAGAGGAGGGTGAGAAAGACAGACTGAAAGAAAGAGAGGGAGTGAGGAGAAAGGGAGAGACAGGTAAAAAAGAGGGAAAGAAAGGGAATAAGGGGAAGAGAAAGGAGAGAGGGAGTGAGGAGAAAAAAGGGGAAAAGAGAGAAAGACCTGGAGAGGAATCACAGCAGGGGGGAGAGAGAGAGAGGATCACATGGCCTGTGCTAATTGATTGAAGAGTTTCCTCCACCCTTATTGGTCGTCCTGAATTTTTTTTAAATTTAATTTTATTCAAACATTTCCTCTTCTGAACGGATCGAGCGTCCAGCAGTAACTCAGTAACTCAGTAACTCAGTAACTCAGTAACTCAGTAACTCAGTAACTCAGCAGGTGAGAGTGAAAGACTTGGGCCATCTAGTGGCTCAGTGAAGTGACATGGAGGTTCAAAATGAAACGTCTCACACACACCAGTCAGAGTGATTGATCGTTTAGTTTGGGTCAATAAGAAGATCAATAGACAAACAACAACATAAACAAAAGTGGATCATTCAGAACGCCATTTTTTTTGCTCTCTGTCCTCATAGTGATTTAACTACAAGGTACATCAGTTTGCTCTTGTTATTGTTTAAATGTATTTATTTTATTGGACACTTGATAGAGGAAGACAGGAAAGACTGAGAGAGAGACGTTCAACACTTTGATATATACGATGACTTTTTACCTGTATAGATTCATGTCGACTAACAAGGAGGGTAAACTGATGTGAGGTGAGTCCACCCTCCACTCGTCTGTGTTTGATTGATTACGTCTGACCACCATTCTCACGTCTCACCAGAATGACATGCTCGTCTGCTGACTGGCAAATGGCAGCCGAGTCTTAAAGCCTGAATCCAATTACCAGCTGCAAAGCCACCGGCGTGGGCTCAGGCGTGGGCTCAGGCTTCACAGAGCCGACTGAGTCAACAGGGGATGTGTGTGTGTGTGTGGGGGGGGGTGGGTTGCCGGTGTGTTGCTGCACCCCTTTGCCAAATAAAGACTCAACTCGGGGAAGAAGAAGAGCGAGGGAGGGAGGGAGGGAGGGAGGGGAGAGGGTCGGGTCGCTGACGTTTGAAAGGTCCCCGTCGGAGGGGGGGGGGGGGGGGTCGTCGAGGTCCGCCTCCCCCTGTTTGCGGGGAGGAGTGGTACGTCCCGTGTTGCCTAGGTGAGTTGACGGTGCTTTACGGGGACGGGCCCTATCAGCAGAGCCCATTGTTGTCAGGCACACTGGCCTCCTCTGTCTCCTCCACCGGACATGTTTGGTTTCAGGAGAGAAAAGCGTCTCTGAGAGGATTTTACGTTTCAGGTACTTCCTTGTCTTTTTTTTTTTTTTTTTGTGTGTGTGTGTTTGAAGTGTTTTTTGAAATGTGACGCAATCGTTTGATTTCCTCGGGCCAGCGGTGAGTTACCTCGCTCTGAGTTGGAGATAACACCGGCTGGGCAGTTTTGTCACGTAGGTGTGTGTTGAGGAGGGCGTTGAGGAGGAGGGCGTTGAGGAGGAGGGCGTTGAGGAGGAGGGCGTTGAGGAGGAGGGCGTTGAGGAGGGCGTGGGGGAGCCGGCGAGCCGTTTTCCCAAAGGATCAGGTGTGATGGTAGTAAACCTGAGAGAGCGCCCGGAGGAGAACTCGTTTAGTCTGTTATCTACTGAAGATCTATTTTACAACGTGGTAGAAAAGGGAAGGACTGTGTGTGTGTGTGTGTGTGTGTGTGTGTGTGTGTGTGTGTGTGTGTGTGTGTGTGTGTGTGTGTGTGTGTGTGTGTGTGTGTGTGTGTGTGTGTGTGTGTGTGTGTGTGTGTGTGTGTGTGTGTGAGTGAGAGGGCTACCTTCTTTCAAATGTGTGTTAAACCATCACTGTTGCAGCCGTTTTAACTTGTAGTCCTTTGACACACACACACACACACACACACACACACTTCTGAATTCACTTGCTGCATCACTGCCACAGATGCAAGATCAGATACACACACACACATATTTCTGAGGTTAAAGGAAAAACCTGTTTTTGTTTTTTGTTTCTCAACCTCAACGCCGACACACTCACCCAAACTGTCTGACCTTCACAGCTTCTACCTCTTGAGAACTTGAGAAACTTCACACGAGGTCAAATATGTCTTAGTCATGGCTAGATGGGTTTTTGAAGATGCCATACCACTATTTTTAGACTGATTTTGCCAATAAAAAGACATTTATTGAGTGTTTCCTCCCAGACTTTTATTCTAGTCCGGGTGGAAAAGGTGATTTTGACACTAAAAGTCAAAATTGAAACCCAGATAATAAAAGCCCAATATATCGGTCCAACCATAGTCGGTCATCTTCAGGGCTGTGCTGTGTCAAGGTTTGTGTTTTTCTTTTTTAATTATTACATTTTATTCCTCCTCTTCTTCTACTAGCCCATGTTTTTTTTTTTTTTTTTTTGGCTGGGCGGGGAGTGACACCAGGATAAGCCCAGCTGTGATTACGCTGGCACTTTCTATTGTGTCGCCCTATTTATCTGGCTGGCCGGGCTCAGCGGGGCGAGCGCTGGTGAATCAGCACTATGTGTCACCGGCCCATTCACAAGCCCCGACCTGATAGGAGCTGGGGATGAGCGGGTGAGGGAGGGAGGGAGGGAGGGAAGGTCAATAATGTAGCGGTAAATAAAAACATGAGTAACTATGACAACCATCGATCAACAACATCTACCAATATGAACTTTAAACAACCCTACCTTCATATACCTGCTTGTACTCACTATAACAACAAATGATGGTTTGCTGATCGGATGCTATAGTTAGCTAGCTAGCTAGCAGCTAACATCTAAACACTCATTGAACCAGATTTATCAGCTGAATGATCATTTCTTCGTCTAAAAAAGCTCAGAAATGAAACTTGTCTGTTCAGTTCTGTTAACATGGTCTAAGTTCAGCTGTTCTCAGCCATGTTGCCCAAGAGTTGAGGACCTCCAATATGGCCGCCAGGGGGGGGGGGGGATCAGTGTGTACTAGTAGCACATGTAACATTACAGCCAAGAACTCGGTGTCCCATAGACATGTAGACCATCGCTGACCTGACAGAAACCAGAGGAGTCGGTGTGTTTGTACCAGGTACCGGTGGAGTTACCAAACCCTGACCTGCAGTCAAGAACGAGTTTGACCCGTGATGAAGCTCTGCGGACGCGTAGCTCAGGTTGTTGTTGTTTTTGTTTTTTTTAAAGGTTAATGTTAAATATGATGTGTGGGAAGTGAGAACTTTAAAGGGGCATGAAAAGTTCTGACTTTTTTTTTGACGTGGCGGCAACATCGACGGCTTACGGTAGCCTGTCAGAAATATGACCGTCACATTTTCACAATAGAACAAGTAAGTTAGCCTGTTTAGAGGAGAGATCCAGTCGAAACGTTGAGTTAAATCTGTGCCAAATAATCGTTGAGTCATTGAGCAGTAACCCTAGCAACCCCCCACATATATTATCTTACTTAATACACCTTTTAATGCTCAATATCTCAATACAGGCCTGAGCTCAACCAGTAAAGTCAAATTATTGGTGATTCCTGCAAGTATCCAAAACTTTCAATGAAGGAAACTCTTTATTTTTGAATTTTTGATAAAGGAACTTGTTTTTTTTAATCCAAACTATATATATATATATTGCACAACCTTGAGATTGACATCGGTGTGTTTACGTCCCGCCAGCCTTTCTCTCTCAACAGTGGCGATCAGTCACGGGGCCGACAGCCTCAACAGTAGATTACAGCAAGGACGCAGGGCAGGGCGATAACTCCACCCCCTCGTCTCAACCCCCCCCCCTCCCTGTAATCCCCCAAGGAAATCTCCTCCGGACTGCAACACAGCCAGACACACACTCCCACACCAAGCAAGTGGAGTGTGTGTGTGTGTGTGTGTGAGTGATTGAGTGCATGTCTGCCGGTGCTCAGAGTCACAGAAGTGCCAGATTCCTCACGGTGCTCGTCCCTGTCAGAGCGGTGAGAGTTGCGGTGAGTTGTGAGTGTTTTTGAGGGAGGTTTTTTTGTGTGTGTGTGTGTGTGAAAAATTGATTGAGTTTTTAACCAACGGCGTCTTCTGCGGAGATCTTTGCAAAAAAACGTTCAAATAGTTGGTAAGTTGCCATGTTTTTACTCTCTTGTTGTATTCCTGTTGACGATGACTTGACAATCCAGTTTGTTTATCTGTTTTATCACAGTGACACACGTCGGTTTGTTACTTGGGTCTGTTACACCTGCTGGTTTCATGAAACTTGAATGGTCCTTGGTTGCTTTAACACAGATATTACTGCAATATACCGATACACTTAGATATTATTACTATTGGAAAACTTTGCTGCTTCTTTTGAGACCCAACTAAAAACTTTATCGACTTGCCTTCATCTGCTAACTTAATCTAACTCTCCTTTTGCTATAGTATTATCATGAATTGGTTTGTTAAAGTCTTCGCTTTAGTTAATACCTTTGTTTCTTTTATTCTACTTTTCTTTTTTACTTCATAACACTCCCTAACTCTCTGGTCGACCGACACACCTCCAACCAACTAGGTCAGCTTTGCCGCCGTTTCACGTTTTTGGTGTTTTTATTGAGCGAGCGAGGCCTATATTCAGTGAAACCGGAGCCGTCTTCTTTCCTGGGAGTAACCCCGGCGTCTCACTCTCTCTCCCTCGTCTCCTCCCCGGTGGAATATCTGTGACAGACCGGCTGTATCCCCTGACAATAGACCCTCACGCTGCAGAGAGGCCATTAGCATTTCCATTGTGGAGACTCTTGTTAGGAGGCTGCAACATAAACTCTCTCACTTTTGTCTGCGGCGGGCAGAGGGAGGGCAGGCATGGAAGTTGGAGTGATAATCCACAATGTTCTCATATGGCTGCTTTCTGGTCAGTAGATAACACAAGAGTGACTCAACCTGTGCTGGGTAGAAAAGTGAACAGGGAGTGATGCGTTTTTGCGGTTCTGGCTTGTTTGGAATCGACAGGGAGAAGAACCGGGTAGGTTAGCGTGAGCAGCGATAGCCACCGTGGCCGAACAGACAAAGAAAAGAGCGCCACCTACAGGAACTCCAAGGAGAAAGACGGCACTGCACACGCTGTTTGATTGACAGGTGATCTCAAGGCAGAGAAACCACAGCGGTGAGGCCGAGCACCAAAAGAACATCCCCACAGATTACCACTTATTACCACATTTTACATTTCAGCGGTCGGTCCACCGGGGGGGGGGGGGGGAACTCACGGCGAGCTGAACAAACTCAAAAGCTCTTAAATCACCAACGTTGCAAGCAACCAGTAATAAGTAGTGCAAGGGTCAAAGCCGCAACACCCCGACGGCAGCGGGCGACGCGTATCCCAGGGTGCCGAGCGTGATTCTATACAAGAGGAGCGCTCGTGAAGAAACGAGAGCCAGGGGAATAAAAGGGAAGAAAGGGGAGGCACACTTCCTTTATGCCCCTACACGAAGCGCTAGGGCCTCTGGGAGATGGCCAACATAGATGTCCCACTTCCAGCGAGGGTACGGCAGGGAAAAATACCTCCCCGCATTCCTCTGGCTGAAGAATGCGTCGTCTGCATCACGGGTCGGCGGGGTTAAGGTTTCAATAAGAGCGCCTGAGCTTTCGTCTGACGGCGATGTTTGACTTTGGTGCGACGTGTGAACTTCGGACAAAACAGCCCAAATAATTGCTTTTTTTTTTGTGTGTGTGATTGTGGCACAAAAAAATACATCAAAATAAAAGTCAAAAGGGAAGTTGAGAAGATATGAAACACTATTTCAACAACACAGAATGATGACCTTCAGGTAAATAGAGTCCATGAAGGTGTTTTTATTCTCATCGTAATGCTCCTTACTGGTTTGCCTAAAAAAAGACAAGATACAGACATGAGCAAAATGAGCGATCACACCCACACTGGCCACTTGGTTACTGTCTGTTTTTGGACTTGGTTTTGCTAGTACTATCAGAATACCCGTGGGAAGTTTTCCCATGTCGCTGGTTGACTTCACCGTCCTTCCAGAAGGAAAGTGGAGAGGCTGTTTTTTGTCTTTATGCCCCCGAGAGTTGGAACAATCTCCCACCTTTTGATTGGTCAGGTTTTAAAAAGCAGTGTTTTGGTTTTTTTGAGTTGGCAATTTCATACAATCTCGAATTATTTTTACCATTTATTTTTATCCTCCACCTCAATGTTGCTGTTTTGTTTGTTTTTATTTGATGTATATTTGTTAATGACCCACATTTCTATGTTCTTCTTACAGCACTCTGAGCTGCATGTCGTGTATGAAACCATTGATGATTGTTAAAGAGTAGGTGGAGAATTTATTTTGGCATGAAACTCCACTATCCTCCTTGGTGTGCTGGGTGGCGTCAGACAGCCCGTCTCGTTAATGAGGGGTCACAGGTTCAGTCCCAGCAGTTTGATCCTTGAGTCCTTGAGCAAGGCACTAGACGCCTGCCAACTCACTCGATGTAGTAAGTCGCTCCGGATGTGAAACCTGGAGGAATGATGCATTTGGGCACTGTGGTCTGGTGTACACTGGCTGACCTAAAGGGGCTGCCATAACTAAAGGTCAAACTAAAGGTCAAACTAATGGACTAAATGGCCCTCCATGACATATTTGCTTTATTTTCGACTGGTAAGGCAGATTTGGCCTGGTGGGGCTTATTTCCTGGATTTCCTGGAGATTAGGAGTTTCAGTTCTTTGTTGGCCCCTTCCGTCTAATCGTGGTTTACAGGAAATAAGATCAGTGTGCAGTTTTAAATCCCAGGCGGAGCCTTTCAGCACGGCGGCTCATATCTGCCCCTTTGCTGTTCATATTTAGCTGGAGGTAGGGGTTCGGCGTCTTGCTCAAGGGCACCTCGACAGGACAGACGGCTGTTGATTTGTAGGATATTTGTAGGATAGCTGGATTTGTGTGTGTGTTTTGCGCCAGTCGGACTTTTGTTGTAGGAGTTAGGGTCTCTTTAAAGTTTGAATTGCTGACCTTTAGTTATAGCACCTCCAGCAGGTCAGTCAGTGTCATTTTTCTTAATGCCAGAACAGCAAAGATGCATCATCCGTACAAATTTCATCAAAATCAGACCGGCAGTGTCGTCATTCATTATTACTCTATTGTTTATTATCATTTGAGGCCAGTGTTTCTTCCTCCTCCTCCTCTTACTCTTTCTCCTCCTTCTCCTCCTCATCTATCACCCAGGAAGGTGAAAATGGTTGACATTGTATCGCCCCGCACAATGCCGTCAGAAAATGAGGTCCATGTGGCCAGGAGCTTTCTCACCAAGATATTGCGAAGCTCTATGAGGTACAACGAGGTGGAAGTCTCCTCTCCGTTGTGTTTGGTGTCGGTGTTGAGTCGAACCCTGAGCGCTCTTTGGTCATCGGTTTCGTCCGTTTGCCCCCTGTCCTCTCCAGTATTACCCTCAGTGTGGTGCTAGTTGTGCTCCTTACGTGAACATGTGAGGTTTAGTATCGTAACTCTGCATTCATTGTAGGTACTTTGTGTGTTTGTGGTAGTTTTTTGTCTGAATTTTGTGTCCCCTTTCCTCAGTGAACCATTTTCTCTCTGGTTTCATACTTTTCATATTGTTGTAGAAGTGAATCAACATGTGTAATTCTTCTTCCCAACATGCTTTCCAGGAAGAACCGCTTCAAGGGGTATGTGCACATTTTGTACAGTAATTGTACCAATTGATAGGATGGTGCTAAATCCCTATCGGTGTTTTGTGTCGTGCTTTTGAGCAATTTCAGTACTCTGTTTTCTAGAAGGAATCTGTTCAGCTATGAAGGTAAGGATGGTCTGGGAAATGAATTTGATCAGCTCCAGATCTTGAAATGTTTGGCATTTGCACAAAGAAAGTCTGGACAAGTATGAAAAAATAGCTCCAGTACATATATCACTACTAATCATTGTTGTTGCGGAATTGAAGGATTTCATTCCAAGAAGCCGTCCGTCCATGTTGTTATCTGAGGTACATTGTGTAACATTACCCGTGTCCAAAATACACATGACCTCTACAATGTACCTGTTGTTGTAAATGTCAGAACTGTTGCTGAAAGTCAGAAAATAGCCAATCATTTATCCAATGCCCAGTAGTGAGTTTTGACAATGTTTTGACTTTTACAATTGTGAACATTTCACTTTGCAATGTGACTCCTCAGCTGAAAACACTGCTTTGGTTGTTTTGGATTTTTGCTTTGTTGCACAATCAACTGAAGCATGTTTTTAACAAAAGATTTTACATCTAATCAAAAAGTTTTTATTAAGAATTATTACACCTCATGCCGGTGGACTTATTGCCAGGTCACCTCACTCCCATAGTTCTGTGGTGCAGTGGTTATTATGGTGGGTTCCTCCAGGGGTTTGTAGGTGGTTTCCAACAACATGGGGAATTTCTAATGCAAAATTTTCCCCAAATACCTCCTTGCTATTGTCTAACACGTTTCCTTGTGTCTGTCCTCTATAGGAAGAATGAGCCGGTCTCGCGGCCCCATTCGTGGCACTCCTCCAAGCTGACAGAGGAGGAGTCGGAGCCCACTGGGACCGAGGCCACCCCGGCACCCGTCTGGCAGCCAAAACATGAAGCAAGGTGAGCCGCCGATCTTCGCTTAGTTGGGCAGGAAACTAACTTTTTCATCCACCGTAAGAGAGATGAAGAGATGGTGGATTTCCAAATTCAATAAAATGCTTTTTAGACTGAAAAATGAGCCTGGGTGAATATTGTGGCTAAAATGATTATTTTGCTAGATATTGTGATCATTAAGAATATTTATTTGTCTTCATGATTTTAGGAACGTAAGAATTTATTTTACTGTCTCGTCAACATCTTGACTAATTTAAGCTACATTGGACATTCATAATAAAATGAAAAGTTTCAATATGATTATTAGTTGTGAAAATTAAAAATGCTGGTGACAGACCAACTTGCCACCAGCCAAATTTATCAGGATTTGGCTGTGCTTGTGTTTATTTCCCACCCTAGTGTCCTCTAGTCTCAGATTCTAGATACATGATGTGAAAAAGTTAAAAACATTGAACAGCATCAAGTCTTTTTTTTCATCTGACATGATTTACCAGGTCCAAAGAGTTATCCAGCCAAGGAGACCAGAGCAACCTACGTCAGCTATCCAGCCAGTTCAGCTCAGTGAATAACATGGAGAAACTGGAGCGTCCTTCTCACCTCTACCCCCCAGGCCGACTCTCCCCCACTAAATACACCAGCAGCCCTGAACCACTCTGTGGAGGAGTTGGCAAAAGAGACTCCGGGTTCAACTGTTTCTCCAGCGGCTCCAGCCCGCCTGTTCCTGAACCTTGCCTTTCTAGTAGGAAGGGCACCAGTACTGAAAACATTTTCTTCAAGGGCCTGCAGAGCGAAGGGCCCAGGCAGGGCGAGCGCCCCAGGTACCTACAGCCGCCGCTGGGGAACGGCGGCTGGGAGGGGCCCCGGGCGGAGGAGCAGCCGGCGGCTTCTCGGGTCTCCAGTGCAGGCAGGCCCAGCGGCGGCCCGGTGTGGCAGGTGCCAGAGAAGAAGAAGTCCCAGTCTCCTCCCCCGCCGCCGCCTCCCCTGCGTACTGACAGTTTCTCCGCCACTAAGGTGTTCCCTTACTCTGAAGGGCCCGGTGGTCAAACAAAGAGCCATGGCAGTGTAGTGGATAGACTGAATGAAGCTTATGACCAGAATGCTATCAAAGCCCACCATACCACACGCTACCAGGAGAAAAGCTCAGAGGGTAGACAGACCAAAGACTTCCTCCACCCCAGCATGGCGGCTGACCACAACCACAACCAGCTGCAGCCCAACAAACTCTTTTCTCTGTCCAGCAACGACGTTCGACAGACCCAGTCCCATTTCGCCAATCTGCCCAACCACCAGAGACAATATAGCGACGAAAGCCCCTTCTCGCTGCAGACCAGGTCAGCTCCTTCGACCAAGCCTCAGAGCGTGGGAAGCTACTATCGCAGTCTCCAGGATCTCCCCACCAACTCCTCCAGCCACAAACGGGTCAGGCATTCTACGGCGTCCGTGACGGGCTCTGCGGTAAACCCGAACCTGGAGAACGGGGGCCACAACAGATACTACTGCCTTGCAACCAAGCAGCTGGGCCAGACAGCCGAGCACCAGGCCAGGCAGGGCAAGGCAGAGGGTCGCAGGGGGGAAACAGAGAAACCTCATTGGGCGAACAGCAATGACAGAGGCTTCCCGAGTTCCCTGAAGACGACTAACAAGACCAAGTACTCTCTACCTCAGTCCCAGCTGCCTTATGTTGACAGTAAGGAGCGCAACGGCCATTCCCAGTTGGGGAACGGCCTACTCCTTAAGCACCCAGCCTCTGAACTGTCTGCATCTCTTAAAGGTAGCAGCGCAGAGGACGGCATGAAGAGAGGTGACGGACATTCGAACGACATCAAAAGACACTCCCCAACTCAGCACAGTAATGATCATAAGGTCAGTCTTCCAAGGCATCAGGACCCTTGGGTGCCCCAAGAAGACCACCGAATATCCCCCCTGAAGACCCCCCTGCTCCACTCCCTGACCCAGGAGAGCCGAAGCCTGGCTGATAGACAACCAACCGCTAACACCACCAGCAGCACTTCCAACCAGGATACGGGAGACACCGCGGCCGCCAGCGCTGGGAAAGCAGGTCGGCGTGGCGACCGCTACGCCACCGCCCTCCGCAATGAGATCCAGCAGAAGCGCGCCCAGCTGCACAAGAGCCGCAGCGCTGCCACTCTGACTTGCAGTTGTGAGGAGGAGGAGGCTGAGGAATGGAGGTCCATGGAGACTTCCACTTCTACCGGCAGCTCCTTCTCCAACACCTACAAGGACCACTTGAAGGAGGCTCAGGCCAGAGTCCTCCAGGCAACGTCTTTCCAGAGACGCGACCTAGAGCCCCACGGAGCGGAGGCCCCGGCGGGTAAACCCTCCAACACCCAGCTCTCCCGCATTGGAGGGCGTAAGCGCTTCCCCCTGGCCAAGAGGATACACTCATTCTCAGAGCCGGACAAGATAGACAGGGTGGGAGTGGAGGGAGTGGAGGGAGAGCCTCACACGGGATCTTTCGGGCAGCGGAAGAAGTTCTTTGAGGCCAAACCAGCATTTTCCAGACCGGTGCCCAAGCCCGGTCAACTGAGCTCGGGCACGGACCTCAGTGAGGCAGGCAAGCCCAAAGCGAGAGCTCTGTCTGGAGAGCCCCAGAAGGCTCACCCGGGCTCAGACTCCAGCCACCTCAGCCCGGGGCATAAGCAGGTGTTGCTAGAGCAACAGAGGCTGGAGACCTTTGCCGAGTACCAGGCCACGTGGAGCAAACAGAGGAAGCCATCAGAGGCCAAGACACAAGGCAGGTACCACTCAGCTGAGAACATCTTGGATGCAGACACAGAGGAGAAGGCTGTCTGCGTCCACGAGAGATCTCGATCTTCTCCCTCTGCAGACTTCTATGCACAGGTGAGCCCGGCCTTTGTGGATCTTCAAAATATAGTTTTTCAGAAAAGTTGTATATATATTTTTTGGATGGATTGGACGCTTTGTTGCAGCAGAATGAGAAAATGAGATATTCCCAAAAATCATTCCTGGCATGAAATTTTAAATATCTGGATTAGTTTTCAAGTTATTAGTGTAATAAGGACATGTGCTTCCATTTTAGAGAAACTTCTGTTGTATCTTATTATTTTCCCCTTTAAATTGCATTGTATTGAAATATGAAGCAATATTCATTTTTTTAAATGGTTGTGTAGCATTTTGCAATTTTTCCTTTCTATTCCAGAATATTCCTGCGCCTTGGAGAGATCCTGTCAATAACCCGTACATGGAGCCAAGACACGACCAACAGAGCAGGTGAGATGTGGGTTTAGTGTATTTACACATTTAAAAGATAAAATACTGGAAAAACGGGGAAGAAAAATAAATCTCTTCCCTCCTTCGCCCAACACTTTACTGCTGAGTTATTTTGCTTCGAACACTCAGTACTATTTACTTACTGAAGACTTCAACTGAAGGCTAGCAGGCCTAGAGGTTGGAGAGTTTGTCCCGTGAAAGAAAGGTCACAGGTTTGATCCTACACCAACCAATGTGTCCATCCACATAGCGAAGCACCAAACCTGCTCACCCTCTGATGTTGAAGGTAAATGCAGAATGTCGCTGGTTGGTGAGAGGAAAAGGCCTCAGCTTCCCATTTCAGGATTCCTGCGCTGAGACGATATGATCTCTCTCTGTCATGTTAGATGTCACTAACCTTTTCTCCCATTGTCGGAGCTCATGTTGAGGTGAACAGTATCTCTACAGCGCTGTTATTCCTGCAGTAAAACTACACCCAGATTTACAGAAGTGAGTGTGTGTGTTCAATATGGCGGGCGGGGAGCATATCACTTTATCCTCGGTCTTGTGTTGAAACGCCACTTATCTTTATGTGATCCTTTTCGTGGCAGAGTGGTGAAATTGAGCCGAGAACAGCGCTCGGCCCTGATACTGTGTTGACATGTTGCCAGAACAGAGGACATTCCAGCAAGAAACGCAGTACTGAGGACAAAACTGCATTTGTTTCCCCACAATTTCCCACTTGTCCATTTCGTGCACCTTGCTAGTGGCCGAGGTTGTACCAGAATACCATTTCCACCCACCACCAGCAAGTTGTTGGTTGTGGTTGCCAGGTTTGTCTCCTCTACCAGCCACTTTGCTAACCATCCCTCATGTGGAGCTCCTGTTCTATACAATTCTACTTATCTGGTAAAACAGTGTCATTTTCATATTTCCAAAACACTGAGGCATGTAGACAAAACAAAGTTATTTTGCTGCCCTGGTTTAAAAAGAAAAGAGCCGCGGTCGACATCGAGTAACTCCATGGGTGTATTGCTTCATGCTGAGGTATGTGAAGACCTGCCGGTACTGTAAGGAGTCTTTTGTTGCGAGCACAGTTGAAAGGATATGCAGCAATAATGCAACTAAACTGTTATCACGTTGTTTTATAAAGCACGTTTCTGGTTCACGTGTAATCCAACCTCTCTCTTTTGGCTGTTGCACTCTCAGTTTCAGGTTGCCGGGACTGTAACACACACACACACACACACACACACACACACACACACACACACACACACACATCTACACATACACACTCCCCCAAAGCTTCTCACCTCGTCAAGGCAGTAGGCGTGGTGTATATATTTATGTGACTATTGGCATCTTTTCTGTTTGTATTATACGTTTTCTGTCCAAGACAAATTTCCCCTGGTGGACTAATAAAGTTTGTGTCTCGTCTTCCAGAGGGAAGACAGAGGGCCGGGTACGGTACCAGCCTGGCCAGCCTGACCGCAGCCCACAGCCTGCCCCGTCGGTTCCCAGGGATGGCTCCGGCCCAGGCCTCTCTGACCACAGGACCCAACCAGACGCTGCCAGCGCCTCCCACACCACACTCTCCCCGGGCCCTCCCAGCCCCGATTCCCAGCACCCGGCCCAGCCTCCCCAGACCAAGGGCCTCCCGCCACCGCCCAGGCCCCATTTAGGCCCAGAAACCACATCCTCCACCCAGGAATTCCTCCCTGGCGCCCAGGCAGAGCCGGCGGCGCTCCAGCCCCTGTCCGGCTCCGGCCCCCAGCCAGACGCCCAGCGCCAAGCGCCTGCCCAGGGCTGCTCCGCCCCGGCCGGCTCCCCTCGCCTCGGCAGGACCTCCGGAGCAGACGTCAGTCGAGGAGGTGTAGGAAGAGAGGAGAGGGAGCAACCACCGGCCGCCGCTGAGCCACCGCCTTCCTCCTCCTCCTCCTCTACCTCCCCTTTCTCCTGCAAGGCGGTCACTCTGTCCATTCCCTCGGCGGATGGCGTACGATCTCCCTCGCCGCAGTTCGCGCCCCAGAGGCTGACCGACAAACCACCGGCCGTGTCCACGCAGGATGACTCCCCGTCCAGGTAAGCAGCTGAGGTCCCTCCCTCCTTACCTCCCCTTACCTCCCCTTACCTCCCCTACCTCCCCTCATCGTTACGTAGAGCGTTTCCTCTTTGTTTACCCAGGCCTGAACTAGAAGAGGATGTGAATAATGTCTTTAGTTTGGGGATCAATTGAAGCATAGAAGTTTAGTGATAAAAATACTATGATACAAGAAGCAGACAGAATTTGTGCAGGTTGAATAAAAAGAGGTTTATAGAAACGTCAAAGCTAGAAATCAGAGAGGGAACCCTTGAATTTATCTCTAGGATGTACTGATCAAAATGAAGTTTATATTCTAGCATTGCTAACAGGTATGAACTCGGTTATTCAGTTTCTAGCTTTAGCAAAGAGTTGTGCATGCTCACTAAACCTCCCCGGGACAACATATGTGAATTGTTAAAATGGGTGGCATTCCCCTGTGAGAGTGAGAGTGAGAGTGACAGCTCTGTTGGACGAGGAAGTGAAGCGTATTCTCCCGTTGCAGTCAGTGTAAAATGTGAAAATGAAAAACAGGACTCTGAGTTTTGATCATCTGAAGGTTTAAATTGACTTCATCTGCTCCGAGACGAATTGCTTTGGTATTCGGTTCGCAAAGGATGAGGCTGTAATCTTCAGCCCGTACGGCGACTATGACCTTTGGTTTCCACTGCAGCTCTGCCGTCCGTCCTCTAATTACAAACCTTTGACTCAGATCCTTCTCTCTCGTTTTCCCTGGATCAATAAAGGTGTAAAAAGCAGTTTAAGCAGTTTCTCACCATAATGTCATACAAACACTGGCATTACCTTCTCAACTTCCAAGGTGAATTTCGCACCAAAATACTTTCCACTTATAAAACATGGCGACTGATGCCCACGTCTGTCTCTGTCCAGGTCAGAAAACGAAGCGATGGAGGTGAACAGCCCGGCGAGGAAAGTCCCCGTGAAGATCGTCCACGCCGAGAGCAGCTTGGAGCGGCAGGGCCGGGCCTACCTAGTGCAAAGCGCCGAGCCGCCGGGCGTCTTCGAGCCGCCGGGGCCTCCCCAGATCGGCACCCTGGGGTCCGCGGAGCACCCCGTCTCATCCCTGTTTAGCGCATATACGCGGCAGGCGGCTCAGAGCGCCGCGGCCCAGCACGAGGCTCCGGGCCTGGGTTGGGTCTCGTCGTCCGTCTGGCTGGGCGTTGAGGCCTCAGCAGGGGCCCAGCGCTCGGAGGAGGACGCCAAGAGAGAGGAGCTGGCCAGGGACATCATGGGTAAGGACAAGTCCCTGGCGGACATCCTGGACCAGAGCGGCAGGAAGACCACAATGGACCTGATGGAGGGACTCTTCCCCCAGGACGAGCAGATACTGGAGGGGGCCCACCAGCGCAGGAGGGCCCCCGCCGGCCCCAGACAGCCTGCCTCATCGCCCAAGAGTACTGAGGAAAGGTGGGCATCTATTCAGCTGTGCAGTTCAGTTGTGGTTCTGTGGTACCAGACGCAGCAGCCTCTTCCGTTTATTTTTCATTTCAGATTCTGTTTGTGTTCTTATCTTCTATTTGTCTTTTTTACCCGCTGAGTTTCATGTTCTCTCGTCTAAAGAGTCGTATGGTTCAGTCAACTCAAAGTACAGCAGGTATCATCATCAACATCATTCGTTCCAGGATTCAAACCCCCGTGCTGAAGTGTCCTTGAGCAAGAAACCAAATCCCCACTAGCTCCTCGGGTGCTGACCTCTGACCTCTGATAAAATAAATGTTCCCTACAGGGATCAATCAAGTATTATTATCAGAACATGAAGAGTTACCGACCACAGTGGCTGGTTAATCCCAGACTGAACTACCCACTTTCACTACCTGTCCCAGCATGCACTGGGCGTAAGGCAGGTCGCCAGTCCATCACAGGGCTTTTTAGGTTGTATAGACAAACTGACTTTCCTGCTCTTCCTCCCATCGTTTACTTTTGATCGTTAAACTGTTTTAGTTTTGGTTTGTTAAATTGAACGTCTGTCCTACCAAGCTGGTCTTTATTTTTATTCAACTGCAGGAGAGATAAAATGTGTCATTCCCTCCTTTTGATGTTGGTGATGTTGAACCTTTACGTTGCCTGCCCCCTGGTGGTGAAAGGTTGCACTACAATTACTATCCATGACAACTTGGAGGAAGTCCACCTGTTCTCTAGCTCTTGGCTTATTGACCTCAGAGAAGCTGACGGACTTCAAAATGAGACAGACAGTCAACTGATTTGGAAAAAGGAAGTGGATTGATTGATTGATTGATTGATTGATTGATTGATTGATTGATTGATTGATTGAAGGTTGATCTCCAGAGTGGATGGTAGAGTTAAAGAGAAACTCAAAACTTTCCGCTGGTGGTAAATTCCCAATTTTCCTCCAGGAGGGAGGAGGAGGGTGCGTGCACGGCGGCCTCCCTGGTTCCCAGCTCCTCCTACTACAGCACGTCGGCTCCCAAGGCGGAGCTCCTCATCAAGATGAAGGACATGCAGGAGCAGCTGGAGGACCAGGACTCTGAGGACGAGCTGGACGTCGACCTGGCCGGCAAGAAGGTTCGAGCCTCCGCCGACCGAGCCGATATTTGATTTGCTCCTTCGTTGTTTTTATTAACAGAGTTCAACAGATATGGGTGTTTTTTTTCCACTCCCTCCTCCTCCTCCTCTCCTCCTCACAGCAAGAGCTGATCTCCAGCCTGGCGAGGAAGCTGGCGGTGCTGCGCGAGGCCCGCCAGAGTCTGCAGGAGGACGTGGAGGAGAACGAGGCGCTGGGCGGCGGGGTGGAGGTCACGGTGCAGCGCCTCTGCCGGCCCAACCAGCTCGACAAGTTCCGCATGTTCGTGGGCGACCTGGACAAGGTGGTGAGTCTGCTGCTGTCGCTGTCCGGCCGGCTGGCCAGGGTGGAGAACGCCCTCAACAGCCTGGAGGACGAGGCCCCGCCGGAGGAGAAGGTAGGAGGGGGAGGAGGAGGGGGAGGAGGGGGCGGGGTTACTTTACTGTGTTACTCAGCTTTAAAAGGAAAATCTCATTTATATCAAGCAGACTCATCTCATCTCTTCCCTCCCTCCTCACCTCCTTCCCTCCATCTTGTCCCTCCCTCCTCACCTCCTTCCCTCATCTCACCCCTTCCACCTCCTCCTTCCGTCACACCTCTCCTCCTTCCTCACCTCCTTCCCTCATCTCTCCCCTACCTCCTCACCTCCTTCCCTTATCTCTCTCCTCCTTCGTCACCTCTGTCTCTCCCCTCCTTCCTCACCTCCTTCCATCCATCTTTCCCCTCCCTCTCTCATCACCTCCTTCCCTCCATCTTCCCCTCCCTCCCTCATCCCTCCCCTCCCTCCTCACCTCCTTCCATCATCTCTCCCCTACCTCCTCACCTCCTTCCCTTATCTCTCCCCTCCTTCGTCACCTCTGTCTCTCCCCTCCTTCCTCACCTCCCTCCCTCCACCTTCCCCTCCCTCCCTCATCTCTCCCCCTCCCTCCTCACCTCCTTCCCTCCATCTTTCCCCTCCTTCCCTCATCTCTCCCCTCCCTCCTCACCTCCTTCCCGCCGTCCATCAGCGCACCCTGACGGAGAAGCGCAAGCTGCTGATGCGGCAGCACGAGGACGCCAAGGAGCTGAAGGAGAACCTGGACCGCCGGGAGCGCCTGGTCTCCGGCATCATGGAGGCCCACCTCGACGCCGAGAGCCTGGACGACTACCGGCACTTCGTCAAGATGAAGTCGGCCCTCATCATCGAGCAGCGCAAGCTGGAGGACAAGATCAAGCTGGGCGAGGAGCAGCTCAAGTGCCTGGTGGACAGTCTGCCGCTGGACCAGAGGGTGCTCTTCTGACCGGGACGGACCGGGACAGACCGGGACGGACCGGATCCGGCCTGGTGGGAAACCAGGAAGTTGGATTAAAGGTGCTACGTGTAGCATTTGTTGACATCTATATATCGTCGTCAAATTGATTGTTATTATTACTGTAAACCAATGAGACCACGGTGGAGAAGATTGGTAGACCCGTGGTATCGTAAGGGCTGGTGTTTCTCCAAACTAAGACTACATTTCACATAAACCCCTGTTACTTCCTGTGTTGAACTGCTCCACGTAGCTCCTCTAGTCATAACAACGTTTAATTGATCCCCGAGTGGAAAATGTCTTTTCACTTGTTCTCCCACCTGAAGGTCAAGAGAAGGAGAAAGTGGAAGAGTGGATTTGAAACACTACAAACAAATCTTTACAAATATATTTATATTTATATATATATATATATATGCTAACCGACCGATCGTGGTACTTTTGATAAATGTTCCATGATCGCTTCACTGCATCCATGTTTAGTAACCTCTTGTGTTTCCAATCATTTAAAAGCTGATTCTGGGATGTTGTATGTAAGCGGCCCTGTGCATGATGCGTTCACTGACCTCCTCTCTGTGGGCGTGTACTCAATCATCATGCATGTTTTAAAGTAATATTTTCTAGTAATTTATTGTAGCGTTTTTGAATACTATATATCCAGAGAGAGGAGGAGGAGGAGGAAGAGGAAGTTTATTTCACTCATGACATTTTGTTTTCCAATGAAATGAAGAGTTTGATTCCAAAATGGTAAATATCTATTTTAGGAAAAAGGTTACCTGAAGTTCACCGTTCAATATCTTCAAAATATGGAAGATCCCGTCTCTCCAAGTTACCCACCATCTTTTATAAAGTTGCAGCCTTTCCTTTAAATTTGTGTAGTCTTTTATTTTGTAGGAGTAGATATCTCATTTTGATTCTGACAACTGGACTTTGATTCTTGTAACGACAATGCTGATTTTTTTTTTCCAGCAGTATACAAACGTTATTCTGTTTCTTTTTCGTATGATAAAACACTTTGGTACTAGTACAACTACAGTCACAGATGCGTGTTTTCTTTTCTTACCTAATCAGATTTTCATTTAGACTTTTTTTTGGGGGGCTTTTATCTGAAGTTTGTATCCGGAGCAAGAAGGAGTTCAGCGTCTTGCTCAAGGACACTTTGAAAGGACACATGGCTGCTGCAGGCATCAAACATGTGCACTTCCTGTTACAGGACGGTCTCTCTCTCGCCACTGCGCCACTCTTCCCCCCAAACGATGTTCCTTTTCTACTCCGATCGGCGTGAAGGAACTGAGATGCGTTTACTGTCACACCCGAGAGCGAAAGCAGGTTCCTCTCTGGGTCGGCCCCGTTCAGGGACTATCTCTACATATCTGTCGTCTCCCGCCACTGTGATGTTCACGGACCGGTGTGGGCGTGGACCTCCAGACTGTGTTCGGTACACAGCCCACACCTCATGTATGCAGTGCACTCTCTCATCAACTTGAATGCAATAAACGATTCAGCCGAGCGGTCTTGTGAACGTCCCTGTTCTTTATAGAGGGAGACGAGGTTTGGGGCTGGGTGGTGGATAGTGCTTTGTTTTATTTTGAAGGAGCGCTAACAGCCTGTTTTTAGACAGCACTGCCCCCTACAGCATGAGTAATGAAACTACTAAATACTAGAGAAAAATTGAATTGACTAAAGGTGTTTTCTCCTGTTTCTCTAATTCACAAAATGAGACAAAATTGAAATCTCCCCTGTTTCTCAGAAGGTGAAGAAAAGACTAGGTGACTAGACCTAATGACTAGATGTAGATCAACCAGGCTAGAACCAGTTGACCATCTGAACCAGGTTGTTGTGGTGTGTCTGCAGATCATCCAGTAACGTTCTCAGTAAAAGTGATCAGGTAGATTTGTCTCCAAATGTAGGTTACTGTGACTCGGTAAACTGTCTTGTCTTTGGCCCTAGTCTCTACTCCAAAACACTCGGGAGTCCTTGTGGTCCCAGAAGTCTACTCTTGATTCTCCAACAGGAAGAAAAATGGAAAACTCAGCAAACAAAAGAATCGATGCAGAATAGAAACAGAAGCTGTATTTCATGTGTGAGGCTCGCTAGGTGTTGAACTCGTGTGCTTATATGACATGGAAGTATATTTTTGTTACTTCCACCCCACATAATACATAAAATGAGACATGTCACGACTTATAATCATCTAAAATAGTCTCAGTTTCCTCAGTTTTATATGATCTTTGTCAAATGACATTGACGCGTGTTGCTCAACTGGATAAGACCTTTACAGCCCCGTGTTGTGACACAGTTTTACTGGACCTGCTGTTGGACAATGGTCGTCCCGCCCTAAAGCTTTCCAGCTTTTTATGATCTTTGTCAAATTATTTTTTTTTTTTCTGTTGCTCAACCGGACAAAGCAAACAGCATCCCACAGGTTTACAGCCCTGCGTTGTGACACCTGAAGCACTGTGCTGGGCCTGCTGTTGGTACGGCAGCAGTATCCTTCGCTTCTCCATTGGGAGACTGAACAGTTGTGCCGATGGTAGAGGTGAGGAACGAACCACCAAGTTCCCTTCAAGAAATACACCACTTTTTGGGACATTGGCTCGTTGGTCAAATTACATTTTCCATGTTTATGATAGGAGAAACACCAAAATCCTCTTGTCACATAAAGAGATCAATGGGCCAATTTTGTAAAAAGTCAGTGTTGTCCTTTAAGTAGAAGTAAAAACTAACAGTAAAAAGCAGTTCATTTAAGATGTACTGCGTAAAATAGCAGTTTTCCCAGTTCAAAAAGGACGAGAGGACAGAGTAGAGTATAGACAACAAGGAACAGGAGTAACTGTAATTTTGATGTACTGTAAGTACATTATCATTAGGCGGGTGACTCAGGTCTGTGATATTGTAAATGATTGACAGTTTGTGTGAAGACTGAACGGGAAGCTGTATCTAGGTTATGGGTTGCAAGATGAGGAAGTGCTGTGTGCGTTGATAAAAGCTTCCCGTCCTGCAAGGATTTCAGTCTGGTTTCTAGTCTCACTGTCGGACGACGAGCACTGCTGCTTGGATGTCGCAAGACTGCTGCAATCAGGTACGTGTCTCTAAAATACTGTGTGTATATATATATATATATATATATATATACAGTACCAGTCAAAAGTTTGGACACACCTGTTTCTGTTTCTCATGATCTTAAAGACATTTTGATATAAAGGCTTGATGCTTAAATGCTCGAAATGTTCTTAGACAAATAGAGAAGTTGATGCCTGTGTATGAATTTATTTTCAAAACTTACATTTTAATTAAATTGAAATGCACCAACAAGTAGTTTTCATTTAGACTTTAGAGGTGGAGAATGTTGAACCACAATGATTAAATCATCATTTTAAACACTCACATAGTGATTGTGGCCTTTAAAAGTTCATTTGTGGAATTTCTTTGCTTGTTAATGCCAAAGGGTTTCTTCTTGATTTATTTTTTATTTTTTTGGTCACTGCATAATTCCTTTTGTGTTATTTCACAGTTTTGATGACTTTACTATTATTCTAAAATAGTGGAAAATTGTAAAAATAAAGAAAAACCCTTTCTATGAGTAAGTGTGTCCAAACCTTTGACTGGTACTGTACATAGAAAATATACCTGCAGTTCACAGTCAAAATGTAGAGGGTCCAGTCTAACAGGACTGAAGTTACCTACTTTATTTATCAATCATGTACTAAGAGAAGGTGTCACTTTATTTCAAATGGTGTCTCATTTTGGACCTGTACTCTTAATTTACAATATTTATTCCCTTTTTTTTGCACTTTTAAATCATCCATAAGAGATTTTGCCTTTTTTTTTTTTTAAATCGCAAAATTTCTCAGTAATTCACATTTTTCCATGTTACACATTTAAGCTGATGCTGTCATTCAGAGAGGTGAGTGCAATGGTAGAAAAGGTTCTTTGATCTGACTGAATGAGTTCCTCACACAGCCGTGCGTCGCAGTACGATGTGAAAGATGGTAGAGACATCATTTACTACATCATTTATTACTCGTTATTTCTGTATTTTAACCTGAAGGAGGTGACCGTGTGATCTGTCAGCAGACAGTTCCTCCCAACCCCTGACACACGTACAGGAATACAATCGACTCAATCTCTTGAGGTTACACAACAGCACACTATGTACTGTAACAGTTAATTCCCCATTGTGTGCCATTCACTTCTCTATTTAACCAACTAGGTTTTTAGAGTTGGACTCGACATCGGCCCCACCCTGGCTAAGCTACATCAAGTATTTCTGCCCTTTTGTCTTTCATGAGTTCTGATGGACTTCAGGTGGGTTTTGTTACCTGTGTCTTGTTTTTCTTTCCTCTCAGCGCGAGATCCTCTCAGTGGACCGGTAGAAAAGACGACCTGCAAGGTGTACGTGGGAGAGAGAGAGAGGGAGTAAACGCCAGAGACAGCCAGTGAGAGAGACGGAGATCTTCTTGGTGATAACGCGACACTCAGCGAGGCGACGTCTCCCAACGAGGACTTGACCTTCTGACGATGTCCTGAGTTCCAGCTACCTGCTATGACCTACCTGGTTCACACTGCCAACCGCCAGCTGGTCGCCCTCTGGCTGAGCTGCATAGGCTGGACTCTCACCGGCGTGGCCCTGGGACTGATCCAGTGGAGGGTTTGGAAGGTGACCGATAGGAGCGTCATCAGCTCGGGGATCGCCTGGGTGGGCATCTGGAGGGTCTGCTTCAACAGCTACACCTTGGTGACCCCCGACTTCAGCATCATGTACTGCAAGAGCATCGGCCTGACCGAGGCCTTCACGCCGCCCGAGATCGCGGCGGCCCAGGTTCTCACGCTCCTGGCTCTGTTGGTGGGGTTCTGCGCCAACGCCGGCGGGGTTTACGCCCTGAGGAACGTCTACTTCGGGCTGGAGAAGAGCTCGCCGATCCGCTCTGCGTTCTCCGCCGCCGGAGCCCTGTGCCTTCTGGCCGGCGTGATGTCGCTCACACCTCTCCTGTGGAACCTGAGCTCGGTGGTGACCAATCAGACTGTCCGATTCCCCCCCGACTTCCACATGCCGCCGGCCCCCGACTCGCAGCACGTGGGGCCCGGCATCGGGATCGGGATCATAGCCGCGGTCCTGATGCTTACCTCGGGGGTTCTTTTCTTAACCTACAGATTACCTGCCAGATCAGAACTCGGGGTCCAGCCCTCCCCGAGGAAGGAGGCGCATCAGGAGGAGTCGGGGGCTTCAGGAGGTGAACCTGCGACGAGCTCCAGGGGGAAAGACAACCCGGCATTTGAGTCTCATGAATACTTCTGAATAGTTTACAGCCGTTAGACTGGACATGACTGTGACAGTTTACCAAAGACGGAACGTGAAGTATCAAAGCCGACCAGCCAGAATGAAGATCACGACATAACAAGAGTTTCGATACTCACCATTTCAAATCCAGACTTGCACAGCATTATGGGTACATTTCGATGTACAGAAAAACATGGCAGCGAGCAGCACTTACTGTTCCTATTGGGGTCATCGTTTCTTTCCCCTGTATTGGGAGTGAACTACTGCTCGGTCAGAAGCTGTCGCTATCAGCCGAACCTTGTCATACTTTTTACTGGCAGACTGTTTTATGTGTGGGCGGGACACCACAGGAAACTAGTTTATTGACGGAGGAGTCTCCTGTCTGTGCGTTGTGAAACCTTTTGAGTGTAACTGTGATTAAAGGCTGTAGAATGAAATACGTGGCTCATCCATCCCCCAGGGTGCCATGCTATATTGTGTTGTTGAGTTGTGGGCAAAGCCAGCAACACAGCAGCCTAACCATTCCCTCTGCGTCCACACAAAACTGAGCGTCTGCTGTCGGGTAAAAACCACGCAGCTGCAACGTTGGTGGGTTTTTTTCTATGTTGAATTGTCCTGAGTGAACTTCATCATCCACGGGCCCTTCAAACCTGTTAAAAACCCACTGAGTCGTTTCAGAAATACATGGGCGACGTCTGAGAGGAACAAAGGCATTCATGTCTTGCTTCCTCAAAAACGTTGTGTTTGCAGATACATGCTTTTGGTCCGACAAACAACTACTATTGGTACCTGAAGGTGTGAGGGCTAACACTCCTATAATGTTCTTCCAAAGGTCTGGGGGATATTTGTAGTGGCTTTGACCTTTGACCTCCTTACCCTTGGTTGCTGGTAATGCTGGTTTATTCCACTGTTTCACTCCCTGTTAGTGGGATGAGAGAAACGGCGTCTGGGATCGCACTGCAACGTAAATACAGATTGTTTGCTTGGGAGTGATGGTACCTGGGAAGCGTCCAAACACTCCATTACATGTGACGCTTGTATCAGTGTGCTTCAGATTTGTACCTGTACATGTGAATGCTTCAATACAAGCCGTTTTAAATGACTTTTGTCGCTTTCATTTTTCTTTATGAAATGGTCTTCATCATAATAATAATGGGCATAATGTTTGCATTCATGAATGTTATGTTTAATATTTCAGTGGTATTGCCTCTTATGAATAGAAAAATTGTCATATTTTTTTAACTTTTTGATGCATTTATTTTTAATTTGTTGTAACACATATATGGAAATTGTGAACTTGTAAGCTATTTGTGGATAATTAAGATTTTTTATAGCATCTAACAGTTAACAGTGTAAATGTCTTTTCAAAGGTGAAAATGATGAAGGAGTTTAAGGAAGAATAGAGATGGAGCTCTGTACTATACACTAGGATCATCACATTTTAGCACTATATAACATTGTTAGGAAAAGTGTCATACAAATATTTGTATTATTGGTTATTTGTGTATAGACTCCCTTTCATTTCCTGCTAGAGCTCATCAGTGCATAAAACCAGAGCAACTACATTATGACATCACAGGTGAAGTTCAGCGTGACATCACCGAGAACGCAGATCTTGAGCTGCTTTCTCAACTACTGCATCTGCACAGCGAGACGCTCAACACTGTTTGACTTTCATTACTTTTCTACGCAAATGTTTCCATTAAACGGAATTCCTGGGCCTGGTGAGTTTCATGTATTTGAACTGTCAAATAGTCAAAGATCCATCAACATTAGTTCTGAGTCTGGTGGGTGAAAGGGCCAAGTGTGACAGTTGTCTTCTCCTCCTATCGGCTCGATGCTGATGAGGACGAAGGCAAGGGGAGGGGCCAGTGAGAGGAAAGGCGCCCCGTCCTCAATCCCGCCCACCATGTGTCCTCTGATGATAAGGATGGGCTTCCTGAGGTCATTGTGATCGTGGACAGTGATGAGGACGAGGACGACCAACCTCTCTCTGTGTCCTCTGATGAGGAGCAGCAGGCCCGTGATGTTGATGATTTGTGGGCCCGGCCGCCGCCTCTTGTACTTGTGTATATTCAGGACATGCCTGACGCTGACTCTGGATATGAGAGCCTCCTTTATGAGAAGAAAAAGGACGACCAATGAGGAGGACGGGGAGGATAGCGACAGCGACTCTGAGTAACTTCACCAGTCACACTTTGGCAGCGCTGATGTTTCAGTACTTTCTGCATTGATACTCCAATTAAATCATCTGAACATGCAATCTGTTGTCAGGGAACCGGTTTTGTGTTACCGTGTTGGATGAATGTTGTGGACTAAAAAATAGGATGTTGCCTTTGAAATGTAATGGAGTGAATGTATAGAGCTGAGAGGAAGCATTCAGGTAGAGTACAAGTACAGCTGGAGTATGGTGCTGAACACAAACAGAAGCAGAGCAGCGTGGTGGGTTTTCTTAAATATTTTATTCAAAAAAAAGCAAAAGGTTCATCCCCAGAATTTCAAACCATCTGCATCAATGTTCCTCTAGTGATGAATGATCCTTTCCCTTCATTGAGATCAGCGTATGGCTACACCTGTGGCTCAAATCACAGCACTTCCTGCTTGGGGGAGGGGTCAAGTTAACCTGAGCCATTCACTGATACGCCATCAACAGCACTAAGGAAAGACACTAACAGACAGTTGAGAAAATCCAATTGAAGCGATATTTTACTTTGAAGGAGCGTTTTCAGATTTTGGTTTTGTTTTTTAAACTGCAATAGGAAATCATTAAGTTATAATACCACCAAGACTGGATGCCCTGCACTTCACCTTCATTTTGAAACCTCCTCTCACTTCTTACACACAAAAAGTAGATCCAAGTATATTATTTCATTCTGCACCCCATAATTTTAAAAAAGTAATAACTATTGAGAGCTGGGAAAATCTGAATGCACGGCCGTAGTGACAGCAGACCCCAGGCCAGCTAACGTTGGAGGTCGACCGCTCGTATGGAAGTGAAAATGTTCCACCAAGGTCAAATATCGCTTGAAGGTCGGCTCAGAGGCGTTATCTAGAATTCATGGAAACTTTAAGCGGGGATTTTAAGAGTCTGGTTATTTCAGATATATACCTCCAGGAGCTGAAATGAAAATATCTCTGGGTCATCACTCGTCATCCACCTCGTCACACTGAATCTACCTTCAAAGATCACACAGGCTGATGTTAAGCTTCTGGAGGAACTTTGTACAAATGAAGAGTTTCATTCCAAAGTGAGATATCCACCCTTTTGAAAAACCAAAAAATGCTGCCGTGTGCTGACATGACAGTAAAACATATTACTGGTTATAGCAGAATTAGATGACAGAATCATCTTTTATTAAAATAAAACAAAGATTTCCAAAATGGATATACACAGCGTTAAAGAATGAAACTCTTCAGATATAAATAAAATACAACACTTTAGATACATGTGGCGCATCACTCAAACCCACTAATACTGAATACAACATGTACAAGTTAAGCACAATAGTTATAAAAAATGATTCAAATCTTTTTGGATCAGGTCAATCAATTGCAATTGTCATAATTTGACAATTTTCATGATGCTTTTGCATTCTCAAGATGACGCGCGAGGCTATCGATGGGAACAAATCAAATCTGCAGGACAAAGAAAAAAGAAATAGGTGCAAAACTCCTCAGTGGAATCATCCCTCTTTTTCTAGATCTGATGAATGTTGGCAAGACGCCACGCCAAGGTCAAAGGTTCAAGCCCCACAGCCGGTGTGTCCATCAACGGCCACACATCCTGTCTAGACGTAGATAAGAGATGTCAAAGGAGCTGACTGAATCTTCACCCTCTGACACGCTGGGTCTAACGCAACGCCTTATACCAGACTCATCCATCACGGTTCAAAACTAACAGAAGTGCAAACAAACTTTCAACTTCCTGTACAAGGGAGATATGAGCGCATGCCAGTTTTTGATCATTGCTTCCTTTATCTGACACTTTTCTTAGTCAAGTTATTTGCCGGCACCCCAAAAAGAAGCCAAATGAAAAATAAAGAAAGAATGCAATTTGTCAATTCAAATTGTGGTGGAACATTCATGTTGAATGGACCCGGCGGTGCGTCTGGTCGACAACGCGACTGTCCCTGTGCGTCAGAGAAACCGGGACCGGCGTCACCTCGCTTCACTACACGGAGTGAGGAAATCCTTTTCATCTTCTCTACCTCAGTCTATTCACCTCTACTCACAGCTCTACTCTCACACATGGAAGCCCTGATAAGAGTCGGTTTTGATCCAGATGGTTTGAAACAGAACAAAATACATACATACAAAATAAAATACAAATTAAGAAAAAAGAAATGAGAGTAAGAAATGCAGGAGTTTAATCGTTCCAAAGTCCGCCAGTCTGTTCTTGATACACTTCGATGACGTCCTCGTCCTCCATTCCCAACTGACGAGGTTAAAAGGAAAAGAAACAGAAAAAAAGCAGGAGAAAGTTGCAGACATGTTTTGGTAGCACGGCTCAATTAAATCAACACCAGAAAATTTTAAGCATTATTTTTCAACCCGAAAATAAATGTAATTTCTTCCCCTAAAAGTGTACATACACAATAGGTTAGGTCAGGTGAAAATACATGGTGTCTGCAAGTTTAGTCAAGATAAATTTAACACTTTTAAATGCAGGTGATAATGACGTGCAAGACAAATTTGGCAATAACAAAAAATATGAGATGAAAACAATTGTTGATCTTTGTAGGTGTGTGTAGTTTTAAGGCCTTGAATTTAGATACTGAGTTTAGACCTTTTAAGACTGTTTGGGGACCTGCAGGCACACACTATATAGGCATGTGATTATTTTATTTAAAAATCATATAATATTGGCATATTGTCAATAGTGAAAATGTCCTTTTGAATGTTCACTGTCGTTGAAAATTGTCAAGATGTTTGTTTATTTGTTTTCTTCAAATCCTCAATACTAATAACTGCTAGCATGTGTATTGCACCCTTGACAGTTTCCAACAAGTTAATAAACTCACTTTTTTCTGATGACTGAAACAATAGATTAGCAATATTGGTCGTGCACTGTAAAAAAAAAAAAAAAACTCAATAGAGAGAATAGTCTACCTCTTTAGGAGTTTGGTTGTCTGCAATTCTCTGGCCTTCGAAAAGAAACCGTAGCGTGTTCATTGGGACGCCCTGTAAGAAATACACATGGCACCATCATATAGCAACACAGTGTTTATGTAGAAAGATAGCTTGAACATTATTGAGTTATGTTATTGAATCCAAGTGACAAATGTGTTGCACATGAACAGATTTTGCTCACACACACTTGGCCAGGAATCAACCCTGCCATCTTTCATCTTTCTTTCCAGGATGTGGCTGATGCTAGTTTCCTACCCAGCCTCTTTCCTCTTACCTGTCTCTGGCTGTAAGACTCCTTGAGCTTCTTTAAATGCGTTGTCATTTTCACCTTGAAGTGGATTTCACTGTTGTCCTGAGGGTAGAAAGGGAAAGCGGTTAGAAGTGGCAAAAAAAAACAGCAAGGAGAAACAAAGGGAAGGCATTTATATCAACTACAAAAACATTAGTACTGTTTGGGTAGAAGCAGCGGGGAGAATGTGGTGATTAAAACCACGTGTGCTGTGAGTTGCAAGGTGTTGCAAGGTGAGTTGCAGGTGATTTCCTTGATTAGTCCCTCCTCTCTGGTTGAAGGTGTGTTAATCAGTGAAATCAACTGCTGTAGACTTTGGTTGGAGTGAAAACCTGCACACTCTCGGCCCTCCGTGGCACATGATTGGACACCACTGGTCTAAATTGTCTAGTTTTTGGCTTTGGAAGAGAGTTGTTGATTTTCATTTATGAACATATGAATCATATATGTATCAAACTTTGTGTAATATATACAAAGATTGAGTGCAATTTCTTGGTTTGCTCAAAATGTTGTACCCCCAATGATTAAAGTATTAAGGGGAGGGAAAGAATTGGAAGATGGCCACTATATATCATATATAGGGATATTGACCCAGCCAAAGTCCCAGCCATAATTACTGCATTATAACGTTACCTGGCCAATCACTTTTAGCTTGATGTACTCTCCATCCTTCTTATCCCCCCCATCTTGGCTGGATGGTTTTGTCTCCTACAAAATAGCAACAGTCAACTTGTATCATTGGCAAACATTTTACAAACATTTCAAAACAGGCCTGAACATTTGATTCGTCAATCTACCTAACACTTATACACGTAGCTAGACGCTTTCTGTAACAAAAACACTGATGATGTTTGCTAGTTTTGACATAACTTCACAAATAAAATGACAACAGAGCTAGCTAGCGCCAGCTAAGCTAAACAGTCATAAGAAGCACTCAGTTAAGGGCCTGAAGCTAGAGAAGCTAGCATCATGTAAGATAACTATAGTAAGTGAAAGCACAAAAATACTTATTTGTCTTTTTTCCGTTACCCGGAGACAAAAAATACATTAATACTTTAAACTGTACACCTTACCGTATCTGACATGATATTCTTCTGTATTGTTGTAAAAGCTTTAATGACAATGGATGTAGCCACAGTCAGCTACCTGAACCTCTAGCCTGATAGCTTGTTATGAGAATTGTACATTAACCCGGAAGTGAAGTAAATTAGCCGTCGGCTAGCCGTTTCTAGCCGAGTCTTTCTTACATTAGTTTCACAATAAATGCTACTACTGTTACTACTATTACTACTACTGTTATTACTACTACTGATACTGCTACTTCAACTACTACTGTGACTGCTGTAATAATAATAATAATAATAATAATAATAATAATAATCACCATCATCATCATCATCATCATCATCATAATATACAGTGAATAGGGCCTGTATACACAGATTTGTTTGATCATCATCTATTAAATCACTTCTTAAAATACTTTGTTTTTACGTATTTCATTCACAATATATATATACCTTTTTTCTCTAGTCCATGTTTTTCACTTTGTCTTATTGACCTTTTTCTTTGCTTCCTTATTATTTGTAAATCACATTGTAACTCTGGCTCTCAAAAAGCCAAGTCTATCTGGTCTAGTGTCAGCAGTTACAGGTGCCCACAACAGGGTCATAGTATTAAAATAATATAAAAATATAAGTGACGGCTGCCAGTGATGACACAGGCATTAGTGGATGTTAAGTGAAGACCAAGTAAAGATAAGTGGCCCATCATGGCAGGCTGGAAGAAATGTAAAACAGATATTTAGATTTGGCTCATAGAATCAAAAAAAAAACCCCAATAATAATAACAATGAAATGAAAAAAACAATTAAAATGGACAGCAAATGCAGCACTGCGCATTTCCTGTGTGATTCTAATTAGAGATGATGGATAAATGACATAGAGATGTGGCTAAAAATAGTACAGCATCCCATAGCCTTACTTTATTAGAAAAACATTTCTATGTCATGACTAATTAATGCAAAGAAAGAAATGGTCATCAATGATTAGATCATCTGACAAGACACCAAACATACACCTATCCCAGTGTTAGAGGCAAAAAGTGCCCAAGATGAACACAGAAAAGAGTCATATGTTGTGTGTCAAACCTGTCATGTCATCAAATCTTAATAAATAATAATTTATTATTTCATTACAGGTTTCAAATGTAATACAGGAAGGCAATGGATTTCTCTGACATCACAGTTTGTGTGTTATTGTTGGAGTCCTCCAACGAGGTTAGGGGTCAGACCAGAGTCAATACAGTCAGAATAAAAAACAAGACTTCCGGTCACTACATTCAAAATAAAACCCTAAATACGTATTCATTCTTTTTTACTCAGTGACAACTTTTAGGCTTTCATTTTGAAGACAAAATATTGCTACTTCCGGTATTTTCTGACTATGTCTGATTTACTTGACGCAGCTGGGGGCCGCGAGCGATGCTAGTGTAGACTACAGTAGCCAGTCAGCTAGGTGTAAACAGCAACAAAATGAAAGGTGTCGAGTAAATTCACTTTCATCACTGAACAGATACGGATGTCGTCGCTCGAATGCGCTAGAATATTGTTATTTTTCACGTCTGGGACGATCTTGTGCGGGCGAATTTAATAACCGTTGGGCCTCGCTGTCGTGGCCCAGCAGGACTCGAGTGAAGTTCGAAGCGGACTCTCAAACTTCTGCTTCCTCAAACAGCTCTCCGCAGGGCCCGGGGCTCCTGTCACCGGCCCTGTGGATGAGGAAGTGAATACAACGCCTAACCAGCCCCAGGTAAAATAATGGAGATTAAACAATTCATTTGAAATATGTCATGTAGTTGTTTATTCGCTGCATTTTACGCCGTGCAATGCGGGTTGCTTCAAGTAGCTATATGGCTAAGTAAATGGCATAGCTAACGTTAGCTTAGCTTGACAACTTCCCTGGCCTGACACTGACAGCTTGGTGTAACGCCACAAGGAACTGTTAGCCGCTTAGCTTCTCTTTAGCTAACGTCAGTCATTGCAGCTAGATATGCTTATTGTTTATATGTCGCTATGTCACTTCCTTTATAAAACTGCAGCTAAATGTTTTCATGCGTCTTCTGATGTAGCTAATGTTATCTAACAGCCAATGTTGACTAACTTACGCTAGTATAACTAAATATGACTACCTAACGTTAACTAAGTTAGTTGATTATCCATATCAGCAAACCTTATAGTGGCAATGTTGTTAGTATCAACTTCCTTGTGACCAGTAACATTGGCTTTCTAGCTAGCCGGCTAGCTAGAGAGGCTTACTAAGGCCTGTATGTTATGGATTGGTCAACTGTTCAGCTAACGTTACAGCCCCCATCAACGTGATGATACAGTCGAATTATGCGTCACATGCAGCCAGGCAGTGATCAGTCAGTGATGATGATAGACCCTCATAAACATTATCCCTTCAGCTACATAACAAGAGAGGCCATCTTGCTTCACCAGACTTGATTTCCAAAGCCTGTGCAAGTCTCGGTATGTAGACAGATAGTCTTCTGTGGAAGCTATGGTTTTGCATTGCACGTCAACACCAACACTGCAGGCTTAATACTCATGGTGTAGCAGTTGATGAATGGGTCCAATACAGGGCCACTGTCTTCTTGCACAGAGTCAGTGCTTCGAGGCTGAACTGTCAAGTAATCAGCAGCCGTGGCCATAGCTCATGTCCTAATCAAGTGAATATCATGATTTAAGAAAGCCTTCCTGTTGCAGGAGAAAGGAATCCCTTTGATGGGAGAATCCTCTTTCCTGGCCTCCTGGGTCAATCAACGTGCCATGATGATGGGTATGTGTTAAGATTGTTGTACTGTTTGAAATAAGCCAACATCCTCTTTTGTCAATCCACAATCCCCAGGAGTGTTTTTTTTTTCCATTTACTAAAGCATCTCTGACCTGTCCTTTGCCTCACGTCTTTGTATTATCTTGTTACTAGCATGTAACATGGAACATCTGAAAAGGCATTGGAAATAAATTTGATCTACAGGTCTTAGTTTGGAAACTGCAGAAAAGTATGAAGAATATTGTTCAGTCCAGATAAACATTTGACTACACTTTTTATGTAATTGTAAACTCCACTGGCATTTCACTCACTGTGATATTTGTTGTTGTAAAGAATTATGTTTACCTATGGACTGATATGGTTAAATTACATCATATTGCACACACAATCAGCTTGAATCATGTTGAGCACCAATCTAAATTCTGAAATCGATTCAAGAAATTAAGGTTTGCAAATAGTATAGGATTTGAATTTGAAAATGCTCTGATGTAAACCGAGCTGTAATTGTTGTTGAATTTTTTTTTACCTCACCTGCACAAAATTATATTTTTCTCTTGTTTTTTTGTCATTACTGTGTTTTTTCTATCATTTCACTATTATGTTTTATCCCTCATTGAACTAATCTTCCCCCTCATTCAGATGAGCAGGAGGCGCTGAATTCGATCATGCAGGACCTGGCCGAACTGCACCGCTCCAGCCGTCCTGCCATGTCCCTGTCGGACCTGGGCAAACCCAAAGCCTCCTCGCCCAAGAACCAGGTGGCCTCTCTTTTCTTATCATGTCGGCTCCGGGCAAAAGTGCCCTAAATCATAAATGCCTGACAAATCATAGGTGATTCATGGGAGCTTATGACAGGGCAGTGCTTTCCAGTGCATCCTGGGAGACAAAAACAGAGCAGTTCTTGATCAGAAAGCAAGCAAGTACGCAGTCTGAAGCAGTAGGAAATGTTGGCACCATGCAGCCAGCAGTCGAAGAAAACGCAGACCAGCACACTACTGCATCAACAAAAAATAAAACAACCATAGAATGAATTTAGGCAAATGTGTTCAGTTGTTAGTGATATAAAGTGAGTGTTTATTTGCCAATATGCAATGCAACTGTATTATTTCATAGATCAATGAAATTGCCTCCCAAAATGCCCCTAAAATCAGATCATTGCGGAGAAAATGCCCTCTGTAAACAAGTTCATTCTTACCTTGGTTTTTATGTGAACTGGTTGACATGATCCAGTTGTAAATCTATACCGCCAACACACATTGCCACTGCCATGTGCAGAGATGGCTAGTATTTCCTGTGTCGGCATTTATTACATTGGATATTTTGATACGTTTGCTCTTCTGCTGCTTAAATTGCTGTGATTGTCTTTCAACAGAACGATGTACGAGTGAAGTTCGAGTTCAAAGGCGAGAAGAGGTGAGGGTTCAACCAGGTTCATTTCTTTCGTGTTGACAATGCAGACCCATAGCTGTACTCTCGTGACCTCCTCCCCTTCTTTCTCTTTGTAGGATCTTGCAGTTCTCACGCCCCGTCAAGCTGGACGACCTGAGGGCAAAAGCTAAAGTGGCTTTCGGCCAAGTAATGGACCTTCACTACACCAACAACGAGGTAGTTAGAAAACATTGATTCTTTTTGAAGCTTCTGATACTTCAAATTCAATACCGATTGCTAAACCACACTTTTCATTGCTGAACGAAAGCCTATTGTATTATATGATACCTTTCAATACCATTTGATACCTAAAAATTGCTGCTAATACCTGCCGTCCAAAACGCCTGCCAAATACCGGTAAAATGGTCTTTGACAGATGAATCATTAAGGATCACCCATCAGGATTGGTAGGTCAATAAGGACAATAACAAGACTGCAAAATGACAAAACTACACACATCACAGCTGTACACTGTGTGTGTGTTGGTGACTGGGGTTGTGACGTGACGTGGTGAACTCAGTGTGTGTTGAGCTCAGTTCTCTGGGTTATGGCAGCAGTTGCCTTGCAGCTGAAGGACAAACTAGACTCTTATGGTATTTATACTTTTGATCTTGTCTAATGTTGCCGTGTTCGCTGCTGCTGTGCTGTCTGAGCTTCACTATGTCACAGACAGACAGACAGACAGACACAGAAGAGCATGGCAGAAACGAGAGACTATTCAATACTGAACTAAAAATGTAGCATTTTGTTTGTTCTACGTGGGGAAAAATAATGGAAATTTATGAGGCAAACATGATTTAATCCAGTCTGTTCTGGAGACGTTGGAACCAGGACTCGGTTCCCAACCCCCCTGATCGGTTTCTCTCTCCGTCTCCTTTCACTCCTAGTTGGTGATTCCACTGACCACTCAGGATGACCTGGACAAGGCGGTGGAGCTGCTGGATCGCAGCGTTCACATGAAGAGCCTGAAGATCCTCCTGGTGCTCCAGATCTCCTCTCAGGTCAGCAGCGCCCGGGTTCACTCAAACGCTGGGGGGAATACCAACACAGGGTTCGAACACGGGTCTAAAATGAATTTGATCATTTCCTGGTCTTTGAGAACAGACATACATACTAACTAGCGTGCACTTAAATGAGCTTTTAGCTACTGAGTCAAGGTAGTATTTCTACCAGAGGAGAGCGTTGAACTGACTTCCTCAGCTACAGTAGGTAGAGAAGGCTATATTTTCTGGGTATCCAGGAATAGTACAAAGAGACTAGAAGAAAGTGTACTTCAAAAAAGGATGTATTCAAGCAGGTACTTAAAGGGTAATTCCGGGATTTTTCAACCTGGCCTCTATATCCACAAAATCGTCTATCATTACTGAAAGGATCGCTACAGAAATAGACCTTTTGACTTGTTCCAAGAAGAGGATCGTGTAAACAACCGTCCTCTTCCTGCAACAAGTGAATCCTCTTGCTTTCATAGACCACCTTTGTCAGAGTTCAGAGTTCAGAGTTCAGAGTTGTTGTTTAAAAAAGGTCTATTTCTGTAGCGATCCTTTCAGTAATGTGGTCAGACACACGAATAACAATCTGAGCCTGTCAGTGGCAAAATCAAGCACGTTTAGTGGACGTACTTTGACCGCGCCTCTATGCCCGCTGGATTACGTTGCAGCCATTGATCCCCCGTTTCGCGACTGCCGGCTGAGCCGATCTACCGGAGCAACTCTGAAACTTTTGGGATCTACTTAGCGGTATGATTTTGTGGATATAGAGGCCAGGTTGAAAAATCACGGAATTACCCTTTTAAGTTCGTTTTACCTTTATTACTGTATTACCTTTTCCTCATTTTCGATGTTTTCATGGTCAAGTAGGTTAGTTAGCTGGCATAGTTCAAAGCTCAGAAACAGAAAGGAAAACCAGCAGCTTGTCATCTTGACGATTTGAAACATGTGAACTTGTGAAATGGCATCTTAAGTTGTATATCCCTCAAGGCTTTGGATTTTTGTCTGTCAAATGTTAACAGCCTGTTGTGTCTCGGTGTGCCTCTAGACCTCTTCCTCCAACATGGACCTTTTGCCGTCCCACGAGGAGCTGGACAACACGGGGTTCAGGGTCGTCGACAATAAGAGCATGCTGGCCTTGATAGGTAAATACTGTCGGGTAAAAGTACTCCCAACGTGGTTTCAAATAGCAGGGATGCAGGGAAACTTGACACTGGGCCGGTAACAGGCTAGAATAGTCAAGTTTATTTGTCAAGCTTTGTGGATGTCACTGTACCTGCAGGGTGTCGTGGAAACTCATCAAGCAGGTTTTTAAAATAAATCTTTCTCCTCCCTGTCCTCGACCCTCCCCCCCTCCCTCCCTCTCAGGCTCCCATTCCACGGACCGTAGCTCTCCTCCCCCGGGCTACATTCCCGACGCCCTCCAGCAGGTGGCGAGGAACGGCTCCTTCACCAGCATCAACAGTGAGGGAGAGTTCATCCCGGAGAGCATGGACCAGGTACCTCCGCGGGGTTTCCCTGGTTTAAAATGGGTCTTTGATGTGTATGTTAGGGGCATCAGCCATACCAATGTCACAGTATCTGCAGTTTTCAAGGTAGATCTAAGACTTTTCAAGACCTTTTTAATGCCAGGGTGAACTATGAGACAAATTTGCCCACTCAAATGAACGTGAAAGAAAAAGTATTTGTGCATGACTGGGCTGATTTCTCATGAGGAAAACCGCACATGAAGCGTGGGCATCCCTCATCTTCATCATCTTCTCCTTTTTCTTGTCTTCAGATGCTGGACCCACTGTCCATGAGTAGTCCAGAGAACTCGGCGTCCGGAAGCTGTCCCTCTTTAGACAGCCCGCTGGACAGGTCAGAGCTGCAGAGTTAAGCAATGAGCCACCAGAGGGCGTTGTTGAACCCCTCAGTCCTTGATGCTGAACGAATCTCTTATTTGTAATCAATAATTGAAGTGTCATCTCTTTGTTTTGAATCATTTGGAAATACATTGACGTGTAGGTTTTTGAGTTTATAGTGATTGTTGTGTTGATAAGACTGATGTTATCGCAGTGTTCGTGACTTGTGTCTTCATGTTGCACAGTGACTACCCCAAGTCCAGGATGCCCAGGGCGCAGAGCTACCCAGACAACCACCAGGATTTTCCAGGTAAGTGTGTGTGTGTGTGTGTACAGTATTATGATATTGGTTCCAGTACCTTATGTTCTTCACCCTCCTCCTCTTCCTCTCTCCCTCTCCAGAGTACGACATCCCAGTGTTTGAGAAGTCAGGAAAGGGGGGAACGTACCCTCGGCGATACGGCATTCCCTTTGGCCTTCAGGATTACAGCGATGGTGGGTTTTATGATTGTTCTACTGTATATTTACTATATATTTCTGTCTATATGTCCTTTGTGTTTTTCTTATTTGTCTTATTTGATTTTAGGTTTTATGTTTTGCGTGTGTATTGCTGATATGTACATTGATCCATGTTATTTGTGATTGTGTACAGTGTCCTTGGGTGACTTGAAAGGATAAAATGTGTTGCTGACACTGCGCTTTGACCCAGGATAGAGAGGAGCATTTCTCCAGGGATCAATCGAGATTGACGTCTCATGAACTTTTCATTCCTTGATTCAGGCTTATTGAATCCTTATTCTCTTCCATCTCTTCCATTTCCTCGGCAGGGAGGAAGACGTTCCCTCGCGCTCGGCGGACCCAAGTCCACGGCTTCCGCTCGCCGGTCAGCTTCAGCCCCACGGAGCAGTCGCCCAGCACCAGCAGCGGCAGCAGCGTCTTCACCCCCGACCTCGAGGAGGCCCCGGGGCCCGCCAGGCGGCCGCGAAGAGGCAGCGACATAGAGCCCAACCCCAACCCGGCAACCGCTCCCACCCTCTCCGTCATGGACATCAGCCCCCCCAGCCGCTGTGAGTCTTTTTGTAGTAGACTTGCTCATGAGAATCAGACCTTGATGGTATGATCATGGGAAGCAATCGACAAGGTGGAATGATTTGCCAGTGTTTTGATTGTATTTGAAGTATTTCCACCTCTGTGTTTCCAGCCCCACGTGCCCCAACCAACTGGCGTCTGGGCAAGCTTCTGGGCCAGGGCGCCTTTGGGCGGGTTTACCTCTGTTATGATGCCGATACTGGACGGGAACTGGCTGTGAAGCAGGTCCAGTTTGACCCAGAGAGCCCCGAGACCAGCAAGGTGAGATTCTCCACTGCATTTAACGTTTGTGTTCAGATACTTTATTGTGTGCCTGTCCTGTTATTTCTGACAGGAAGATATTTAATGGATGAGTATGAGTGGATGAAACAGTGTATTGATGCATTCAGCCACAGTGTCCCGCTAATAGTAAAAAAAATATTCCTAATATTCCTCCTCCTATTTTTTAGGAGGTGAGCGCCTTGGAGTGTGAAATCCAGCTGCTGAAGAACTTGTGCCATGAGCGTATCGTCCAGTACTACGGTTGTCTGCGAGACTCCATGGAGCGAACGCTCTCTATCTTCATGGAGTACATGCCCGGGGTGAGCGCTGCAAAGACAACAGCACTGACACTAAGGTTCACTGGCATGTGAGATGAAATGAATGTACATGCTAGGTGTGCACTGTTGCTAGGGCTGCATGCGTTCGACACGCTCTCCTGATCTGGCAGTTGAAACTTGGTCGCATCCAAGCGTCAAGAACTATTTTCCACAGATGAGCGGACAGTCCCCGCTGTCGGTAGTGAGATGTTGTTTATGTTTGTGGCGCTCAGGGCTCCATCAAGGACCAGCTGAAGTCGTACGGGGCGCTGACGGAGAATGTGACGCGCCGCTACACCCGGCAGATCCTGGAGGGGGTGTCCTACCTGCACAGCAACATGATCGTTCACAGGGACATCAAAGGTGAGGTTGCTTTTGGTAAGAGGTGGATGTGAAGTGGATGTCATAAGTCACATCTTCTGTTTTAACTGGGATGTGACATTCTCCTTTGTTCAGGGGCCAACATCCTCCGTGACTCGGTGGGCAACGTGAAGCTGGGAGACTTCGGGGCCAGTCGGCGGCTGCAGACCATCTGCCTGTCAGGAACAGGCATCAAGTCAGTGACCGGCACCCCCTACTGGATGAGCCCGGAAGTTATCAGTGGAGAGGGCTACGGCAGGAAGGCTGACATCTGGTACGGCCTGTACACACACACACACACACACACACACACACACACACACACACACACACATCCAAGTACATTTGACTTGAGTTGAAGGACCTAGCCAGCCGCCGCTGATGTTAATGCCTCTTATCGCCCCTGCAGGAGCGTAGGCTGCACTGTTGTGGAGATGCTGACCCAACGGCCCCCCTGGGCAGAGTACGAGGCCATGGCAGCCATCTTTAAGATCGCCACGCAGCCCACCAACCCGGTGCTGCCCGCCCACGTGTCGGACCACTGCCGAGACTTCCTCAAGCGCATCTTTGTGGAGACCAAGCAGCGGCCGTCTGCTGATGAGCTACTGAGGCACATCTTTGTACATTAACCCCCCCCCCCCGCCCGCCCCCCCCGAAGCCGCTCCCCTCCTGCCGAACTGCCAGACATGGCCTTAGCTGATGGGCTGTCCCTGCCTCTGGCCCCGCCCCCTCCGGTTCCATGCTGCAATCCCGTTGGACCAGGAAGAACTAGAGCGTACTGAAGAAGGGGGGGGGGTGTGGGTGGGTGGAGGAGTGGCGGGTACCTGCTCCCGGGTCTCTGTTTTTAGGAGACTGCCATAGAGGACATGAAAAGTTTTTATTTTTGGCAAAGTTGCACCTTAATTTCACAAAAAAGGGGGTAAGCACTTCCTCCTGAAACAATGAAAATAACTCTTTGAAAATGTTTCCTTTTTTATGTTTGTACGATTTCTCTCCTGGAACGTGTTTTTTTTTTTTTTTTTTTTTTGGAGTGGGATGATATCTGTGTTGTGGACCTAGATGGTGATTGGCTCTGGAGTGGCTCCTCCCCCTACCCCCTCCTTCTCTCTCTCTCTCTTTCTCTCTCTCTCTCTCTCTCTCCCCCTCGCCCCACCCTCCCCGCTGACCCGACCCCAGAATGTACTCTGCTGCCAAAACCCAGAGTGATGGGTTAACCTGGACCTGCTGCTATAGATCGAACAACCCAAACGAAATAGAAGATGCAGAGAACACTCCCCCCACCCTGAAAGATAGTTTTCACTGACCTGCCCTCGTCTCTTGTCCTTTTCCCTTTTCCCCTGTCTTGTTTCTCTCTCTCTCTCTCTCTCTCTCTCTCTCTCTCTCTCTCTCTCTCTCTCTCTCTCTCTCTCTCTCTCTCTCTCTCTCTCTCTCTCTCTCTCTCGTAAGATCTGTCCATCTTGGTGACCACACAGTCCTCGGCTGTCCGAAGCTAGCAGTTGAATCCCCCGTTGACTGCAGCTGGTTCTCTCGGCTGAAGCGTCTTGGGTCTTGTCTCTCTGCTTAACTTGTCTGTCTGTCAGGTTGTCTGTCCTCCACCCTCCCTTCTCCCTCAACCTCAACCTCCCCTCCCTCCTCATCTTCGTTCTTTGCCGTGTGCCTTTTTTTTCTTTTTTTTAACGCAGTGTTTTCAGTTTTGCGGAAATCTCTCGTCGTCCGGAAACGCCTCTGTGAATGACGTGGAAGGGTTCTCTCAGTGTTTCTGCCTCCCCGTTAAACTGCCTTCACACTGTTAGCCCGACTAGCTAGCTGATCTCAGTTCAGCCGTAATGCCCGTGTCTGCCTTTTCTGTAACAGGGATTCCTGGTGTCAACCTGGTTCCCCCGCTCAGCTCAGCTCCAGATATGTTGAAACCAGGGCGGGACGTTACCACCAGCCAAATACTGGTAAATGTTGGCTGCATTTGGTAAGTCTGTCTACTCCATCAGACACTGGGGCGGGTAACCAAACATCCTTTAGATTTTCTACTGTAAAACTAGTTGGCTGGGTGAAATGTGGGATGTACCAGCCACTGAAAGATCGTTTCCTGCCTTGCTTGAAACGCAGCACTGAGCGCCAGTCAGTCGACTCACCAAAGCAGAAACCCTCGGTACTCTCATGGGATCGGTGCCTCTACTTCAGCCCTCATAATAATCCAGTTGTGTAGACACTCTTCAAGTGCATCCTTCCTTCCTCTACTCCTTCAAAGTATTCAGTGACTAGATTGGTCAAAGGCAGCTTCCTGCCGACGTCACCAGTCCTGTGAAGGCAGATGACTTGATTATTTGAGGCAGGGAAGCAGGAGGTGGATTAGCAGCGTGAATTTACCACCAGCCACCAGTTAAATGCTGATAAATGTCAGTTATTCCAGCCACTTTAGCAGGTAATCAACCGTCACAGCTCTTTTCTATTCTACAAATTAGATGTTAAATTAGTAGTGACTGGTTGAAAACTGACCAAACCTTCAAATCCAGAGTTTTGAAAAAGGAAAATGTCTAGTATGAACCCAGGACTTTTGTAGTTTTATCATATTTATTATTTGAGGTAGGGAAGCAAGAGACGTGCATTTGAAGAGTGTCGACGCTGGCCCATCGGTCCGTCTCCTGTATTACCAACCCAGGAAAGAAGCTCACAGTTGATTGGCCAGAGGTCTGGCTGTATGACGCTGTCCCAATGTTGTCGGGTTAATTCGCTGGTATGGCCTAAAAACAACTCCAGTTCTGTCCAAGGCTACGACCTAGCTGGCTCGCTAGCTGCCCATAGGTACCTTTACAGTCCACAGGTCTTTTATACTGACTTGTCAAAACCATCACAAGATTATCCAGCTACTTGGGTATAGTGGTGAAGTCCTCACACAGGGTTCCTACAACTAATGTCTCAAAAAGTATGGCGAATGAATCTGATCATTTCTAGGTTTTGTAATTTGCGAGTTGCACAAAATGTCTCGAAAAGTATGGTAGAATAGTCACGTGACACGTAACACGTTGTTGTTGACGAGTCATCTTAAACCAAGTCTAGAAACGTAGGAACCCTGCTCACATGCTCCAGTGTTGGAAACGGTACCATTACACTCCCCAGCCAAGGCACCACTGGGCCATATCAGTGTACTCTGTCAAATCTCATCTTTTCCTCCAATACACTCCGTAGTTTGACTTGAGACTTGATACACACCGTAGACGAGTAGCTTTCCACACACCCATCATCCGCACTGAAGTCTTTGCAGCTGTTTTTGCCAAAAGAAATGCATCAAAGTTAACTTGTCACTTTATCCACGCCGCATACGCTCCGTTACGAATCTACAGTGCAGTTGGTTGTTGCTTTGCCGTGATGATGGTTTCCGTTTCCTCCCGGGCCGAACGTACCGAACGTCTCCGTCTGTTGGATATTGGCGTTGTGTCTCGGTTGCTCCTAGCGTAGGCCAGATAACTATGCACCGTTAAGCTGGAGACTCACTGTGCGACCAGAGATACCAGATACCAGGACGCCGTCGATTTTCTACACGCAGAGAAACCTGGGCCGGTGGTGACCACGGCCACGCTGTCTCTTCGGTTGGCAGTGTGTCATGTACTAGCGTCATATGTCCCGCGTATGACTCGGGTGCCAGTGGTCTGAACTAGGGCTGTACAACTAATGAAATTAAAACTGAAACGGCACATTGCAGGAAGGCGTCCATCGGAGAGTTGACTTGTTTCTGCTCTATCCCGTCGCCTTCTTTTACCCTCTGCTTGTCAAGTCCAGAATGGTAAAGGAAGGTCAAGTCCAAACGGTCGACTCTAGCGACCGACCAGAGAACGACTAGGGATTCGTCCCTTGCTGAACCATCGTAGTTCACAAAGTCCCGACTTTCTGAAAAGGCGCAGACCTTAAAACGGCCATCTTTATAAATGACTCCTTAGTTCTGGTCTGCAGTCAAAAGCAAGCCTTCGTCCAGCCGGTACAACCCGCAGGCCCACACAGGTTGTGGAAGCCTCTCTTCTCTGTCCTGGGAAAACACAGGGTCATATTGAAACAACTCCCCCCCCCCCACCCCCTCCCATCACAGAGCCTCCAATAGATTACCTGTCTAAAAGCTATGATTGCCTCACAACAAAATAAGTTCTCAACAACATATGGGCAATGGATGGATGGTTGTATGGAGTATGGGAGGGAGGGTGGGGGGGGGGGGGCACCTGTCTGGTACAGATGGATGGGAACTATACAGCCGAATATGCCGCCAGCACTGGTAACCTTGATACGCACTACCATTATGCACTATCTCAGAGGTACGTTGCTTACCGTTTTGTTTTACTCACTGATGCTTCTTCACGATTCCTCTTCGGCTGTCAGCTCGCACAGCTCGGTTAACCTTTGACTGTACGTGTCTTTGTCTGTCAGCGATGATGACCTTTTTTGCACATTTTAAAGACTATTTTTATTTTTACACAGGTGTGTGTGTGTGTGTGTGTTTGCTCAGATGTGTGTGTGTGTGTGTGTGTGTAGGTGGTTGTGGTTCAGTTAGCGACGACTCGTACATGAATGTAATGTTTCATTTTCACCATTAGATGGCCTCATTCACCACAGTGGATTACTTCCTAGGTACCTGGAAATGGGACAGTATTTGTCAACAGCAAGCGGCACCAAGATACACCAGTTAGTTTTACAAGTTACAAGTTCTTTTGTGTCTAAAGCCACTGCTGCCACTCCTGTGTGTGTGGGTGTGTGTGTGTGTGTGTGTGTATGTGTGTGAGTGATTGTACACGTGCATTTACTGCAATTTGTGCTCAATGGACACTGCGCCCAAAATGCCTTGCGCATTCTGACTGTAGGGGGTAAAAAAATATATATAGAAAAAAAAAATCATGTACAAATGTATAAAAATGAAAATGTACCTTTTTTTTTTTTTTTAAGAAGAAAAAAAGAAAAGTACACTTATATCCCACATGTTTGGTCTCTGTATTGTAAAAGAAGCCATGTTTATAATTCTAATTGGTTTGTGACCAATACACCTGTTTATATCAGATCTGTATATCAGTGGTACGCATAATTTTTTTAATATATATTTTTATTTTCCTTTTTTTTAAAATGGGAGATTTTATGCATGGTTGGGTCCTGAGAGACGCAGCGGTGCCGTTGAATGGTTGCTGTTTTTTGGCAAGACTCTGGAGTATTGGAACAGCTGACGCTCTGTGTTCATAATTACAACAACAATTATGACGATGAAAACAATAAAAGATATTTATTTCACGTCTGGGTGTGATGTCTGTTGTTTTTGAACGCAGCTCTGGAAAATTATGAAACATCTATTAGAACAGTTTAGAAAATGAACAAATATATTGAAAAAAAAAAGATTCCAGATACACATTTGACTAGACATCTTTGCAAATGTGCTTTTATTTCTTATATTGTTGTGAAGAATGCATTTCCTGCTATGGGATAAACTGTTAAAGCTGCACAGGGCGACTTCACTGCAGCCCAAAATGCTGTTTAAACTTCAATACCCAGAAATCCTGTCAGGTGGCGTCGGTGAACTGCACACAGCACACTCAGGTTAACTGAGGATGTACAGCGGGTGGATGGATAGTACACATATAATTATTATTATAATAATAATAATAATACATTTTATTTCATAGGCGCCTTTCTGTCACTCAAGGACACCTTACAATGAGAGCAAATTAGACAATAAATAGATAATAAAAAGAACCATAAAAGGTGTACCATATTACAAATTACAAGAATACAACATTAAAACATTAAAAACAGGTTAAAATAAGATATACAGAGTTAAAGAATGGCAATGGTTGACTGAATGTGAAAGGGAATGGACAAAGTGCACATTTGACTGATGTTGCAATACCTAACACAGATCTCCAACGTTTTGTAGATGGAAGTGCCTCTCGGTCTTTGGGTTACTGCTATGCCGTTTGCAGAATAAACAGAAGGGTAGAGACCTGTCTGACACCGAGGGTGATGAAATAGGAATGCTTGGATGCTGATTTCTCTCCATGATTAAATGATCACTCTGCTTAAACAACTTTCAGTGGCAAATTCACTGATTTGACAAAGTTCCACGACGTTCCATGCGTTCAGGTGCCGGTGGGAACGTCCGACATCTGGGACTTCAAAGTGGCTGCTAAACAGCATTGCATTCACGGGGTATGTTGAAAATCAAACCCAGACCTCATCATATGTCATGTGTGTGTTTTCTTAACATTGACTTACACAAAACCTTTCAGCCACGTTGAGGATTTTATCATCTGACTTTGAATGGCGTTCATGTGAAACTTCCAAGTAGTCATTTTTTTTTCTGTTTGCATGGTCGCCCACTCCTAGGACGACGCTGACTGAGCTGCTGTTTGCTCTGATGTCCCACCCACATAACCTATTATGTCTTCTGTATACTCTGCTTATCCCAAACTTATTGCCCTAAACAGCCCTAAACTAACAAAAAAATCCTATAACTCCTATACTTAATACACCTAAATATACTCACTCATTGGATAAGTGACATCCCTCCTCTGATACAACCATGTGAATATCAGGTGAGACGGATGTAACTTGTACCAGTACTCCTCCAGTGTCAGCTTAGTGGTTAGAGAAGCAGGCAAGAAACTGGAAGGTTGCTGGTTCAAATCCCAGGACTGACTGGGACTATTCATCCTACTGTGGAGCAAGATGTGATTGGTGTGGAGGTCCTGTCACTCACATTGTAAACAGAGAGTGGGCAGGAACACAGAAAATAATAAGTATCCATGCAAAGACAATGGATCCTTTAATTTTAAACGTTGTGGGATTAGAATATAACAGGGGTTAGAATATAACAGGGGTTAGAATGTAACAGGTTAGAATGTAACAGCGAGTTAAACGTTAGCATTAAACGTTAACCCGGGGTCTACAAGTTTACAGTGTGAAATCCTGAACACTGAATACCCGGGGTCAATTGTTAGCCCAGGGTTAAAGAAAACTAGTGTGAAAGGTGAGATAAATTAACTCAGGGCTATTATAAGGCTATTAAAGTTTAAAAGTTAACCCTGGGCTAACATATTAAAGTGTGAAAAGCCTATAAGAAATCAATATCACCCTTCTCTGAGGGTGCTCAGCCCCCCAAAACCTCCTGTCCTACGTGCTAGACTACGACCGGCCTGCACCGCGAGGGGCCACACCCTCAAAGCAAAGTCAATACTCCTTCCTCAGTCCCTTCCAGACGCTCAGCTTTCACCATGGGCTCCCCGTTGGCTGCGGCCAAGCCTCTCCGCCTGCCTGCGCTGTGCGGACTGCTGACGGCGCGGGTCGGTGCTGAGCTCCGGCCCGGTTCCATCAGACTCCTGAACGTGCAGACGGCGAGCGAGGCAGGGAAGCACAAAACCATCGACGACCTGCCGGGACCCAGTTTGGCCACCACCATGTACTGGTTGTTTGTTAAGGGCTATGCGGACAAGAGCCATGCCCTGCAGGTAGGACTGTTTTTTTTAAATACACATGGTTGGCTGGTACTTCCAAAAAGTAATGTGTGTGAAATAAGCCCTCGGGCTTTGTTTTAATCCTCGACAATTTTATAAAATCGTATATGGAGCCTGAATGTTGATCAGCCTGTCATGTATGTTTTAAATTTTGTCAAATAAATCTATCTATCTATATCTATCTACTCGTCACTTATATTTGAATTGTGTTTTGTGATCGTGAGTCACTAATTTACGTGACTTAGTTGACAATTACGACCAAGTAAAATACGTGACTGTCAAACTTTGACCAACTGTGTGGATTATTTTCCAGTCCCTGTAAATGGATGATGACAATGTGGGGCATTAATGTGTTGCTCAGCAGCCTGTGTTACCAGGGGCGGATTTAGTGATTTTAGGGCCCTAGGCAAAGGCAAGCATGGGGCCCCCTGAATCCCAAAAGAGTGAACTCTTTTCAATCCATCCTTTCTATACATTACCATCAAGCTGGGAGTGAGCACTAGAGCTGGTTGAGCTTGGAGGTAGTGGTAATATTGCTAGCAACAAACACAGCAGCAAATGATTCTTTGATGAGAAAAGTTGTCAACAAGCTTTTAAAGTGGCAATATAGCACTAGAAGATGTTACTGTAACTATTACTATTTCAGTTTCAGCAATGATTTATAATTGCATTAATTTAGTCTTATATTTTTTATAATCATATAATTTGATTACTTATTTTGATTACTTAATTACTTAAGTATTATTATTAATTATCAGTATGAAATATTTTTATTCTACTCTGAAATTAAGATACTTTTTATAAAACAATTGATAAAGTATAACATTTTTATTTAGAAAAATGTGAACGTTTTGTGTTATTTATATAATATTAATACTTCTGAATTTTCAATCTGTATTTTTAGAATTATATAATTTGTATAGTTTAGTAGTTGTTAGTTGTTTGTTTATTAATTTATTTTGAGTCATCAACCCAATACTGAACCCTGTTACAGATTGAACACAAGCGTCTGTACGGGCCCATCTGGCGCTCCATTTTCGGCCCGTTGGACATTGTCAACGTGGCCTCTCCGGAGCTCATAGCCCAGGTGATCCAGCAGGAAGGCCGCTACCCTGTCCGAGTCGAGCTGCCGCACTGGAAGGAGTACCGGGATCTGAGGGGGCAGGCCTATGGTCTGCATGTGGAGTGAGTTGACCGACAGAAACTGGGCTCTGTGTTCATGATGGTACATGAACTGTGAACTTGACTGTGTCTAAATGGGAGGAGGGGCACAGTAGGGGGCGTGTCTGTAACGATCAGTAGGGGGCGTGTCTCTAACATCAATAGGGATTATGTCTGTATGGAAGCAAATAAGTGACACCACTGAATTCATATCATTGAAATATTTTCCTTTGAAAACCATGTACCTTGAATTCATTGGTTTTGAATTCACTTCTTCAAAATTCAAATATTTCAAGTTTTGCAATTTCAAAAACAAAATTTTACATTTTTGTTTCCAATGCTCACAAATTCAAATTGTTAAAAATTGGGAGATCACTGGGAGAGTGGCGTTAAAATCTCCCAGGAAGGAGATGAAGGAGTACCTCAAGGTACCTTCAGGGGTTCCCCTATTATAGCTATAATCTGAAGAACCCCTAAATGTTCGAAAAAGCTCTTTCACTATCGAGTTTTTGTGATTTTGTGTTTCCTAACGCTGGTTCCCCTCCTGCCGCCAGTGGAGGACTGGAGTGGTACCGAATGCGCAGCGCTCTCAACCCCAAGATGCTGAAGCTGCATGAAGTGGCGGCCTACGTGCCGGTCATCCATCAGGTGGTGGGAGATCTGCTGAAGCGCGTCGAGCTTCTTCGCCTTCACAGCCAGGACCAGGCCACTGTGTCAAATCTGCCGGCGGAGCTCTACAAATTTGGCTTCGAAGGTGGGAATTAGTATCTTATATTTTTATAGAGTTGCTTTTTTGTGGTGTGGTTTTTAACAATTTTTACCCTCTATTTTTATTCTTTTATTTTGTGGTATCTTCTTTTTGATGTTTTTTAAATTGTTTTTGAATTATAAAAATGATGATATAATAAATGTTTGATTTAATATGATTGTTAAAGCACTAAAAGTAGGGTACATACACGAGAATGAAAAACAGGAGGAACAGGAGAAAGGTAGTGACCTAGCTCCCTGATTAATGCTAGACTTTGTATCGCAGACACAGGAAGCTGTGTTTTATTGATCATTTATTGACGTGTTGAATGATTATCAATTACTATGCCAACTCCTGTGAAAACCTTGTTTTCTCCTGTGTTTTTATTGTACTATGTGTATATATACTAACTATATTTTATGTATACTAACTGCTATGTATGTATGCTAACTGTAAAAGCCATAGTACAGTAGAGGACAATCTTTATTGACTATGACTTTAGACTATGCTGGTGATGCTATAGGTTCAAGGTGCAGTTGGGAAAGCAGCTTTTTCTATGATTGTGGTTATGATGTATGACAGTACGCTGCACTGTGGCTAATCCTGACCTCTGATATCTCAGATATGAAAAGACAAATTCCAATTACCATGTGCGAAGCTGTCAGTAAAGGTGATAGTGATTCAAGAGTCTGTTCTGAATACCGGGGGTGATTAGACTAGACTATTTCCTTACAGTATCACAATATCTTTGACCTGGTAGTTGATAGTGCTGGTAAGAACAGCTATGCTAACCTGCAGCTAGTACACAGATAAGATATAGACAAAATATGAGTACTAGCCGGTCTCCAGTTAGGTTGAACAAGAATTGTGAAAATCAATGGTTATTTGTCCCGTTGACGCTTTAAACGTGATGCTTGCAACGCACCATAGCCCCCATTCAATACTCAGCTCTCGATCCCGTGCAGGCATCTCCTCCATCTTGTTCGAGACCAGGCTGGGCTGCCTGCAGGAGGAGATTCCCAAGGACACGCTGCGCTTCATCAACGGCGTCAACGTCATGTTGACGCTGTCCGAGACGGTGCTCTTCTTGCCCCGCTGGAGCCGCAGCGTCCTCCCCTTTTGGAAGCGCTTCGTCCAGGCCTGGGACGACATCTACAACGTAGGTAGGGAGCAAAATACACAATAACTGGAGAAATAGCTCACATGATAAGTAAATAGTTTAATCTTTTTTTACGTCCAGCTTGTGAGCGCTAAAAAAAAACAGTTTTGTTTGACAGTGTTGAATATTTTTGAGGTTTTTTAAGCTTTTTGCAACATTTTTTTTAGCTTTCTTTGTTGTTAGAGTTGAACTCCTCCAGTCTCTAGTTATACCACATTAGAAATCACTGGATTACAAAACATTAACAATAATGAACATGGATTATTTGTAACAATAATAAAACTTTTCTTGGCCATTGTAGATTAATTTAGTGGCTAAGACTGAACAAAATGGACAAATTGAGGGATACAAAAAAATACATTTTGAATCAGAAATTTCCAACCAATTGTTCCCAAAATGGCAATAGTGAAATTGGGAATGAAAAACTTAGAAATAGACTCTTACCTCTACTATTTTGTTGTCTACCCTCTACTAAATAGGGACGAGGGCTTTATTTTGAGTTTGTATAGTTTCAGTGGGTAAATCAAATCGTCGGAGTTGTGTTCACTACTGACTGTGTGTGAATGTGGATGCATGTTTGTGTGTGTGTGTGTGTGTGTGTGCGTCTGTGCGTGTGTGTGGCAGCCCAGCACCTAATTAATAAGAGAATAGCTGAAATCGAAGCCGAGGTACGCGGGGGCGAGTCGGCAGGCGGCATGTACCTCACCTACCTGCTGTCCTCTGACAAGCTGTCCAGGGCGGAGGTCTACATCAACATCACCGAGCTGCTGCTGGGAGGAGTCGACACAGTGAGGAGGGGGGGGGAGTGGGCATGGATGGAGTAAAGGATAACACCTCTGTTTTTTTGTTTTTAGCAATCAAATGTTTTTTATTTTCTCAAAGGAGAGCAAGGAATTTCCACCCAGTACACATTTACCCTTTTTCATTCCTGTGATCGCCTCATGTATTTCAGTCAGGGTGATGGGTCTGCTAAGGTGGTTGGCCTCCTCTTCAGTAAGAGAGGGACGCTCCAAATTGTTTAAAGCCCCAGGAAACTTGGCTTGAAACAGTAAAAATGACAGATGATCAGATCACAACAGGCCCTGCTATCTGATCCTTTCACACTTCACTGTACTGCTCTGACATCTCGTTCGACAAAGATAGGTGTGGAAAAACCTTTTAAAGCCCCAGGAAACATGTCTTGAAATAGTAAAAATGAATAATTAAGCATCCACAAAAATCTGAGTGAAAATAAACATTCAGAAATATTAGAAAACCTCGTTCAAAAACATCATTTAGCTGTTTTCATTTCTCAGGACTGTGTAGGCGTGTCAGATCAGGATTTGATTGACATCCTGACACGATGGATAGCTCCGCCCATGTCAAACTGTCAAGCTGTTGCACCAGTTGGGGGCGGGACAACTCACGTGCATTGTTTAATGATTGGATGAATGAATTCTCTGCATCATAAATGTCAGAAAATACCACGCCCACTTCAACCCCACTGTTCTGAACCCCCCACTCATCTGAACCAGCTTTTCTAATATTTCTGAACGTTTATTTTCACTCCGATTTTTGTGGATGCTTAATTAGACACTAAACTTTGATATCATATATTCATTTTTACCATTTCAAGCCAAGTTTCCTGGGGCTTTAAAAGGTTTTTCCACACCTATCTTTGTCTAACGAGATGTCAGAGGAGTATAGTGAAGCGTGAAAGGATCAGATAGCAGGACCTGTTGTGATCTGATGGCTGTACCATGTTGAAATAGCAATTCCTTCTTGTTCTATGAGTTTGAAATGCTCTAGACCTCAAGAGGGAATGTAGGTCCACCCTGACTGAATCAGTTGCTTGTTTTCTTTCCTCTGAGAAGCCCAGATTTTGTTGTTCTTGCTCCAAATATTGTCATTTTGACTCAAGTTCAGATATTCCACCCAGTCTAGTTTTGTTGAGGTTGGAAGAGAAGGATATAGAAGAGTAGGTGACAATTTGATGTAGTATTTTTCACGGTGGCCAAGTTGAGTATTTCCGTTGCAATCGACCCTCAGGTACTAATAAAGAAACTTTGAACATGAGCAAGTACACAGACAGTTACAAATCTGTTGTCACGCACACACACGCACGCACACACACACACACACACACACACACACACACACAGGTCGGCTGGGCTCGTCAGGTTGCATTCCCAGATGTGGGCGTGTTCGTGCTCTTCAGGTTTGCCAACTGGGTTTTGTGGAATCTCTCGGCACCGTGCCAACACAACCACAACTTACCTTACTTACCTGACGATACTTATGATACTTACTTAGGACAGTAGGTAGCTTAGGTCCTTGGTTGACAGAATACTACGGCTTTTACCGACTGTTGACTGATGAACCTCATGTACTTTCTTGATTTATACTGATTGAGTTTTGTTGCTTGTTTCTTCTCTTCTCTTCCCTTCCCTTCCCTCGTTCTTTTTCCCTTCCTCCCTCTCTCCCTCTCTCACCCGTCCGTCAGACCTCCAACACCCTGTCCTGGACGTTGTACCATTTAGCCCGGGACAGCAGGGTCCAGGATCGGCTGTACAGGGAGGTTACCTCGGTGTGTCCAGGCAGGCAGGAGCCCACCTCAGACGACCTGAAAAGTATGCCCTACCTGAAGGCCATCATAAAGGAGACCCTACGGTGAGCTGCCCTCTGACTTCACGGTGTATAAATGCTTTTGTCGTTGAGTAGATGTTGATACGATGTGGAAAGAAAGAAGCAGAAGGGAACTGTAAACAAAACAGTGGACCAATAGTTTACACGATTATACAGTTAACTTGGTTGCAAGTTTTACTTTTGAGATGACATTTTCAGTGAGTTTTATTCTCTCTCAAATTCTTTTAGTTTGATTTTTAAGAAGTTTCCATAGATTGGTAATGTAATCCAATGTAAAATTCCATGTACCCTAACTAAAGTCTAACCAAAGGGTCATGTGAGGAGAACCTGGCACCACGGGTATTTGCTGTGATGTACAAACTCACACACTTGTTTTTGTTCTGGTTATTTATTAGTGATTTATGGTTACGTAGTTGGCCTGAACTGCAGCAGTGAGTATACATAGATAGAGTATATATATATATATATATATGTTGGATTTCCCAGAATGCCTGTGTGTGTGAAGCTGTGTCCCTGAACTGCAATCAGCTGTGGGTTATACATGTAGGAGAAGAAAGCGATATCGATCGTGATAAAAGTCAACCCAACATGTCTTGTGGCTGCATTGCATTCTGGTCTATCTCGGCTACTGCATTGCATTCTGGTCTATCTCGGCTACTGCATTGCATTCTGGTCTATCTCGGCTACTGCATTGCATTCTGGTCTATCTCGGCTACTGCATTGCGTTCTGGTCTCTGCTCTGCTACTGTCATTGGAGAAATTGGTCCCTCTCTTCTCCTCCGATGGATTTCTCAATGTAGGATTGTTGATCGTCGGTGTAGAAAGAAGCCCTTGCTCTTTGATTCTGATTGGCTGACACCAAAATGCATGTAGGCTTCAAGTTGCGCTTTCAGAAAACAAATAACAGAGGCTGCATCTGTTTCTTATGTGTATCGGTGGGTTAAAGGCACATTCATCCTCAGGTGCTGGGTGTCATTCAATGCAAGATTTAAACAGAAACACACCCCACCAAGAATTTAACCGATGGCACTGCGCACAGCTGGAAAAATCCAATCCAACCCGACCCCTACCTACCGTCCTTTAAAACACACTTTGGAAACTGTTTTGAACTTGGACCCTGTGCTGATTTTATCGACGACTAGGAACATTGTGTTCGTACATGCCGTATCAATATCTACTCAGCGATAAAATGTTTCAGTTCAGCTCGACTGTGTCTTTGCCTGTACGAACACGCATCAGAACAACTTGACAGGAATGTTATTTGTGCTATTTGTGGCACAAGCTGAGAGAAGTCATGCTCCCTAAAGGTAACGCTGCACCAAGGCTTACAACACAGCAGCACCACAGTGAATAACGAGACGACTAGCTTGTGAAAATTTCAGATTTCTCAGCAGTCTCTAATTCGATGTCATTTCCTGCCAGCATGTACCCTGTAGTTCCTGGGAACGGACGCTTTATCGCGGAAAACGAAGTGGTTGTGGACGACTACTGGTTCCCCAAGAAGGTAGGCACTGTCGGACCAGAACCAGCATCCACCAACACACAGGATCTGAGGCAATGCTGCCTTCAGGGGCCCTTCTGAGCGACGTTCAATGCCATTACGTCACCCAGAACTCCTATTTTTATTTCCACACGTTTGTTGTTAATGTGATGAATCAACTTCTTAACGGAAAAATACGATAACTGTGAGTAACTTCAAATAAAAAAGTTCACATTGTGAGGCCGGTGCTCATCAATACCTTTTTTAAGTATTGATTTGAAAGTGCTGCTTAAGGTCCCAGTGCCCTCCAGGTCCAAAGACCTTCGGACATTGGACTCCACAGGGTTTACCTTTTATTAGTTGGAGATAAGAAAGTGGTTCAGTCTGTGATAGTACTTATATTTCAGTTTGAATATTTTGACATATTAACAGTGCCTCCATTGAAAGAGCTGAAGACTAGTTGTTTTTTTCAACTTAACTCCTATCTTTTTTCCCTCTCCCTCTCCACTCTCCCTTCCCTTCTCCTCTTTCTTTCTCTCTTTCTTTCCCATTCTCTCTCTCCCCCTCTCTCTCCCAGACCCAGTTCCACCTGTGTCACTATGCAGCGTGTCACGACGAGGCGGAGTTTACCGACGCAGAGCTCTTCGTCCCGGAGCGCTGGCTCCGCAGGGGTCCGGCCAGCAGGTACAAGCACCACCCGTACAGCTTCATCCCCTTTGGCGTCGGGGTCCGAGGCTGCGTGGGAAAGAGGGTGGCAGAGCTGGAGATGTACTTCGCCCTCTCCAGGGTGAGTCAGATAGGAGTGGTTTCACAGCTAGTGAAGCACAAAAGTCACATTTTTCCTGTAGAAAAAGTGGCAGTGTCTGACTGTCCTGTAACTAGAAGGTCTCGGGTTCAATCCCAGCAGGTCCTTGAGCAAGAGACGAACCCTTCACCATAAGCCACCCTAGTTTAAAATGACTAAAAATGCAGTTTCTTAAAGTGTAATTCTGGGATTTTTCCACCTGTCCTCTATATCCACAAAATCGCCTATCATACCACAAAGTAGATCCCAAAGGTTTCGGAGTTGCTCCGGTAGATCGGTTCAGCCGGCAGTCGCGAAACGGGCTCAATGGCTGCAATGTAATCCAGCGGGCATGTCAATGCGGTCAAAGTACGTCCACTAAAAGTGCTTGATTTTGCCACCGACAGGCTCAGATTGTTATTCGTGTGTCTGACAACATGACTGAAAGGATCGCTACAGAAATAGACCTTTTTTAACCAGACGGTGGACAAAGGGAGTCTATAGCGAGAGGGTTCACTTGTTGCAGGAAGAGGACGGTTGTTTACACCATCCTCTTCTTGCAACAAGTCAACCCTCTTGCTTTCATAGACCACCTTTGTCAGAGTTCAGAGTTGTTGGAAATATGACAAAGGTGGTCTATGAAAGCAAGAGGGTTGACTTGTTGCAAGAAGAGGATGGTGTAAACAACCGTCCTCTTCCTGCAACAAGTGAACCCTCTCGCTATAGACTACCTTTGTCCACCGTCCATTTCAGAGCGGGACTTCTCCTTGAGCTAGACTTTAGTTTTCTGGTTAAAAAAGGTCTATTTCTGTAGCGATCCTTTCAGTAATGTTGTCAGACACACAAATAACAATCTGAGCCTGTCAGTGGCAAAATCAAGCACTTTTAGTGGACGTACTTTGACCGCATTGATATGCCCTGGATTACATTGCCCCCGTTTCACAACTGCCGGCTGAGCCGATCTACCGGAGCAACTCTTTTGGGATCTACTTAGTGGTATGATAGGCGATTTTGTGGACATAGAGGCCAGGTTGAAAAATCCCGGGATATCACTTTAACAATCTGCTATCTATCGCTGATTAAATCTCTGTCCCTCTGAAACTGACTCGTGCCTCGGCCTCCTCCTGCAGCTGATGCAGCACTACGAGGTCGAGCCTGAAGATGGGGCCCCCGTCGTGGAGCCCAAGACCCGAACCCTGCTCATCCCCGCCAAGCCCATCAACCTGCGCTTCGTACCGAGGGCTTGACGAGGGCGCCACTGAGGTCGGGAAAGCAGGGGTATGACCTGTTTTCCAGTTCAGATTCCCATATTTTAACTGCAGACATTCCCAGCTGGAAGGTTGTAATCCCAACGTCTTGTGTGTTCCAGTGGTCCAGTTCGGAAAACAACAGGAAAGAAACACGCCTGCAAGATGTTCTTTGCCCAACGGAAAAATCCTTTTGCCATGCAGCAGCTGATATGACTTTTGACAACCTTAGCTAGTTAGCTAGTTGCAACTGGACAGCTGCAACTGCAGGTGCAACTTTACATTTGTTTTCCACACAGGTGACTTGAGAGATTTAAGGTCATGCAATGCTGAAAATGTAGTGTAAAAAAAGTGTCAAAAGTGTATTTTTAGTATCATAAACATGTTAAAAGTAATATTTTCTAACGTTTACAGTGTATGCTGCCATGTAGACCTCGGGGTTGAGAAATCTTTCTTACTTGGAAATTCAACTTCAAGTTGCATTTCATGTTTCCCAATAGGATGTTGGAATGTATGATTTGTTGACATCTGGAAGGCAGCATTTCCCCAGACTTTAAATTCCAGACACAGTGGCTACCATTCAAGACACATACTTTTTTGGGCATTTTGCCTTTTATTTGACAGTCAGCAGTAGAGAGAGACAGGAAAGATCATGTGAGAGAGGAGAGGTTTCACTGATTTAAGGTCTGGCTCCCAGTTTTCTCTCTCCTCTTTTGATCCCTCATGAGGCTGCAGGCAGCTTGAGATCCTCAGTAAGACCTTCTGACTGAGACTCAGGCAGAAGGTAACCAGGCTAAATTCAATTCAACTTTTTTGTCGTTATACTACGCCGGAGCACATGTAAAACGAAAAGTGGGTTGTGACCTCGCCAAAAAACAAATGGGAGAGGATGCAAACATAATATAAATAAAAGCAAGATACAATGCATTAGGATGAAGTATAAATGCAATACAGATATGTGGAGATATATAAAACTGGTACAAATACACTACTGTGAAAAACTAACATGCAAAGACATTCCGTAAAGCAAAGCAGCTTTAAAAAAAAAAATGAAATATCAAAAAATGTACTATAAAAAGCAATAATGTAAAACACTAATGCAGAAAATAAACATCTAAGACTGTATAAGAAAGTGTGTGTGTCTGTATGTGGTGGGTGTGTGTGTAACCAGGCTGAAGGCTCAAGGTGTCCAGGCTTTCGGGTTTGAATCGTCTTGGCTGGGGAGTTCAGTCTGGCAGTTTCGTCTTTTAAATCACTGTGATGTCTGGCTTTTACTTATTTGATCCTTGTTGCCTTGTCTGATAGGTATTTATATCCGTTTGACTTTTACTCTTTTGTACCTCATCTGTCTTATTTCTCCTATTGATCTTTGCCATTGTTTATTTTTTATTTTTCCTGGTTGTGAAAAGTGCTAAATGAATCTACAATACAGCGATGACCAGTTGAAGCGAAAGGTCTGGTTTAAGGTTTGTCACTGGTATAAACTGGTTGGGTCACTGATATCTTGGTTTAAATTTATTTTGAAAAAACATACGTGTCCTCTTGGTGTATACTGCCCCCTACTGGCAACATCACAAAGAACAATCACAATAATATTCCTGTAATCTTCCTATAGTTTTGGTGTGATATGTGTATTGTATCCTTTTAAAATGTATTTTAGGATTATTGTGGTTATTTTTTTGTGACGGGTGAGCTCTCTCAATATCATGACAGCTTTAACTGTTACAACACAAACAGAAATAGTTGAATTTAATGAAAGTTTAAACCTATATTCTTCTTGCCAGCCCCGCGTGTTTGTACGTGGTACAGCCCGAGCCGTGTCAAGCTAGCCATAATGAAATAAATAGGACTTCCGGTTTTGGGTTTCAGAATAAAACCATCCGTGTTGAACAACCGCCAACGTGAAAGTAAAGGAGGAATCCGTAGTGAATTAACACACAGTGTCCTTTTCTTATAATAATATAATGTGCAGTGCCATTCCTTATACATGTTGAAAAAAGTAATATTAACCCTTAGTGGTACAGTGCTCCTAATGGGAGCTCCAGTACAAGTCGTACAAAACGCGCGACAAATTATATGCATTTATTTTGAAGGTAAGATTGCCTAACTTCCTGTCTTAGTCTGGCTACCTTTGGCTGACTTGACGCAGGTCACCCAGCGCTGCGTCTGCGCGTCCTGCGGCTGACAGACACTGCAAAAAATGACAAGCTGGCATACATTTTTATCTTTCATTCAGCCTTATCGAGCAATTAATACCTCCGATTTAACTAGACCCTACCATTGTCTTCATACATATCTGAGAACACTTATTGTTTTATAAAATACCGTTTTTTAGAGGGGGCGGTAATTTGGAACCATTTCGGTATACTTTTGCTGCTTCAATTCAAAGTCAAGGTTGTAATTAAAACCTTCCAGTGGTCCATTTTGTAAAAATAAATAAATAAATAAACAGTCTGATTTTAGTCACATCCCTAATATAATTTTGACCAGGAAGTGAGGCTGCATCCCTGAAAACACACCTTTTGAATTCCATCACTTTTCCAGGTCTTTCCATGACTGTGGGAACCGCGAAAACCACCTGAAACAAGCTTGCTAAGCGGTGGAGACGAGCAAAAAAAATTCTTGCCGGGCGTGTTATTTTCTGCAGTGTAGGCCGCCCTCTTTCCGACGCACCGTATGTTGTGGGCAGGACGTTCACCCACTGCCTGACACAGGAGGATTTAACATGTAGGCAGCTTGGTTATGTACATTTGGACGCCGCGCACAACCACACACGTCGCGCTTTTTCTAGCATGCGTCCCGGGTTATCTCATCCTGGTGTTTGGCGGAGGAGCGGTCTGGTCGGGAACCCAACGCCCTGCATGCTGTAAGCGCAGAGAGAGAGCAGACCCCTCTACCGACGGGGAATTCAACCTGAAACCGTGGGAAATGGTCGGTGTTTCGGGGTCGGGAGATGTTCTTTCCCGTCTGACCCGCCGGGGATGAAGCAGATGAAGCGCGTCGACGTCCCGCTGAGCGTTTGCGCCGGTGAGTCTCTTTTGTCTCTGCAGCCGTCGGGACGGGACGCACATCCCGTCCTGACATCAAAAGTCTCTCGTCCCATTCTCACATCCCATCATCACACTCCATCATCACATCTCACATCCCACCGTGGCCTCACATCCCCGCATCCCTCTGCCTCCACCCTGCCACGGTGGAACCACTCATTCAGATGTAATCCGTGAGTGTGTCCGGTCCTGGCTGCTCGGATCTGGGGCGTTTTAACCGATATTTGTTAATTAGGGTCAGCGGGCATTGTGGGATGGATGCTGAGGTCGAAGATGTCTGACCCGCATGGCCGCATCACAGTCGATCATCCTGTTATAGTCAATTGCTTCCCATTATAGCGGTGATGGATGGATGGGCATAGTTTAATGGTGTGGATCCACTTTGTGGTACTGGCATAGAAAGGGAATTACTTTACACTCCTGCTATTCATATGCGCAGACCTGTGGTTCCCAAAGTAGGGTCCCAGGACCCCCCAGGGGCGTTGAGGGGTGTCCTGGGTCCACCAGCCAAATGAGGACGAGTTTAATATCACTATAATTCAATTAACGAGAAACTATCCCAGTTAGAGCATCTGAGACCAATTTCTCCACCGAGAGTCGTCAAGATAGACCAGAATGCAATGCAGTAGCCGAGATAGACCAGAATGCAATGCAGCCACAGGACGCGTTGGGTTTAGAGTGAGGGGTGCGATTCTCTTGCTCTTACTGTTGGTATCAGCTTCTCCACCTGCCTGTAAAAACCCACAGCTGAATACAACAAGTTCATGCCTGTTGTCCGGGGGTTGTTGAAAGGCATTCTGGGAAATGTAGTAAAATCACAAACTGAAGTAGAAGTAGCTGAGGCAGGTTGGGGGAAGCAAAAAAAGACCTCATCGCAAAATAACTCAGATTGATGTCGACCAGTGGGAGAGGATCTGATGGTGGATTTAAAAAGCCTCAGAGATCTTGAATGAAAACCCCCAGCAGGACCCGAGTCCTCGCTGAACCGACGCTCCGCTGTCTTTGTGTATGCATTTGGGGTCAGGCCGGGCGTCCCGTCTGCCCATTCAGCCGGGGGGGAATAATCTGCCGCAGCCTGTTGGTACAGCACGCCGCTTTGTGTCCGCTATAGTGGGTCAACAGAGACAGGACGGCATCTCGAAGGCTTGCTGACAGCAGCCTGGCGCCTGCATGGTGCCGCTCACATCCACTCTCACCTCCACCTCCTCCCCCCCACCTCCCGTCCTATCTCTCCTCTGTGGAGAACCGGCTGAATTTTCCTGCTGTAGCCTTCATTTCATCTGATAAGCAGACCGGCTCACTATGCAGGTTTAGAAAAGATGCAAGCGGAAATTTGATCATTTCCTGGGGGAAGATGAGCAAAACCTTCATAGGAATTTTTTCCCCCTATTGTTTCACAACTTTAGTCTTAAGAAAAATGGAAAATGTTGCTATTCATCGAAATATTTTCTGCTTCCTAAGAAAAACATTAAGAATAAATGGGATTTTTTGAAAGCAACATTCTCATATTCCCTTTTTTTTCTGAACTTCAAGATAATCTACCACCAATCTTACAGTTTTAAAACTGTAGCAGTGAAAAGGAAAGCCTGTAGATTCAATCATGACAGGTAACGCTTGCCACTAGTTGTATTTGGAGTATGTCTGAAGAAGATAAAACAGTTACACTCAATAGACCATCAGCCAAAAGGCAGTAACCAATGTCTGAGCCTTTTCCTACACTTACTTATTGACTTAAACCATAAATATCACCACCCTAAATAATTGTTCCAACTAGTTTTCAAGATGGAAGCACTCGCAAGCTAGGGAGGAAAATCCCCCTTTAATGCTTGTTTACATCGAGGTTGAGATGTTGAGATGTTGAAGAAGAAGAAGAAGAAGAAGAAGAAGAAGAAGAAGAAGAAGAAGAAGAAGAAGAAGAAGAAGAAGAAGAAGAAGAAGAAGAAGAAGAAGAAGAAGAATATTGTGGATTTGCACTTAAGAGCCTCTTAAGAACATCCTATCCTATCCATCCATCCATGTTGACAGCCACTCATCAAATTTTACATTGACAAAAAACCCAAATCTAATCAACAATTTCAAGAAGAAGTCTGGGCTGAGTAACACTGTGGTGTGTCAACAGGACAGGTTGTGTGTGTGTGTGTCTATTGATCCCTATGGTAGCGGTGGGGCAACCTGACACCGGTCCAACCTGTAAGTCCATCCACTCGGCCTGGATCAGTCTCTCGCCCGTCCTTCACTCTGAAACACACGCCGACTCTGTTAGCGGACAAACGAGCCCCGGCGGGTTAAGGTTTCAGTGTTATACATCAGAGTAGCATCGGCGGCCAGGGAAACGATGCTTTATTAAATGTATAAAAGAATGAAAAACGTTGTCAACGGGGGGACGGAAATAGATGGAAATGTAATTGAGGGTGCTGTTCCTTGCAGTCCCGTCTTTCTTCTAAATATGACCCAATGGTATCCCAAGCTACACTGATGGAGACGTTTTCGTTGAACTGCTGTTTCCTCATCCCTGTCATCCAGTAGAATAACGTACCTCAATATCAGACACGTGGACATTCCCCCAAAAGAATAAAACAGCAATATTTACTGGCTGTGTTGCATTTGTGTACCGGAAATTGCAGCTTCGGTGACGTATTTCCCCACATTCCTCTGCTTCCAAATGAAACGGCCAGCATCAGCAATACCCCGAGAACCAGTAGGAAACAGCCGAGTCACGCCCGTTGTTGTTCTCTCAGACTTTCTTGCTCAGGCGATGTTGATACTGGCACCTATGGGACTCGAAGCTAATTGGTCCTGCAGTGAGACTCGGCCCCGAGGCGTCTGACAGCCAGATGCATTGTTTAAAACGTCGAGGAGCGCCTGGGTATTGTAGCTCGACCTGAACAGCAGCTAACACGTTGCCGCTTCGCGTCGTTCGTTTGCCGGCGGCGGGGGTGCTCGGAGACGTAAACAGAGGCAATCAACCGGTATAGGAGGCGGAGACGCGCTCCCACAAGGCAGCACGACCAATGGGATGTTTCAGACCGGTTGCAGACGGTCTGGTTACTGAGTCACGGTAAACATCTGGAGGCAAATCCACCTGATACCTGAGACCGTTACCGGATGGATCTGAAGCCTGGTTGTTCTCCTGGACCTCCATGATGGCGCCAGGCGTGGTTGCAGATTCATCCTCTACGGAGCAGCTCCAGACGTTGGACTGAACACAGATTCTCTCAATCATCTCAATCATCATGTTTGAGTTTATGTCGATTTTGAGGAATAACTCATATGAACTTGAACAACTGAGCGGTGGTGACTTTGTAAAGCCCACTCCTGCAGCATCCCGGGGGGGTCTCCCGCTCTCCGATTGGTTATCAGCTGAAGCCTCGTTATTTTTACGGCTGAAGCAATTAAGCCGAAAGTAATTGTGTTTGATGGGAGTTCACGATAGCGGCTCCTCACGTTGGAAACCCGACGAGCTCCATTGATCTTCCCGCTGTGTGATCACATGGGCCGCATTGTTATCGGAGTTGGCATTTAAAGACACACACACACACACACACACACACACACACACACACACACACACACACACAGAGCGGTCAATATTTCCTCAGGCTGTGCTTATTGTTTGTTCCTGACAGTTTGACAGAACAAAAGCAATATTTGGTCCATGGTAACTGATTGGTGGTGACGCTGTGATGTTTCTCGTGTCTTAACTTCATGCACTTCATTTTTCACTTCATGTTTTTTTAACTTTATGTAATGCATTATTGTTTTTGTGACCTCGCTTTCCTACGGCATTTGTTCTCAACTTTTTATTTTGGAGCCCCGTGACCCTGTGACCCCTCACCATGTTTTTGTTGAACAGACTTGAACCAATTAAGACTAGAGGCCGAATGCTACGTATCTCTCAAGAATAAAGAACTTCTCACGAGGATTTTAGACATGAGGATATAGTGGTGGAGAATCACCGTCCTAGGGCGTAGCGACAGCAGAAATCACTTTTAATATGTCAACTCCGGTGTATCCCGCTTCCAGCCGGTCGTCCATCCTCATGTGTAATGTACTTAAAGCCGTCCCATCCCCACTATCGCCCCAAATGAAATTCTGGTGCGAGGTGTTGGACGCCTTCTCCTCCGTCCAGAGGAAGCCGGACTCATTAGACCAGCATTAGATCGTCTCCTCTCTCATCCCCTTCGGTTTCTCTTTGGCGTAAAAGCATCACAGACCAGCCGGGTCCGTTAAAGGATCCAAAGGAGTTCTGGGTATTAAAGTCCCAAGTTTTTCTCCCGCTACCATTTAGTTTCCTTTCCACAGGAGGAAAATATCATTGCTATTCCTCAGCGCCTCCCTCGGGGGTAGCGGCGGGCCAGGGCTTCGTCGATTCAGAGGGCTTAACTGAGCCGGATTAAGACGGTGTGAAAAAGAGAAGGCTTTGTCGTATGGGGGTGGCGGTTACGTAAGAGCGACTGGCCCAAACAGCGGTATTTACCACCCCGAGGAACGTGGGACATGCCGCCACAAGCCACGATACCTGAAATGAACCTGCGGGGTGAGGCGAGGGGAGGGGCGGTGATATCCGAGGGGCAGATGGGGAAGATTGGCAGCATTTGTCATGGAACATGTGATGGAAATGTATTTTGGAGTTATTGCTCAATGAACATCAGGTTTTACAACCGGTTTTAACGGGTTTACAGCCTCTCAGATTGACGTTTTGACACCACTTGCACCACTTAACGGTCCTTGGACATTTGCCGGTGAAATTGAGTCTTTTTAGATGATATAGTCTTCTACATCTTGAGCAAGGATGGGTTTTTTTCTCCTCTGAAGACGATTTGTGAATGAGACTGTCGATGATAGATTCAGTCAGAAATGTGAACCGGAGGTGATGCTGGGAAGGAAGAAGGAGTGACACGTCGGGTTGTACAACACTGACAGAATCATTTTTTGGGCCTTTTCGTCTGCTCAGCTTGCACCATCGGGGTGTGAGCTGTGATTCAGCTTTTCTCTACATAACTTAACGGTTGAAAGATGCTCCGAGACGAAACGAGGCGCTCAGTTTGAACAAAATGAAAGATTTCACGCAAGCCGGTGATTCTACACAGCGCTGTTAGTCTGAAACACCTTTCCCTCTGAGAACGAAGGATGGAGGTGATGCAGGAAGAAGGTCTTGTAACAGGCCTACTACCATTCATTAATCTAGACATGGACTGACTGCCCTTGCCTCTGGCCCTCACAATGTTCAGCCCGATCCTGTTATCTTTGTATCTGCGGTAAACGAGGATTAGCCGCTCCGACGTACCGGAGAAGTGATCAACGCAAGGATGATTAGACGCCGTCGGAGCTTTCCTCCTCGATTCCTCGTGAATTTGGCAGATGAAAACAAAAGCAGCATCACAAGCTTGCTTCACGACCCCAGGACCTGTCCAAGATGTTGGGGCGGTTAATCAATGTCAACCAGTTCAGGTGGACTGGGATCCAGTTCAAGACCACTGTCAAGAACCTGGGATGAGATATATGAAATGCATTGGACGCCATCTTTGTGGATGCTTTTATCCATTGAGCCTCACAGAGATCTGAACCCCCGTAACCCCCCGGTGGTGTTGGTGCCTCGCTCTACCCATTGAGCTACTGTATGAGCTCTTCTGCCGCCCAGTGAATGAAACCATCGCGGCCAAGGAGCCAGGCAGTCGGAGGGCTCTTAAATGGTGAATGAGGCATTGTGGGAATCCACCCACGCACGAACCGAGGGAAGGGGAAAGAGAGACGAGCGCCTCTGAATGCTGGCTGCAGCCCGGACGTGGGCGAGGAGAGGAATATGGTTTTGGGGCTCGTGGAGGTTCGCTTGCTTCGTCTCGCCAGGCGACTCACGAACAAGGTATCGATATGATAGCCGTGTTGATGGACCGGCGACCTGTGCAGGTTATTTCCTCATCCTGGGATAGGCTCCACCCCCAACTCTAGAGGCTGAAGCGGTTTGCCCAGAGGCGACCTCCAAGTGTTTGGCTGCCCTCTCAGCGGTCTGCCGGCGGGGAAACAAAGGACAATTTTGACGACCGTGGACATGAACAAAGAGCTCAGTGTGCTTCCTCCCATCTCCTCCTCCTCCTCCTCCTCCTCTTCTGCTTCAGTCAGATCCCTCCTCACCGAGACACCGCGGGGAGATTCTCCACATTCTGGTCCAATCAGTGGAAATGGGCTACATGTAATGATAGCAGCCACATGTGGTTTACGGTTGTAATCTGAGCTCCATTCACTCCAGGCATTACGTAAGTGTTTTTCACAATAAAAGTCTGAGGAGGTGTGAGAAACGCCTGAGCCTCTCGGCGTGTGTTTGTAGGTGCTGTGCTGTGTGCAAACGCCGCAAATAACATTCATCTCAGCAGGTGGTCGGCCAATGGGGTGAGAGATGGCGTCGCTTGTTTCCAATGCAGTTTCACCTGTTTCAAGAACCTTCTCAGTAAAGATGCAACGTCTTGAAGTACGGCTGCACTTGATTTGAAGGTTTTTTGAAACAGGAAAGAAGTGACACTCATTGAAGAATGATTGTCAGCATTGAGTCATCGGTCGGTCCTAACTAGCCCTGAAATTTTCACTTCATGCTTTGGTCGTGAAACTGTGAGTGAAGTTTGCCATCGCTGTCCTGAACCCCGCCGCCGGATGGATCTGGCCTCAGATCAGTTTGTCTGTCTTGAGACACGTGATGGCCTCTGTGGTGTTCAGCTCACACTCGCGCACACACCACGATCTGATTGCAGTCGCATCCCCTCTCCTGCCAAAGACTGCAGGCAGTCACGTTTCCACGGCAACCCCCCGCCAGTATTGATTGACGCGTGCAAAGGGATGGCAGTCGGCGCTGCCAGGTTATCGGCAGGGACGATCGACGGCCAAAAACCCGATCGATGATGCCTTTCCCCCCTGCGGATGGCGTGGCGCCGGCGAAACAGCACGACCTCGCTCTAAGCTCGTCACACACGTAAATATCCCATGATGCACGCCTGCTTTTGGCGGTTCTCCCACCAGCCTGTTACCTTGGATGGCTGCACACTCATGCACAGAATAAAGAGAGAGAGCAAGAGACAGAGAGAGAGAGACAGACTTGCTACCTCTGAGTCATGTGATGGTGCTCGTTTCTCCCGTCGCGTCTGTCAAAAGTGTTGGCGTCCGGATACCAAGGAAGAGGCGGAGAGATTGGGGCCAGGAGGGAACATGTTGCTGCCTTGGCCGAGGACGGAAAATAACCAGGTCGTTTTCTTTGTCGCTGACTGTCGTGATTGCGATACGAGTCTTTGAGGAAGTGGTCAAGCAAGTTAAGAGATGCTCATGATCAGGAGTTTCATGTTTCCTCCAACTTGATTTGATGATTGATGTCTAGCTGGAGCTTAGAGAGTCGAACCACCTTCACCTCCAATAACTGAGTCAGTGTTTCTCCACTTCACTGCACCAGTTTTTCTTACATCTCTGTTTCTTGTTTCCCTCCACGCTGTGAGAGTCTCTGCCAGTGCGAAGGCATTTGGTAAGGGGACAGAAGTGCAGTGAGTAATGCATTATGAGGCAGTTGCGTAACACAACATGGTGGGAAGGCCACCGGCGTGTTTCTCATCTTTCTGTCCTGTTATGTTGCTTCAAACCCCCTCAGTCGAAGTGGGAGAGGTGATGAAAGAAAATGGCCTCCTTCTTGCTTGACTTGGGACATTAAAAAGGGTGCTTAGGATGCACATGCTGTACGGTGGCCTAAAGGTCCCGGAAACCAAAAGGTTACAGGTTTGATTACCGATGTGTCCGTCAATGTCCTTGAGCAAAACACTGAACCTGCTGATCTGGTCTTAACGGCTTCAAATGTCAATGATTGTCGGTGAAGACGGGATTTACTATGGACGGGCCTTCAAAGGTGTTCAATACCATTAAATAAAGCATTTGCAGTTTCTTTTGGGTCACGCAGGTCCCAAAAGAAACTGCAAATGTTTTGTTTTCACGTTTGTCGCTTGCAAAACGGCTCTTATATTTCATTTTAACTGGCGTCTAAAGGTTGTAAAGCCTCTTAGAGCGACATTAGGAAAGATCTTAATGTAAAAATACACCATCATCATCAGTAGAGACGAGCGTCCAACCCATTCCTCTCATCAGACGGGGATAAAAAACGAACGTCGACTCTGTTGCCTCGGGCCAAAGGCAGAAGACAGGAAGTGGAGGAGCGAGAGACCGACTAGATCACAGCTTGTAGCGGAGACCGGGGTTTGAACCGTCTCCCAGACTGAGCAGAGATGATGATGATGATGATGATGATGATGATGATGATGACGAAATTGGATCAGGCAATCTGCTGATGCGTTCAGGCGTTTAGCGGACTGCCCTTGCATCGGGGTGCAAGCGCAGTCCCTGAATGCCTCATTTTGTTTCTTATGTGTGTATACGTTTTGAGAACGCAGTACGCAGTTGATTGTCATGTACTAGTACGCACATTCTTGATGACTTGATTTATGGTGAAACTAGAAATACATTTGAGCTGTGAGTTTCCAGTTATTTGAGTTTGTTAGAGAGAAAATCTCAGAGGATCAGAGACTCGTCGCCTCATACACACCAGACAGAAAACAAGCCTGTCGAGGGTTTCGAACCTGTCACGACCCGTTTCACAGCCATATGAATAGACCTGCTCCCAGTCCAGCCAGGCCTCTCAGCAGTTTAGTTGGGTTTGGTTGGGTGCCTTGCTCAAGGGCACCTTGGCAGCAGTAGGTTTAGGGAGAGTGTTACTCTTTCCCCTTCCCCACACAGATTTTCTCGTCTAGTCTGGGGATTCAAACGGGCAACCTTCTGATGACAAGCTACCGCGCAACTGCATGTGCTTGCCTGTGTGTGTGTGTGTGTGTGTGTGTGTGTGTGCGTGTGTGTGTTAGGGTGTTCGGACGCCAGCCAGTTCCTGCCAGGTGGGTCGTCGTCACCACCGCCACCTCCAGCCAGCCAGACAGCCTGCCTGCCCCGTTACATCACCCCCGCTCCACTGGCGACAGATTGCGGCGAGGTGTGGATGGATGACTGGAGGTGGACGGCGGCTGAGTGGGCGGGTCCAGGAACAGCCGCGGTGGCGGCGGACGCCTCGGCCTGGCTTTTTGTGTCAGCGAGTCAGCGCTGTTACTCACCATCGAACAGGCTTTGGCGTCAGTCACGACTGTGACACACACACACGCGCACGCACACACACACACACACTCTGACGTTGGTGTGTGCTGTCTCCTGCTGGTAAAATCTGTTGTGTGAAACACGGTGGAGACACTAGTGGCATTTTGCAGATGGCGTCATGTGAAGGTTTTATTGGAACAGGGTGTTGTGCTGCTGTGATGGGTCACCTGGTCCTTTGGTATTTCATAAAGTTACATGATGGATTTTGACATCCACCGTTTGACAAAACTAAAGTGTCGACAAAATGAAAACATGGTTTTAGAGGACGGCAGGTGACCTGGCGTGGTGACACCTTCACAGACTGGATCCTTGGCACACGTTGATGATGAACTCCAGGTAATGATTTTTACCCATCGTGGATATATGATGGAAGCAAAAGATCGGCTTTATCTTTCACTCAGGCACCTGCACACACACACACACACACACACACACACACACACACACACACTCTTCTCTGTGGTTTGGCTAAGAGCTCAGCTCTCAACAAGATTAAGTGAGTTTTGCTAAAGCCTTAAGCCCAGGCTGAGTCTGACACACACACACACACACACACACACACACACACACACACACACACACACACACACACACACACACACACACACACACACACACACACACACACTTGAATCAATCAGGACCGCCATGGCTGATATGGTGAGAACCCCCCGCCACCCTCCCTTTCACTCTCATCCCTGACCACCAAACACACATGCTCTCAATCCAAAGCACGCACACACACACACACACACATATACACACACACACACACACACACACACACACACACACACACACACACACACACACACACAGTTTAAAGAAAAATATGATCTTAAGACTGGATATGACTTGATAACTTGATAACTTTTGCCTCTATTGGACATGAGGAGAGAGGAGGGATGACATGTGACAAGAATCAGGAATCAGAATCGATCGGTCAATAACAGGATATCAGATCTGTCCCGGTGTCAGGTGTGTTCATGTGTAAATGCCGTGTAGTTGTCTCCGTGTTCGTGACGTCTCTCTGTGACCTCGAACTAAAATCACATTCGGTGGTCTCACGACTCACGGCCACCTGAAACCGCTGATCCTTCAACGCGAGCCGGCGCCTTCATAGATGGGATTAATGCGAGCAGACGAACACAGCGAACACATGGCCGTGAACAGACGCCGGCTGATGAGGTCACCGGGGTTCTGGCTGCTTATTGGCTGAGCCCCGGCAGAGACGGGTTCAGTCAGAGAGCGCCGCGCCGCATCCAAACCCGTCTGACCCGCCAACCTCCAACCAGGAGGCCTCGCCTGTGGGGATTAACACAGCTGGGTGTCGGTCAGCGCACGCACACACACACACACACACACACACACACACACACACACACACACACACACACACACACACCTGGGAAAACTACACTGCAATACTGTAATGTACTCTTAATATCTTAATCTCCGCCTCGTCTACTTCTACTTCAGTTAGCAAGATTAGATTTCCTACATTTCCCAGAATGCCTTTCGACAGCCCTCAGAGAACGGGTGTGAACTTGTTGCTTTCAGCTGTGGGTGATTACCTGTAGGTGGAGAGAGCGGCCGCGATAATGAAAGCACAGTAAGAGAGTTTTTCCGGTCAAGAAAAAGCATAAGTCACACCCCCTTACTCAAAACACAACATGTCTTGTGGCTGCATTGCATTCTGGTCTATTGAGGCTAGTGGCGGTGGAAAAATTGGTATCAGATTTCTCCCCTTGCAGACTGTTGCAGTGAACTGGCTGTGTTTCCAGGTTTGAAGTCTCGGATGTCTTTAGTTTCACCTCGTTCCAACACCCAGAAGACGTTGAGTATCACCCGCTCTGTCGATGCAGCATCACTATGAACCGACGGTCCGGTTCCACCAGCTAGCTTGACATGCTACGTGGTTCCTGCTATCTGGGTCAGAACCTGACGAGGCCTCCTCAGCCGGCCGGTTGTATTTATAGTCGCCGTGTGTTTTATTGATGAGGAGACTTCAACTCTCGTCCTGCCGCCGAGTTCAGGATGACGTCTGCATTGGAAATGGCTAAACGTCTGCAATATTGACTGATCTACAAACAGTTTCAGACTTTTCTTTCTTTAACAGAACCTCGGTCGGTGCACTCGCCTTTTTTAAAGATTTTTGTTCTTTATTGAGCAGAGAAGCGAGAGGGAGAAAGGGTAGGGAGAAGGTTTTGGCGGGATGTATTTCCAGCCCAGCATGGGTAGAAATATACTATACTGTAGTACTATATACTATACATCTCTCAGTAAAACTTTAAAATTATACTTTATATTATTAATAACCCGAGATATTATTTGTGTTGGACGGAAGACGAGGAGTTTTTTTAATTTTTAAACTCAGTGTGTGTGTGTGTGTGTGTGTGTGTGTGTGTGTGTGTGCACGCACGTGGCTAGCAGGTCCATTTGCACTGACACAATGGACATTGTTAGCCTTTGTTTACATAGAGGAGAGCTGCCAGGAGCAAAACACACACACACACACACACACACACAATGATAGATTCAAACACACATTCATGGACTATAGATGAACACACACACACACACACACACACACACACAGATAAACTCATACACTCAGTCGCATTGATAGATGATATCGATGTACACACACACACACACACACACACACACACACACAATAGACACACACACACAATAGACACACACACACACTTAGACGCATATAAACACACACACAGCGAACCGACGTGGGCACTGATTGGCTCTCGCACTGTTGCTATGGGAGTTTAGGCTGCTCTGTCATTGGTCAGGTCTTGGACCAGGGCCGACTCCCGGCTGTCAGCATCCCGTCGTCGGCATGACAACAGACAGGAAGCGGGGCGGGAGGACGTTGTTGTTGATACAGATAGCAGAAGAAGAAACCAAAGCGCCGCCGCTCGTTCTCGTTCTGCCTCTGTGTGTTTTCAGAGGATCATCCCTCAGCTAACATAAAAAACTGCTCTCCAGCATTTTGATCTGCGCTGCAAAACGGCTTAATGGCTCCCTCCACAACACACACACACACACACACACACACACACACACACACACACACACACTCACACTCACACAGCCGGGTGCTCAGCAAGCAAGCAACTAATCCTCCATGAAAAGATAATTATTAATATGACATGTTTGGATGGAAATGGGGAAGCGCGTGCATGTGTGTGTGTGTGTGTGTGTGTGTGTGTGTGTGTGTGCGCGCAATATGTACATGTGCATGACTGTGTGTGTCTGTGTCTGTGTTTATCGGAGCAAATGGTTGAGTGTGTGCATGTGGTTATGTGTGCCTGGCTGCAAGTGTATGAGCGTGTGTGTGTGTGTGTGTGAGATTATGTGACTTGTGTGTGTGTGTGTACTAAAGTATTTTTTGGCGTTATTGCAATATTCATCATCCTATCCCAAGTGACTGTTTCTGTAATAGCTCTATTCAAATGCAAATGCCTCTCTCTCTCTCTCTCTCTCTCTCTCTCTCTCTCTCTCTCTCTCTCTCTCTCTCTCTCTCTCTCTCTCTCTCTCTCTCTCTCTCTCTCTCTCTCTCTGCTGTCTACATTTTCTCCATGTATCTGCCAGTCTTATCTGGAGCTGAGCATCAACCTGAAAAGATGAAAACTTAAAAAACGATTCAATAAAAGATACGACTCCATTCTTCACATAATTCAGTCGATGTGGCTGAAAATTGGGAGTTAATGGATGCAAACTAGTGCATATTTTTAGTATCGTGATATATAATTCTGTGTATTATTGATGGATTAGGGGAGAAATTGAGCCAAAACTGATTTTTGCTACTTCCCAAAAATGCATGTATTGCAAGAAGCAGCAGCAGGGGGCGTACTGATGAAGGCTTGTAGCCCGCTGGCCAGAAAAACTCCTTTCTAAACATACTGACTTCAAAAATAGACTCAAACAAGTACACAAAAAAGCAACTTAACTACAGTAACTAGAGTAATTAGTTACTTCAACCCTTACGGGGGTCAAACTGTGACCTCTCGGTTTTGGCCCTCGCTTGTGTACGTCATCTAAAGGGTTCCTGTTGTGGTCCTGCTTGGTGTACCAGCAGAACAGAGCTCCTATGTTCAGCGTCTGTGCTGAAGCCACCAGGACCATGTGACCCCTAACAGGGCTCACTCTTAAAAATGACTCGCTAAAACAACACATGATGTTCTGTCTCTTAACTGAACTGAAACAACAGCTGCATTACAGCGTTGAGTTGAAGATGTTTTGCTGTCTGCTGGTTCAACCCACCCGTTTGTGTGGGTTGGTGAAGACACAATAACCTTATTTTAGTGCAGCATTTTTTAAGAGTGTAGACTAAGGTAGTTCAGACATCCCTCGAGTTCTGTCTCCTCTCTTATCTCACACACACACACACACACACACACACACACACACACACACACACACCCACACACACACACACACACTATCTCGTTTTTAATCTGTTTTCATGCCCTTTGTTGCTGAGCGAAGCACTTCGTGACAAACCTGTTTGATAAAAGCGCTGCATAAATAGATTTGACTCGACTTTGTCTCGACTCGTCCTCTGGTGTCGGGGATGTTGCTCAACGCTCCGCAGAGCGCCGCGACGCTCGCAGCCATGTGTCTACCAACCTTTTATAAACCACCTTCCCTCCAGGAGAGTCAGGCGGGTCACATCTCTCGACCCGGCGCTCACACTCGCTGTCTCATACCGGCAAAAAGTAAAATCAAGTAAAATAAAGTGTTGAGAACAGAGAGAGGAAAACTGTGAAGTCATCCATGTGTCCCCGATAGATCTTCGCTCCAGTCCTCAATGCAGATTGGAGTTTTAGTTCTGCAATATGCTTTTCACACTACACTTAACCCCGGGCTAACGTCTTTCTTAACCCTGGGTTAAGGACGCATTTAACCCCGGGCTAAGCAGCGTTTCACACTTGCATTTTTGAAAGAGGGTTAACACCGCTTTTATCCCTGGGTTAACAAACCCTGCTACGAAGCAGGGTTAGCACCGCTTTTGTGGTGCTAACCCTGCTTCGAACAATGAACAATAGTGTGAAACGTTGTGGGGTTAGAATGTAACAGGGTTAGAATGTAACAGGGTTAGAATGTAACGGGTTAGAATGTAACAGGGTTAGAATGTAACAGGGTTAGAATGTAACGGGTTAGAATGTAACAGGGTTAGAATGTAACAGGGTTAGAATGTAACAGGGTTAGAATGTAACGGGTTAGAATGTAACAGGGTTAGAATGTAACAGGGTTAGAATGTAACGGGTTAGAATGTAACAGGGTTAGAATGTAACAGGGTTAGAATGTAACGGGTTAGAATGTAACAGGGTTAGAATGTAACAGGGTTAGAATGTAACAGGGTTAGAATGTAACAGGGTTAGAATGTAACAGCGAGTTAAACAGCTCCGCCCACTGAGGTTTAACTCAACCAATGAGATTATTTCTCCCTCGTCTCTGCCTCCAATCTGCGGCTCCATGCTAACACTTTAGCAGACACTATGTTGAGTGATCAGAAACTTAAATTTGAAGTCTGGCAGTTTTGTGGAGGAGATTTTTAAAATTTGCACAAAATATTACACAATAACAACAAGTTTTGAACTAGAAGTCCTTCTGTCCTGTGGAATGGTCTGTTTTTCTGCCAGACGTATTGATCCCTGCAGGGAAATGCTGTTTTCTCCTGCCTGTACAACAAACAGCCGGACCTGTTTCCACCTCCTGCACGGCACAAACAAATTATCAGCCGTCGCTTCAGGGCTTTTCATCAGGGAGGTAATTAGAGAGAGAACAAGGGAGGGCAAGGAGAGCAAGGAAAACAGAGAGACGAAGAGGAGGAGGAGGAAGAGGGGTGTAAGACTCCGGTGAGCAACAGGAAGTGTTGAGGGTGCAGGTAGTGGAGGGAGGGAGAAGGAACGAGGGAGGAAAGGAAGTCTAGATAGAGATAGGAGAGAGAAAGGAGGGAGGAGGAAGAGAGGTACAGAAGGAGGGCAGGAGGGAGGGAGGTATGGAGCGATGCCCCGGAGCCCACGAGGAAAGCTCCCCAGACAGGAGTTGCATAACCCTCTGACCCAGAAACCTCCCAACCTCACCCCGAGGTGGAGGGAGAGGAGGAGCCGGAAGGAGAGAGAGAGAGAGAGAGAGAGAGAGAGAGAGAGAGAGGAGGCGTGGGAAGGATGAGTTCAGAAAGAGAGAGAGAGAGATGGATTTTTCGAGAAATCGAAAAAGAGGAGTTGCCGTCCTGGAGGTTCGGCAGGTACATCGGTTGCGGTACATCTCGGTACAACCTCGTCACTTCTGCTAAATAAAAGGTTGTTTCACTGTTTCACAATTTACAGAAATAAATCGCTTTCTTTCAATAATCCTGTAAACCACCTTTTTAGCCCCACATCCATCTTGAATTCATCATAGTGAAGCTTGAATCAAACTGAAAGGAACGAAGCGTGAATCAATGTTTTTCTGAAATAGTTGATCTTTGTTCATATCGGTCCCTTCGTCTTCAGTGGGGAAGGTACATTTCAGGACCGATTTCTCCGCCGACAGTAGCCGAGATAGACCAGAATGCAATGCAGTAGCCAAGATAGACCAGAATGCAATGCAGTAGAGAAAACACTTCATCACAAAATAACTCCTGGAAGAACTTGTACATCATACATTGATGATATCTATCAGGGGAAGTATCTGAGGGTGGACTTTAAAATGGGAAAACTAAAATTTGAAAGCTGTACAAAATAAATGGGCCACCATGAACGTTTTAGTGTCAAAGCTGGAAATAAAAAGAGAAGAGAAACCCGACTTTGGGACATCCGAGGTTAGGGTGGATGATTGAATCGCTGAAAAAGGTGAACCCGCCTGCCGTTGGAGGATGGATCTGGAGGAGAGTTTGCTTTGTGTTGGCGTGGCGTGGAAAGACCTCGAGGGGTTTTTGTTCCCTTAAACACCTCCTGATCAAAAACAGGGGGAAAAAATGAGAGGCTTTGATTGGCCGCCTCCGCCGAGCCCGAACACCCACAGTCATCAGAGCTATTATTATCGGGTGTTTCCGTTATGAGGGGGTGAGAAAGTGTGTGTGTGTGTGTGTGTGTGTGTGTGTGTGTTGACACCAAAGTTATTTTAGCTTTGAATGTCACTTGATTTTCACACGTTAATCGTCACTTCTGTTTTCGGGGCTCTTCGACTCTCGATTCCCGACCTTCCTATTGGTCGCTTGTAACGGGGATCTGGCAAATTGAAGCTTATTCTGCTTATAAAAGGATATTAGCTCTCTTTGGTGGCTCATGTTTCAATGGGTTTAGTCCAGTTACCCCTAACTAATGGTCATCAGTAATCGGCTTAGCGTGCCGGCTAAATCCCTCTGTATGTGTGTTTCTTCTTTACCTGACATCACCACAGTTTGAGTTGCCAGGAGACCTTAGCCCCGCCCACAGCCTGACCTTTTCACCCTGTTGACCAGACGTGTGCTTTCTCTTCCTCCCTCCATCCACAGCTGAAATCATGTGGGTGGGCGGTGCTCCGTAGCCTCCTCCCCTCTTCCCTGACGCCTCGCCCGGATCGCCCCTCCTCCTCCTCCTCCTCCTCCATCTCTCCCACCTCCTTCCTCCCTCCTCCTCCTCCCCTCCACCTCCCCCTGTCCGCCATGACGACCACCCTGGAGACGCTGGCCTTCAAGCTGGCCCCGCCCGACCAGGAGCTGAACCCCGAGCGCCTGGACGGCTGCGAGGACTTGGGCCGACACTACAAGGTGGTGCCCTCCGTCGTCTGCTCCATGTGCTGCCTCTTCGGCATCATCTACTGCTTCTTCGGTGAGTCGATGTGAAAACCGACATCAGGTGCCTTGCTCGAGGGTAGTTGAATGAGTGGTAGTCGCGGAGTGACGGAAACGTTTCTCATTCCCAGCCCAGATTTTTCCCCAACCGAGTGACAGACAGAGACAGAGGCAAGAATCAGGAATCTCTTCGATGCTATGTTCAGGAAACCAGGGAAAAAGCAGCGCTGTGAGGAAATACTTAAGCGTCTTTGTGTTGTAGGAATTTCACCTAGACTTTAGCGTACCTTGGAGGTAAACCAAATTCAGCAGCGCTCCTGCAGCGATACCTTTTGTGTTGAATGAAAACACGCGGCGCTCTGCCCGGAGGCGCCATCTGTTCCTCCGGGTGAGATCACGCTCAGCCGATGTTTCAACAAACTAAGAAGAAGAAAACCCCGGAGATGAACCGTAAACCGTTCAAACTGCTCCGTCGCTCTGTCGGTTGGTTTTTGATGAGGATGTTTATTGTGGACGACACTCAAAATAACCCTCCTCTTTCTCTCCCTCTCACTTCACATTTCTCACTCGCTTTTTCAGTTTTCCGCTTTCCTCCACACCTTCTCCTGTCATGCATGGATATCCCTCCTTCATCCCTCCTTTCTCTACTCGCTCTCTCTGTCATCTTCATCCTCCCCACTGTCTCACCTCTGTCTATCTTCCTCTCCCACTCACCCTCTTCCCTCCCTCCTCTTTTGCTGTCTTTCTACCTCTCTTCTCACCCCCAATATAGAGTGAGAGGAGGCGGGATGAGGAGGAAGCTCTCACTCTATATTGCCTCATCATCGTCATCCTCTTCTTCTTCTTCTTCTCTTCTCAACCTCTTCAACCTTCTGCCTAATTTTCTTGCTACCACTCACTCCCTTCTTCCTCTGCAGATGGGAGTTTTAGTTCTACAAACAGAAATAATCTCATTGGTTGATTTAAACCTCAGTGGGCGGAGCTAAAGGACCACAGTTTTTCTGTGATGTTAGAATGAAGCCCAGTGAGAAAGGCAAGGGGTAAGAGAGGAGCTAGCTACGAAGCCTAGTGTTCTTGAGACTAGTTTAAGAGTGGAGGTAAACGTCGTCCCCGAACTGACTTATCCAGCCAATGAGATTGCTTCAAAAGCTTTCAAGACACGCCCCATAACAAGACGCCTCTGCTTGCTCCCCCGTCCTCCAGGCTACCGCTGCTTCAAGGCGGTGATGTTCCTGACGGGCCTGATGTTCGGCTCCGTCGTCATCTTCATGCTGTGCTACAAGGAGCGCGTCCTGGACACCCAGCTGAGCGTGGAGGCCTCGGTGGGCATCGGCCTCGGCATCGGCGCGCTCTGCGGCCTGGTCACCATGCTGGTGCGCAGCGTGGGCCTCTTCATGGTGGGCCTGCTGCTCGGCCTGCTGGTGGCCGTGGCCACCCTGGTGGGCCTGGAGGAGCTGTCCGACAGCCCGCCGCGCTCCGTCTGGGTGCCCCTGGGCGTGCTGCTCGGCCTGGGCATGCTGTTCGCCGTGCTCACCCTGCAGTGGCAGCGCCTCTTCACCACGCTGTCCACGGCGGTGTTCGGCGCGGCGGTCATCACCGTGGCGCTGGACTACTTCGTGGAGCTCTTCGCCCTGGTGCTCTACGTGTACGAGCGGTTGAAGGCGGCGCCCGCCAAGCCCGTGTGCTGGCTGACGTGGGTGGTGCTCGGGGTGTGGCCCGCCCTCACTCTGCTGGGGGTCCTGGTCCAGTGGAAGGTGACCGCCGAGGGATACTCCCATACCAAGGGTGAGGAGAGGGGGGAGGGAGGGGGAGGTTGGTGTCCACTTCCAGGGTCTGGTCGGTAGCTACTCTGGTTAAATGAGCCTGTTGTACAAATCAGTCAGTTTCCACCCCCACTGAACAAAATCATTAACAATAATAGTTACAAAGTGTTTTACAGAGGCAAGGGAAGAAAATCTGACAGAAAAATCCAAATAAAAGCCAAAAACAATTCGAACAAAACCAATAAAAGTCACAATTATTGGAACAAAACGTAATTAAAGCAGAGCCAAAGTGACAGAAAATAAATAAGAGCAATAAAAACCACAACAGACGAGTGAACTAAAGTAATTGTGCTTATCTGTAAAAGGTTTTAAAAGATTTTTGATAATGGACGTAGTCATTGCGCCTCATCCACCTCTGCTCCTCTGTCCCTGCCAGTGATCATCAGCCGGCAGCAGAGGAGGATGCAGGTGATGCGGATCCGTCAGCGGGACGATCGCGGTCGCAGCAAGAAGAAGAAGAAGCAGCAGCAAGGCGGCTCGTCCCACCATCACCACCAGGCCAAACCCCTCCACCCGGAGCCCGCCTACCGCCGCAAACCAAACCCCATCCGCCGCTACGATGGAGACGTCCTCTCGCCGGTGAGGACTGGCGATCACGTCATGTTTTCTATCTTGTGTGTTTTCTTTACCTCTCGTATTAAACTCCCCTCTCTGCCTCCGCCCCGTCCAGAGCTACATCCAGAGTTTCCGGGACCGCCAGGTGGAGGCGCGGCCCTACCCGGGGCGGCTGATGGGCGGGCCCCACACCATGGTGGACGTGGGCTATGACTGTGTCTCCTCTGCGCCGCTCACCGGAGCCGCCGGGCCCTCGCTAAGAGTCTGACCGCTCCCTCCTGGAGGCCCTGAACGCACCGCTAAACTGGGGAGGGACGCACCCCTGACTCTTTGACCACTCCCCCAACCGGGCGTCAACACACCCCTAACTGTGTGTAGCCGAAACTGGGTTGGGCCACACCTTCAGCAGGGTGTAACCACACCCACAACTGAGTTTAACCACACCCAAGCTGGGTTTAAACACACCCCCAAACCGGGTTTAGCCACACCCCTAACACAGTGGAAAATATACTTATGGTTGGATTTAACCACACCCCCAAAGTGGGTATAACCACACCCCCAAACAGGGTTTAGCCACACCCCCAAACAGGGTTTAGCCACACCCCTAACAGGGTGTAAATAAATATACTTATGGCTGGATTTAACCACACCCCACAATGTGTTTTGACCACACCCCTTACTGACTGGGTTTTGGTTTGACCAGTACCGGCTGTCCTGGTTGCTTCACGCTGGATCAGTCGGTGTGCCCGGGGAACAGCGGAGGTCTGGTCGCTCTCTTTTCCCGCGATCTACTACTAATACAAATGCACAGATGCATGAATGCACTTAGGGCCCCGACACAAACACAAACACAAACACACCGGCAGCAGCCTGCTCTCCCAGCCCTCCTCACATCACCATCTCAAGTCAAACATCAGGGATAGGAATGGCAGAACAAACCCGGCTCAGGTTCTAACACGACATAAGATCTCGTTAAAGTTTCAGCGTGCTGTGTGTGTCTACCGCTGTTTTTTTCAACTGGCGCTAACAAACGCGACTTTTGCAGTCCTCGGCCTGCAGACGGGCGACCTCTCAACAGGGGAACGAAGGTCTTCTATAAAGGGAACTAAGGGCCCTCCGATGGAAACTGAGGTCCTTTGCTTTCTGTGCCATCTGGACCACGTTCCACCCTGGAGGCCGGAGGACATCTTTAACGTCGCGTCCTTTTTAAAGGGGGAACGACATCGGTCACCCCTGGTGCTGGACGATACCACTTCTTCCCACGACAAACTGCACTCCGAAGGGGATTCTGCTAAACGGGTGCCTTGCCCCTCTTTGGACTGCACCAATCAGCAATAGGAGGAGGGCTACTGGCAGATCTCCTATCAAGGGATTTTTGCGGTGAAATATAGTCACGGAAGGATTTTGGGGGTAGCGATACCATAGGGCTACGACAAGCAGGGTAAAATATTACGAGTGGGCACGTTGTCTTCGCAAATGCCGGAATATTTGAGGAAGCTTTGATATGAGCCGAGAGCGAGAAAGGCAAATTTACACTGACGCTGACACGGAAAAGTCTTAAAACGTGGAAAAACAAACAAGCAAAACTCCTCAATATGATTGGAAACGTCTTGGAGTTCACCGCCACACTGTAAACGGTTTACGCCACTAAGAATAGTAGCGAGTAGTAATATATTTTATCGCATTGTCAAAGGTGAACGACAATGACTAAATAAGTCCAAAATATAAAAAAAACACATGCGAATCAGTTCTGAACTGTTTTCTAAAAGCATTTGAGTGTGAATGTTATGTCTGAGGTGTTTATTTTCGGAGACTCGGTTGCACTACGCCTTTCCACCCTCATGGAAACTTAACAAATTAAACACTGGGTGAGGAAAGAGAATTAAAAAAAAAACACTGTCGAGGTGAGAAAGGCACTGAAACCCCAACGTTGCACTGGAAGAACAGCGCCCTCTCCTGGTAGACGCTGGTAGAGGCTGACGGGCGGCTAGTGATTGACGTTAAAGCTTCTTTTCCCCAAATCAGAGTCAGTGTAAATAAGGAGACTGGACCACGAGGACGAGCGGCCATACCGACTCCTCCCATTCATGTGCATTGATTTTCTTTGAGCGGTACCGTGAGGTTTTTGTCTCGGGTGTTTGGTTTGTTCGCGGCGTCACGTTCACCAATGTACGGTACGTTTTAATTGTCCACGGGAAACCGACCTGCATGACTCTTCGGACCCCCCCCCCCCCCCCCACACTCCTCCTCCTCCTCCTGTGCATTCTCGTGAACCCACCACTTGTACATAAAACACTGCACTTACTGATTTATTTTTTTTGAGCATTTTCTTGTTTTATTTAAACTGTTTTTATTTGTTTGACATTTCTTAGGAACTTTATCTAATTTAAGTGAAACGTCTTTTTTTTTTTTTTTCCAGTGGGATGTATTTATTTGCTGATTCAGTTATTTATTTCTAGAGCGTTCTGTAAAGGAGAGTGCAATCTCATAAATGTAGGCCAGTAACTCCATGCTTTATTATGAATTATGACTGATTATTAAAGCATGTGTTCGTATGGGCCTGTATATGACAAATACGATGCTGCAGAGTGTGTGTTGTCTTTTAACGCAAGGGAAGGAGCACGCACACACACACACACACACATGCAGGCATGCACTGATCAATGACACAAATTTTAATTTTTATTGCAAATCATTTTTGAAAGTCACAAGGGATCATCGTTCCTGAAAACTGTCTCTCTTACAGCGTTTTATTCCACCTCCCATCTCCACACATCTTTAACCTCTCTCTCTCTCTCTCTCTCATCCTTTTCTTTTCATCTGTCCTCATTCCTCAGTAGCAGGTTGAAAGCTTGATGTACGGGCTGCAGGAAAATTGGTAAAATAATCTTATCGCAATGATTATATTGGTCAGAATTGTGTGAATTGTGATCCATGTGGACACAGTTCTTGCTCCATCATGAAAAATGTGGAGAAAATGATCTGCTAATACTGAGGATTTGCTCAGCTGGATTGAAAAGGTGATTTTTTAACTTAAATTGCAGATCAGGAATTGTACACAGCACCAGAATATCTCAGATTTCATTATTTTTTGGCCATTACTTGCAGCCCGAGCTACATGTGTTGTGTATATATAGCTGAAACACATCTATAAGCAGCGATAAATAAACTCCGACAAGCTTAATGACGCCACCCCCACCCTGCCTTCACACACCAATCAACAGGTTTTATTTCCAACCAGAACAAGAACAGTACAGGCCGTGACGGTGAGTTTGTAAAGTCTCTTTTTTTGGCTTGGTTTTTATTAGTTTTTCTTCATCTGTTCTTTCTTTGGGGGGAAGGAGAGATATGGCTGTTTTCTTCTCCTCTTCCTCTTCTGGAGGCGGTTACATGATGTCCTGCTGGTGCTGCGTCGACTCGCTGACAACCTGGAAGGCAGAAGCATCATGGGAAGGTTTTGAGGAGAATTGAAGTTTATGGAGGATGTTGAGAAGACGTCTGGAGCTCAGTGGGATCAAAGTATCAAATAACATGTCGTGTTAAACCATATGAGCCAAATTTCTTTAAGAAGTAAGAGTTTTGTTTTCTGTTGGTTTGTCTGTTTGTCTGTCAGCAGTCTGTCATTTTTTTTTTAGCCACGACTATGAAACTAACGGAGATAGAGATTTCAAATCCTGAGGGATGTTTCCAGGGTTTGCAGGGCATTTGTTTTGTTTTCAGCACATTTCCTGTCCTGCAACAACCCTTTTCGCCTGGGGCCCGAAACCACAAATGGGAATTTGTTGAAAGAAGGGTTAACGCAGGTCTGTCAAAACATGCCGGCAGCCTAGACGGGTGAGACTGTTTCCAGGGAGCCATGGGTGTTGCACGCTTCCACGCGGGCTCGGCAGAAATGTGACAGCTCATTTCCGACCGAACCGGTCCCTGCACGTATGCGTTGTGGGCGGATGTATGGATGCCTTCCAGGGACAAACCTCAAAATACTCTACAGCTGAGTGTTACACTTGTTTCTCAACAGCAGTAACTACTTTTTGTGATTTTAAAGGTCAAAGGTTGACAAAAATAATCACCCATAAATGCCACTAACTGAGCTACGATCCACTCCTGCTCATCAAGAGCCTTTCCCTGATGCTACATAGCCCCGATTTGTGTGTGTGTGTGTGTGTGTG
>JAXDDW010000175.1:515000-801431 GCA_034670385.1 Hoplostethus mediterraneus
CTCCCAAGAGCCCCCCCCCCCCCCCCCCCGGTTTAAATGGAGCACCGTGGTTGAAATGTCTCCCGGATCGGCACATTTATGGTTCACGCGTCTCCGTCATCCCTCCAGGAGACGCAGGAACTCCTCCTCGGGCGTCTAACGTGGCTGTCGGGGGAAACACGCCGAGCGGTGAAGCTCTGGGAGTCAGCGGGAGTCAGCTTCAGCTCGGGAGGGTGACGATGCGTTCAGGGGCTTTTGGATTTTTCTACTTTTCCCTGTATCGTCTCCGTCTGGCGCTCTCCCTCCCCGACTGTCTCTCCTCTTCTTTCCCTCCTTCCACTTTCTCCACGTGCTATTAACCGTCTTGCACGTGCGCACACACACACACACACACACACACACACACACACACACACACACACACACACACTGAGTCCCACCTGAGTTTGAGCTTGTCCAGGTCGTCGGCCAGGTTGTCCCTCTCGACGTCCACCCGGGACCTCTGGTTGGTCAGGATCTCCACCTGCCGCCGCAGCTCGCTCATCTCCTCCTCGTACAGGTCGGCGATGCGGGTGGGCTCCCGCCCCCGCAGCCTCTCGATCTCCACGGCCAGCGCCTGGTTCTGCTGCTCCAGGAAGCGGACCTTCTCGATGTAGCTGGCGAAGCGGTCGTTCAGGTGCTGCAGCTCGGCCTTCTCGTTGGTGCGCGTGGTCAGGAACTCCTGGTTGAGGGCGTCGGCCAGGCTGAAGTCCAGCGTCTCGCCGGCGTAGGAGCGCCCGGCGGACGCCCGCGGGAGCTTGCCGTAGGAGGAGGAGGAGGCGGAGGCCCGGTAGGAGTAGCCCGGAGTAGCCGAGCCGGTCTTGGTCACCTCGTAGACCCTGGAGCCGAGGTGGCCGGAGCCCGAGTGGCCAGAGCCCGAGTGGCCGAACAGCGAGCGGTTGAGGGAGGGGGAGGCGTAGCCGCCGTGGCCGAAGGTGCGCCGGTAGGAGGAGGCGGTCTGGGCGGAGGAGCTGTAGGAGGCCATGATGGAGGAGCAGAGAGAGAGAGTGGTGAAGGGCTGGAGGAGAGGCAGGCTGACTGAGGGGCAGCGCTGACTAACCCTGGGTATTTGTAGTTGCCCCCCTCCACCTCCCCCCCTCCCTCTCTCTCTCTCTCCCTCTCTCTCTCTGTCCTCCACCCCCCCTCGCCCTTTCTCCACCACTTTCCACTTTCTCTTCCCCCTTCTTCTCTCTCTCTTTCTTTCTCTCATTCTCCCTCTCTCTCCTCCTTCCCTTCCTCTCACTCTCCTCTCTCTTTTTCCCTTTCTCTCACCCTTCCTTTCTCTTCCACCTTCTCCCTTCCTTTCTCTCCCTCTCTCCCCCTACCCTCTCTTTTCCACTCTCGCTCTTTCTCCTTCTTGTTCTCTCTCTCTCTCTCTCTCTTCCACCCCCCTCGGCCTTTCTCCACCACTTTCATACTTTCTCCCTTCTTTCCCTTCCTCTCTCATTCTCCCTCTCTCCCCCTACCCTCTCTTTTCCACTCTCACTCTCTCTCTCTCTCTCTCTCTCTCTCAACTTCATCAGTGTGCTGATACATCAGGAGGTCAGGACTTCACATCATCGACTTTCACACTCAAAAGCTTTGACGTATCAATAATGCTGATCAGACACCAACAGCAAAACCATGACTCAGGACATTTCAGCTGCAGTAAAGGATCAGTAAAGATAGGAGGTGGGCGTGTTTGGGGGAAAAAAGTGACTTAAAAAGCAAAGAAACAGCTGATCAGAATCACGTCTTCACAATAAAAGCACAGGGATTTGTTGGTACCAAAAGCAGCTGACATACACAGCTGACACAGAACATGTAATACACAGTAGATCACACAATATTCATCATTTAACCACCTGTCATCATCACCGTCTGGGTGACTTAACCGGCAGTTTCACGAGAAAACCGGTGATCTCACGGCGTAACAATGCGAGGGTGCAGGAGCGGTGGCTTTTAAAACGCCACACCGTCCTCACATGGTTCGGCGGCGTGGGGGTTTTAATGACGGCGGACGCTTTGGACAACCTGCCTTAAAAAGGAAAACTATCCTGAGAGAGAGAGAGAGAGAGAGAGAGAGAGAGAGAGAGAGAGAGAGAGAGAGAGCGAGCAGAGAAAGCCCACACTCCTAAACAGTAAGCGCCATTAGTGATAGAAGATGTGCCACAGCAAATGGGGAAGGTTTCCCTCCTGGAGACTCACGTGGCTTCACTCTGATTGATCCTCTTCTATTTTTAAGTCTGGGAGAGAACATGGTGTCAAACTGATGAAATCCGGCAGGTTAAAGGAAAAATGTTTTTTCTTATTCCTGTGGAGACGAGATATTTCCAGCAGCTCCAGTGGAGTCTGGTATCAAAATGTCTCATGGATCTAAAACATCATTTTGGTGTCAGCCAATCAGAATCAAAGAGCAAGAGCTTCTTTCTAGACCGACGATCAACAATCATACAAGAGAAATCCATCAGAGGAGAGAGAGAGACCGACAGGAGATAGACCAGAATGCAATGCAGTAGCCAGGATAGACCAGAATGTAATGCAGTAGCCAAGATAGACCAGAATGCAGATAGCAATGCAGCCACAAGACCTGTTGGGTTTTAGGGAAGGGGCGTGACTCCAGCTCCACGTATAACCCACAGCTGAATGCAACACGTTCAGGCATGTTCTCTTGGGGGTTGTCGAAAGGCATTCTGGGAAATGCAGGAAGCCGACGAGGCAGGTTGAGGGAAAGCGGGTACAACAAAATTACAACACTTCATCACAAAATAACTCCTGGGATGTGTTGAACATCACAGACTGGTGACATCACCCTTCAAATGGATCTGCTCGGCCTGCTGCTGCCTCCAGGTACGACCAGGGAATAAAAGCTGAAAATAGTCTGCTCACTTTCTGGTTGTTATCAGACTTTTAATACCGTAGAAGTGTGCTGGTAAGGCAGCCAATCATACCTGGTACTTCTAAGGTTGCATGCTGGTTTACTGCAGGCTGCAAGACCAAACCTACTAGTATTTCACTGGAAAACCAAACGTGGAGACCATAGTAGCTGTACTGGGGCCAGTACAGGTTCAGACCAGCAGGGATGCAGAATTAAAAATAATAATAATAATAACATTAATAACATAATAATAATACTAATCAAGTGCATATGGAAAAAGCCCATATGATACTAATATCTTACTAAGTGTATACACAGAGCCTCTCCTCCTCCTGTTGCTCCCACATCTATTAATAGATGTGTGTGTGTGTGTGTGTGTGTGTGTGTGTGTGTGTGTGTGTCACTTATCTCTCCCTGGGCTTGCTCAAGAGGGGGGGAGACGATGCAAGCTGACAGCTCCAGTAAACACCTCCTCCTCCTCTTCTCTTCCTTCCCTTCTCTCCTCCTCCTCCTCCTCCTCCTCTTCTTCATCAGCCCCCCCTCCCCCACCTCCCTTGGCGTTCAGAGCTATATAAGGCTGGTTCCTGTGGTGATAGAGTGAGAAATGGCTGCACAGGGGGGGATAGAGACTAAATGAGAGAGAGAGAGAAGGAGAGAGAGAGAGAGAGACCAGTACCACTGGTGTGAGACAGAGATTATACCAAGGTATCAAAATGAATATGACAATGATATATTTAATAAAAGGCTTCACGTAGAACCTTTAACAGGAACATTTGGGTCCAAAGTGCCTTCTGATGATAAGACGTCCTCAGTGGGTTTGCCAGCCGCCGTACCTTTCAGCTGGCCTCAAAACATCCTCAATGACGGCATGGAAAACTACCGGGCAACTGATTATATTATTATTAAGTCATCATAGGTGATGATAACTGTACAGTATTTTTATAATGCTTATTTAACCTGGTAGTCCCACTGCAGTGAAGAATCTGTTTTTCAAGCGAGACCTTTTTACTTTTAGACTTAGACTATTACTGCTGTATATCCTGGTTCTACTTTATCTATCTATCTATCTATCTATCTATCTATCTATCTATCTATCTATCTATCTATCTATCTATCTATCTGCCTATCTATCTGCCTGCCTGCCTGCCTGCCTGCCTGCCTGCCTGCCTGCCTGCCTGCCTGCTCAGGAAAGCAGCATGAAGCATATAAGTTGCAGACAAACAACAGTGTACATAAGAGCAAAGTGAAAAGTAGTGGAAATGTACCTTTAGTGAAAGCCAAGACTAAAGGTTAAATGACTACTATTCTACCGACTATTATTTAGACTCAACACCAACACCACCACTTCCACCTCAACGAGTCGCACAAAATTGTCACATAGTAGCCTTTTAGTAGTCATTTTAACAAAATAAATCTAATTTATAATATTATGGATGTATTAATACTAAACTATATTTACAGAACATGTTCAATAAAAATGTATACCTTTTATTAAACAGGCTGTATTCTTAAGTTATTATAGGCCTTCATTATTTTTTGGAAAAACGAGGTGTTGCAGTTGCACCTCCTGGCCGGGAGATGGCAGTGTGGCTCTCTGTCTGAAAAGAGCTACGGCCTCCCTCGGTGGTGCTGTCAGCTGAGTTGTGTGTCTTCGCCCTTACAACACGCCGGGTTCAGAGTTTGCTCGTCCAATTAATGCAGGTAAGTCCCATAAACATGATTATTTATGCTGCGGTATGTGGAAGTGTTGCTCCTTCTCAGAGAACTGCTTTCACTTGGGCCGACAGAGTAAGAAGGCGGAAGACGTTGAGAGAGAAAGCTCGTCTCGTGCTGTGCAGGTCAGCTAGCAAAGACAGCTAGTGTAACTGTAAAAGCGTGTATTATCGGACACAGGGACGGTTCTGGCGTGTTTCTTTTCATTTTTCTATCAAGGGTTTTTACAAATACCCTGACGTTGTTAACCAATGTATGTTTGGGGTTTATCGGAAAGTAGATAGAACATTGAATTGTCGCCAGAGTTGGCAGATTTACTGTCCGATAATGGAAGCCATCGCTAATAGCTGGTAGCTTTGCTGTCTCATCCTCTTGTGTTGTTCTCCTTTTGCATTTGAAACAAACAGTTTCTGATCTTTTGCTTGTATTTCTTTAGTCTGTGATCATGAAGAGCTCCAAGGAAGCCGTGCAGTCAGCAGCCAAAGAGTTCCTGCAGTTTGTCAACAGAGGACCATCTCCGTACCATGGTAAAGGAGAATAAACATGGGGGCGTTCACCCTTTAATCTTTCCAGCCCATACTGCAAAGATAGATTGTAAGAATGTAAACAAATGTCCCCATTCAGGTGGCATTAATATGTTTTTATCCATGTGGATGTTATGCACTCATTCATTCATTTTTCATACACTGGATATACATTTTCTTCTTTTGCACTACTATATCTAAACTATATTTTGACCGTTAAAACTATATTTGAATGTCGTCTACATGCATGACTACATTTTTGGAGTTTGGAGACATTTCTCTAAGCACATTTCAATGCATGTGTCAAATATGATAGGATGAGGTAATGAGAAGTAAGAAGTACATAGAAGTAGAATAAGAAGTGCATATGTTTTTGAATAAGCAAGACAACATGAAGCTGCCAGAAGCCTTTGATCCTTTTGATTGTTATTGCCGATACAAAGAGCAAAATAAGTGCAGGCGTCAGGGATCAGAGGGTGAGACAAAAGACCTTGAGCTTGAGATAAGATAGAAGATCCTGAAACACGTATTTCATAAGATCTCCTACCTTTGCACTGTGACCTGAGGGCATATAATAAGAATTAACTAGAATTAATTATTTATATAGCACTTATATAATGGCAGAGGCATAAAAACAAAAAACAAAATTAAAAGACAAGTGGGTAAAAAAAAAAACCCAAAGCAAGCAAGACTATTAAACTACATTTCAAGAAGAGATTTAAAAGATGATACTGAATTAGTAAGCCTCGGGTCCTGATGGCAAAAGTGCAATCACCTATACGTTATATTCGTGTGCAACATGCAAGTAACCTTGCAACATGACCTTGCACTGTCAGTAGCTTAAGAAATACAAAAAAATTCCAGTCTTTTTCTTGTTAAATAGGGACAAGGGTAATGAAAAATTATTTTAAAAGTTGAAGTTTCTTTTATTTCCATGCATTTATTGTCTTACTTTTACAAAACATAACACGCTTTAGTACACACCACAACAGAAAGACAAAGTCCAACAGCGCCGTTCACATAACACACCAGTAGATTCAACATTATCCTCTTTTCTTTCCCTTTTCCTCCCAATCCCTTTGCAGTGGTCGACGAATGTAAGCGCCGTCTGTTGAAGGCGGGCTTCATCGAGCTGAAGGAGGCCGAGCAGTGGGACATCAAGCCCTCCAGCAAGGTCGGTGTCTGCACGGACGTCCACTTAACTGTGATACTTTGGTATTATTGCTGTAAATCAATGAGACCGCGGTGGAGACGATTGGTAGCCTCTAGTGCACACCAGTGGTACAGTGGTACACCAGTGGTATAGTGGTGCAAATGTCGAGTGAGTGTTGAGTTTCCATCTCCACCCTGCAGTACTTTGTGACCAGGAACTACTCCAGTCTCATCGCCTTTGCAGTGGGCGGACGCTACCTTCCAGGAAATGGCTTCTCCATGATCGGCGCCCACACAGACAGCCCATGCCTCCGGGTGAGCCTCCACTTGACATTTTTTAAATTTTTTTATTCTTGCAATTTAATAATTCAACATTTGGGCATTTATAACGACTTAAAAAAACCAGTTATAAAGCAGTTGTCTGTCTCTCTCCAAACGTTTTCACTTGTCTCTCTCTCCAATGTCTGCCTGTCTCTGGTTTCAGGTCAAGCCCAGGTCCAAGAGGACGAAGCAGGGCTGTCTGCAGGTTGCCGTTGAGTGCTACGGCGGGGGCATCTGGAATACCTGGTTCGACCGCGACCTGACCATCGCCGGCCGCGTTATGGTCACGGTACGACTGTTTGACCTCTTTTTTTTTACCCCTCAGTTGGAGCACAGACTTCTTCTTTTTGTTCTTTCCATCACTCCCCATTCTAAACGGATGTCGCCTGTATCGTTACTATGACAACCAACTTCAGCAAATGATGACGAAATGAGTATACTGTCTAAACACAAATCCAAACAAGTCGATCAGTATCAAGTCAATCAGAATCAATCAAGACATATTGACAGTAACTATACATATCACTGTAAATACATGTCTTCAGTGTTCAGTCACTGTTTGCATCCCGGCAGCGTTGCATGCAATTACATGGCTGCAGCTGTAGAGGGAGCCGGTGAGTCTCCAGGTGAGGCTGCTAGTCGTCAGTGGTAGCGGGCTGTGCGTGCTGGCGTCCCATCATCATCATCATCATCATCATCATCATCATCATCATCATCCTCCTGTGTTCTTGTACTGCAGCGCGACGACAAGCTGACCCAGCGGCTGGTCCACGTGCCCCGGCCTCTCCTCAGGATCCCCCACCTCGCCATTCACCTGCAGAGGGACATCAACGACTCCTTCGGCCCCAACAAGGAGAATCACCTGTGAGTGATTTTTATTGTTTATGTTATATTGATTATGTTTATTGTTCTATTGTTTATGGGGTTTTTTTTAGCTGATATTGCATTTGTAATGTGACCTGAGATGCATTCAGGGGACAAAAAGATGTTGTTTTTCCTAACTTCCTAACTGCTTTTGATTGAGATACAAACAAAAGGAAAAAAGCAAAATCATTTCTTGACAAAAAAATCATCTAGTTTTTTAATTTTATAAATGATTAATAGTTATTTTTTGTAATATAATACATATTAAATTATTTGTGTTAATTGTATTTTTTACATTGTGAAAACCAGCTTCTTATACTTCTTCTACTTGTATGTTTAAATGTTTAAAATGTTCCAAAAAAATAGGATAGGATTCTCTTGGATTGAATAAATGGGAACATTTTCTGACAAACGACATCGGCTCAGCACCAGAATACTTTGTTGAGGTTCAGGAGGGTGTTTCAACAAACCTGCAGCCTCTTTTGATTTTGAAATTGCAGCAACCAATATGACCGTATTATTGAGATGAATCGTGTAGCTCTAGCTGTGCCAAAGGAACGGTAGCAGAGGGGTTGACTCTGCTGAGTTTGCCAAAAGGTGTGTGTGTGTGTGTGTGTGTGTGTGTGTCTGTGTGTCTGTGTGTCTGTGTGTCTGTGTGTCTGTGTGTGTGTGTGTGTGTTTTGCAGCGTTCCCATCCTTGCCACTGCAGTCCAGGAAGAGCTGGAGACTGGTTCTGCGTCCTCTGGGGACGCCGTCAGCGCCACCACCACGGTAAAACCGACAGTCACACACACATTTGATACACCCATTTACCGATGTAACACACACCGCTTGAACACCCACACCCTGTCACCCCCCCCCCCCCCCCTCCCCAGGCAGAGAAACACCACCCAGCGCTGGTCAAGCTGCTGTGCTCAGAGCTGGGCGTCCAGCCTGAAGAGCTGCTGGACTTTGAGCTTTGCCTGGCCGACACTCAGCCAGCGGTGAGTCCTCCTCCGACGGCTTCAACTTTAAATAAATAAATCATAAATAAATCCATGAAATTGCATACGGCTTCACAATTAGTCGGAAAAGAAGATCGCAATACTGACAATACTCTTCTCTCCTCCCTCCAGGCGTTAGGAGGTGTGTATGAAGAGTTCATCTACTCTCCTCGTCTGGACAACCTCCACAGCTGCTACTGTGCCCTGCAGGTCAGACGCAACATCCATACATCTTTCTTTACATGATATAACCTCTATCACCGTCCGTCGGGTGCTGAGGCGCCGACACTTGCAGTCCTACTTCTTACTTTTAATAAGTCAAAGGATGAAGGCAAGTTTATTTGTATGGCACATTTCATACAACAAGGCGATCCAAAGTGCTTTACATCGGAAAAAGATGAAAAAAACAAGAAGAAATCTAAAAGAATGTGCAGAAAAAATGTGAAAATAAAATTTAAGCATACAGAGGATTAAAATGGCATTAAAGTTGCAGTGTAATAAAATAATAAAAGTAAAATTATCTGTTGAAACCCAAATTTGTGAAATCCATGTTTCATAACATTAAGATCAGATCTGAAATCAGCCCTCTTTTCTTTCCCTCTCTCAGGGACTGATGGACTCCTGCTGGGGAAACTCCCTGGACAAAGACCCCAACATCCGCATGGTCATGCTGTACGACAACGAAGAGGTGAGCGGCGCCGCACCGGACAAACAGCGACAGGAAACCACCCCAAAACACATCAAACTACCCCAAAAATCCACCCCAAAACACATCAAACTACCCCAAAAAACCACCCCAAAACACATCAAACTACCCCAAAAAACCACCCCAAAACATATCAAACTACCCTAAAACACATCAAACTACCCCCAAACACATAATTTACTGGGGGGAATAACAGAGACGGATGTTGACATCATGATCATGATGTTTCTTTGTGTTTTCTGAGCTGGTATGAACACCAGGGAAGACATGGTAGATAAAGACTGGTGTGTGTCTGTGTGTGTGTCTGTGTGTGTGTCTGTGTGTGTGTCTGTGTGTGTGTCTGTGTGTCTGTGTGTGTCCTAGGTGGGCTCGGAGAGTGCCCAGGGTGCTCAGTCCAACCTGACGGAGCTGATCCTCACCCGGCTGGCGTCCTCCTCCAGTAACCTCACCGCCTTCCAGCAGGCGGCGCCAAAGTCCTTCATGATCAGCGCCGACATGGCCCACGCCGTCCACCCCAACTACCAGTCAGTACTAGACTACTACTATTAAAGTACTATAATACTGTGGACACTTGGAATGACGTGAAATATGTCTTAGTTGTGGAAATACTTAAAAGTTTCAAATCCAGTCAAGAAATGAAGGTTTGGAAGGTTATTTCCTTGTGTCTTAATACCGTGAAGAGCCGGGTGACGGTGGGAGGTGATTTCTGTTCTAATGAACTCTGGCAAAATGTCTTCCCAGGGAGAAACATGAAGAGAACCACCGACCGGCTTTCCACAAGGTAAACATCTTTTACCAGAATAACAAAATCACACACACAGCTTTTTGTTTCTTATCAACCTACCTGCCTTACGTTGTACTTTTTAGCCATTTCACAGTCGGTGAGAAAATTATACTCTTCTGTAACTTCTAGAATTTGCTGTTCATTTCAAAACCTTGTTGTCCAATCAGGGGAAATTGATTTGAGAGGTGTACTCCAGACAGTCTGGGAGTTCGATAAATTCTTTGGAGAAGTCGGGGAGTTTTACAAGCGGGCCTCTTTTACAGGAATACACCAGAATGTATTTCACAATTTGTCTCTAACCCCTTCAACAACGCTGACAAACTATTTTCCTTGATGGGGGAAAAGTCGAGCAAAAGTCCTGGAGTTTTACATCGAGGTCACGTCATGACTTGTTGTTGTTGTGTGAGAAGCTGTGTGGGAGGAGGATGTGAGCTTCCACTAACACTCTGGATGCGACGCCTTTCAGGGCCCGGTCGTCAAGTTTAACAGCAACCAGCGCTACGCCACCACCGCCGTCACCGCCGCCGTCATCAGAGACATCGCCGGCCGGGTCGGGGTGCCTCTCCAGGTAAGCGTGTGTGTGTGTGTGTGTGTGTGTGTGTGTGAACATGGTATATTAGTTTAATGATTTTCAGCCGGCGGGTTGGCGGCTCTCCGTCTCTTTGTGTGTCTTGAGTCACTCGGCAGCAAACACCGATCTCCTAGCAACACGCCGGGCCTTTCCATAACGACGCAGGGAGGAAAGAAGAAGAAATGCGAGTTTAAAACAAAAGACTCTGAAATGAAATAAAAAACATGGGAAGAGAGCAACGATGATAACAGGTATTTGGCTCGTTTCCAGGTCTGGACTGAAGCATGACCGTCTGCTGTAGCGGCGTGCCCCAGTTGACAGGATGTGTTGTTTCAAACGCCGACAATAATCCTCAAATCCAGTCAGGAAGTTGAGTTTTAAGTCAGTTTAGTTCGTTTTTTAAGTTTTAAAATGAAAAATGTGTCGGAACCCGGATGCTGATGATGATATTTGATATCATTGATCAGTGAAAAGCATCAATTTAGGCTTTTTCCCCTCAAAAAAACCCTCACTTTGATGACACTAACTATGAATCTTTCCTCCCGTTAACATTTGTCAGTCTTAATAAACTATTCCAGCAGCAGAAAAACGAACGAGATTGCGGAGGACAAAAGATCAGCGACGCATTCATTATCCTTTCCCGACTCGGGGGAGATAAAGAGAGGGAAAGGTTGTCTCTGTCGCGCCTCCAGGCTTTCTGCAGCGTTAATGTCAACCGTGTTTCAATAACAGGAGAGAGACTGTGACGTCCACGAATCAAGCTGCTTTGATTGATCTGATCTGATCAGACCTGGTAGGTGCTGTACTAAGACCAGACCTGGCTCACGACCTCACTCCTCTTTCCTCATGTCACCATAAAACAAAGGGATCTAGTTTCCCCAAGAGTGAAACCTGACAAAGAAGAAAATTGATTTTTGTTATTTTGTTGCCATTTTCACACATAAAAGTAATAACAATCCTCAGGGTGTCTGCAGGTCCTTACGCGGTCTGAAAAGTCTTTCTACATTTGAGGCTTTTAGAAAGTATGAAATGTCTTAAATCCAGTTGTTAGATCTTTCAGTGATGTCGCTTCACACTGCATGTCCGCTCTGACGTTAATACAAGACACAGTTGGACTTTATATCTCTTCCAATTTCATTTCCTGGTGTGATTTTTCATATTCTGCACATTTATACTTTCACAACATGGGCATAACAGAAACGGGCTGAATTTGGTTTTCGAATTGGTCTTACATTCACCTCCAGGTAACGGTTTAAAAAGGTCTTAACGAAGTCTTGAATTTGCCTGTGGACAAAAATAGACGGTCCTGAGTGTTGAGTCGGAATAGGCCGAATGCACAGGAAGTCTTTGTAAATGCACGTCCGGATCCAGTCAAAACCAGAAAACAAACGTCCAAGGCACTCAACGTTCACATGCTTTTATTTCACACGGCAAGAATAGATTAAAGTCGTGTTGCGGTCTAGTCTGGCCTTCCTCAATTCACTTTTCATTTTCTGAAACCAGCAGATACCCTGAACCTGAAGAGTGGTGAGATGTGAGTGTTTGAATCCCTTTTGACCCGAGCCTCTTCCCCCACCAGGACGTGATGGTCCGTAACGACAGCCCGTGTGGTACCACCATCGGCCCCATCCTGGCGGCCCGGCTGGGCGTCCCCGTGCTGGACATCGGCGGCCCTCAGCTCTCCATGCACTCCATCAGGGAAATGTGCTGCACCTCCAGCGTGCTGCAGAGCACCACCCTCTTCAAGGTATCCCCGCGCTGCAAACCAAGCACGCCCTCTCAATCGGAGACTTCCTCGTGATGCCGTGACAACAGATGTTTATAGAGTGGTTGCCAACGGTTACAAGGGGCATGCCATCATGTTGGAGGAGTACCAACGCTGCCAGAGGCCAAAGACTGTCACGCTACTTTTTTTCATCGGTGTTTTTAGAAGTAAAGAAACATTGAAGACGAGAGATTTAGATTTTTAATTTAAAACTTGCTCTCTTATAATAATGGATAATGTTTTTGTCTTGGCCTCTTCAAAATAAATCAAAACAAACAGCTTGATTCTGTCACGGCTGAAATGTTTTATTTCAATCCATTGTGATAATAATGGATATAAATAAAAAAAATACTCAAAAAAATAGTAGAGCAGTGGAAAAAACACAGTAGTAGTTTGTGATGTTGATGATGGAGGCATTTAGGTTTATTCTGCTGAAATGTAAAAGGACTGACAGTGTGAAGAGCAGGATGTGATGGTGTAGATCTGGGAGTCGGTACAGATGGATGCAACTCCTGTAAATATGTGACACACACACACACACACACCCTCCCACTCACTATCACACTCACTCATTTCCCCTATGATTTCATTTTCTTCATCAGTTTTATTTTTCATGTCCCTTCTCTTTGTTTTTATTTAGTTTCTGTTATTCTGTGTCTTTGCTCACCATCTAAATTCGTTTTTTCTTTAGTTTTATTTATAATCCCCCTTGAGGTTTTTTTTCTCATGTGCACAAATTTGTAATTCCTTCATGTTTTCCCCCCCTCATCTATCTTTTATCACGAGGGATAACCAGTTTCCCGTCTGCTTCAACTTTCAGGGTTTCTTTGAGCTGTTCCCCGTGGTGAGGAGCCGGCTGACCGTGGACTAGCGCTGCAGCCTCAGACTGGACGTCACGGTGTTGAAAATGTCACTCTCATCACACTTTTCAACACACCCTTTCATAAACCCTTTGGATAAACTCTAAAGTACACCGTGGTCCAGCTGAAAACAAGTCTGTATTTCTTAGTTCCTGAAAGGTTTTTCACCCGACAGCGACAGTATCTTAGTTTCAACACATATTGAGGCAAAGAGTGCTGTTATTGACCTACTGTATGTTGAGAGCTTCCAGACCAGATACACATATATGCGTTTTTTAAAAAAAATGTACTTCATCTCTGTTGTGGGCTACATGGCATCTCTCCCCTAGCATCGTCCCACTCACACACACACAATGAAACATCACATGCGATCACACACGAGCACTTACTCTTTCTTACGAGCTGAAATTGTCTAGAAAATAATAAAAATTTGAATTTTCACTCCCCTGAGTTGGCCTGTGTTCAAGGTTTCAATGCCGTCGCTCTTTGGCAACGCAAAGCAGATGCTGAGTTGAGGGGCTGGTGGGAGGCTGTTCAAGCTAAGGGGGGGGGGGGGGGGGGGTTGGTATCATTGCACTTGCCCTGATGGCTCTGCATTCTGGAGGGGTGCCTACTGTAATCTAATATCACCACGCTCTTCCACAGTTCCTCTAATAATGCAGTGTAAGTAGCCGGCCTCGCTGCTTGCCAAGTGTCCAAACACTTTTGGCAGAATGAGATGGTACTTTAGATTCATGGCCACTTCATGATGCAATCACATCAAGGAAATCGGAGACGGGACTCGGGACTCATCCTCCCCGCTGCAGAAAATGTCCATCTTCACAAGTCCTTGAAATCTTATTTTTCTCAAAACAAGTTCTGTCAGATAAGGGTGAGATAGTTTCCAATGCAGTTTCACTTGTTTGAGATATAATAAATCATTTAAAAAATAATTTTAAAAAAATCTAGAAACGAGAGTTTCTGTTTTGAATGGCAGAATGAAAAAAATGAGTGATGTAGCTCGTATTTCTTGTCAAGTTGAAGCAGTAGTAGTAGTATTATTAGGAGTAGTTGTAGTAATAGTAGTAGTTGAAGTATTGGCAGATCTTTTTTTTTTTTCATGTAAGAATAATAACATTTTTAGACTCAATATTAAACTAACCGACTTATTAAGATGGACATTTTTTGCAGTGTGGCGCCTCTTGTGGCCCGTGTTTTCCATCCAACCCTCTTCCCACTCTCTCTCTTTCGCTCTCTCCCGCTCCTCCACGCACTACCGCTCCTACACACACACACACACACACACACAAACACACACGCACACACCCTGCCAGCGCCGTTCGCATCCTCCAGACCCGAGAGATCCGCCGGTACAGTCTCTCTTCCCAGGGATGGAGAGCTTGTGAAACGGAGAGCCTGGTGCGTCTTTTCACAGCGGATGTAACATGAAGTCTCCGCGGCTGTGGGGAGTGCTGTGCTTCATCACCGCGTCTTACCAGCTGGGGACGGCAGCCCGATACGGTAAGAGACCGAGACCGACGAAGACCACTGTAATGAACTGCCTCCGAGCAGCAAGGCGGTGCGTCAATCACGACTTGACCTGATGGGGAAAAAAACACTCCGATACTCGGTAGTGAGTTTATACTGACCATATTGTTGTTTGTGGTATTTTTCACCCCCTGTGGTGTCACTGGAACACTTGCTGTGTATCCTGACATGTATTTCTCTAAGGATGGGTTGCATGGGAAATAACAGGCTTTTATTAGTTAATAACCACTTGGCTGAGAAGTACTAGATATACCTTGTCCTCTAATTGATTTTATACTAAGCTGTAGAGTTACGTGTTAAAATCATAATATATAATCACTATAATAGGCCTATTCCTATAATACTGCTATAGGGACTTACTGTATATTTTTATAGCATCCTTTTAAAATGCATTACGCCTTAATTGTAGTTATTTGTCATACACGAGCTGTCCAGTTAGCGCAGTGCAAAAGAGATAAATGAAACAATCCGGACTTCATATATATATATTTTTTTTTTTTTTTGGGTGGGGGGGCGGGGGTTTCATGCATCTGTCTGATCTGTTTACACTAGTGCAAAATTGCGTCACCGATGCAATTGGCTTGACCGGGGTCGGGCTGCTTGCATGAATCACCGTTCACTGCAATAATACTAACATAACTCCCCAACACTGCATGTGGTTGAGTCTATATGGTCTCCTGGAGGAGGATGCAGTAGTGACAAACCTCATATCATCCCACGAAAAATAACTATAGTAATCATATGGTAAATTGTAGAATATATATACAAATATCGATCTAAAGATGAGTATTAGGTTATAGTAAATATAGGAAGATAATCGGGTAATAACATAAAATACGATAAGGCCAACTCACTATAGACGCAATATCTAAAGTCTATATACGAATATTATAGAATTCTAATAGTATTTTTTCAATATTATAAGATTATTATAGGCATACAGGTATACCATAGGAACTAAAAAATATCGAAGTCACTATTGATAATCACAGACAAGGAATATTATAGTGATATCATGAGGGATAAAATACCATCAACTCCAGTTTGATCACTATAAAGTCACTATTTAGTATCACAGACGCACAGCGGCTCGTCTCAGCGGTGACTCATGACGGAACCTAATCTCCGTCTGGTCACAGGAACTGTAATGGGCTCCTGCCCTCCTGATGCACTTACACTGAACTATACATGCACCATTCATAATCCACATATAATGGGACTCTCGCGGCCCCGTCAAATGGCCCGTCGGGCTTTCAGCACCACGGACAGCGACCGGCTCTATGGCAGCCTGCAGCACCACCAGTTGAACGTTGAGCTGCTCGGCTGTGGATATCGCGAGAAAGGGAAAAGAAAAACGGTATTTGGCAGGAAAATGAAGTTATGACTAACCACCTCTAATTGAGACACCTCAGCTTAACGAAAAATCACTATAATATATATATATATATATATATATATATATATATATATTCCCTTGATAGGGATTTATGGGGTGCTCAATACTGAGTTTATAGTGACCTCATCCCACCTTTTTGACTATGGTATTCCTATAGTATTCGTATACTTGTAGTGTGTCTGTGGTTCTCAGTAATATTCCTATAGGGACTTATATGTCTATGATACCCAATAGTAAGTTTATAGTGACCTCATGGTATCACTATAATATTCCTATGGGCACTTTTTGTTATGATACTGTATAGCATCCTTCTAAAATGTATTATAGGATTACTTTTTATTTTTTACAACTTCCGTCTGGTAAATAAAGCCCGTCTGGTGTAAAAGCATACTGGAGGGTTGGTTGTTGCAATATGCAGTATATGGTAGCAATAGTTGGACTTGGATCTGCTGTATATGGTGAGATCTGTGTCAGCATCAAACGGTGTGTTAGCTGAGGTTAGGAGGGTGTAACCTGCAGAGCTCACACCATGCTGGTCTGCTCCGTCCAGGCTGACTCCATGGTGTGTTTTCCCACGTCAAACCGGCCAGAGGAGGACCTTGCACCTGCAAAGCGTCAGCCTGCAAAACGCCAGCACCATTATGAAATTGCTACTGAATTGAATTTGGCACGCCTTGGTGAGGGCAGGCCGTTAATGGATGATGAAAGCCGAGCGCAAAGACACATGCGGTGGGGAGAGTGGGGCTTCATGGAGTGCTTTAAGTTGAGTTTCTGAATCGAATCGACAAGTCTTTGACACAAAACGAAGTATGAAGATGGTACAGATAGCTGATATCTGGAGTATAGACGGGCTACTGGCACACACACACAATTTAAAAGGTTCCTTCACATCACATGTTGTGTAGGTATCTGTCTCTATTGACATCAATATGTTTAGACCACTATATCAACCAATATTGCCTATTTATGGAATATCAGATATCAGCCTGTCATGATGGAGGAAACCTGGGAAACCTGCAATGAAGTTTATTTTCTATGTTGTATTGATTCAGTTATTTGTTCAATTATGACGTCTCCCAGAGTTCCCCTACCATCAACGGGGCCTTAAAGAGCTGCTAACACTAAAATCATTTCATTAGTTTCAATGGAGAGTTTTAGTATCCATGATGGTCTAAATGTTTTTTCCACCCTGACAAGAATGAAGTTCTGGAGGAAATGCTGAATACCACAGTCAGATTTAAGGCTTTCGATTATCAGCACACGGAAAAAAAAAAAAAAATCAACATCCACCTTCACAAACCGATATCCGTCAAGTTTTGTTGCGCAACTATCTCGCCAAGACAAACGGCCTGCTGCGGTGTTGGAAACGACACGTCTTTTTATAAACGGGACAAATGATACCGCCACTTCTTTGCCTTGTCATGAGTCAACTCTTACAGAGCTCGCTGCCCCCGAGTCCGTTCTCACTCACAGTGCATCTTACTGACTATTGATCGGTTCCTGATCAGAAAACAACCAAGTACACAGTCTGAAGCAGTAGAAGATGTCTCTGACTGGTGCTCTGGTTATGTAAAGGTATATTATGATAAAACAAATGTTATCTGGCACCGATTTTCTTGTTTATTTGCCAATATGACCCCTGAAAAGAGCCAAAATTCCCCTAAAAACAGATCAAAATGCCTTCTGAAAATTGATGTTAGTTGGGTTTGATGGAAGGCACCCAAACATCTTCAAACGGTGCTGGCAGGGTGACATGCTTTCTTCCCTCCGCAGACAGAACCGCACCGATTCAGTTTTCCAATGGGGAACAAAATGGTGCTGATACTATACCATAACCGCAGTAGGGTACCGTATGTACCGGCGCAATGGGAAAAACTCTACATGGGAGAGAGACGAACGAGACCACAGGAAACACCTACTCACTCAAATTGGTTTTGGCTCAAGAATTGAATTGAGGGAGGCGAGCGATGGATGGATGGTGGAAGCAGGAGAAATTCAAAGACCCCGGGCACCTGCTGGTCTCAGGTCAGTTTCAGCCATTTTCAAAAGGTGTTGCTGGTTGAGATTGAATCAAACGAGATCATCAAATCATACCTCACTCTACCATTCTGGGATAAAGTGGCGAGTAGGATTGTCGGGAATTGCAGGTCAAAGCCAAAGATGTAGCATGTTGCTTATCGGCTAGCTGGCGCTCATCTCAAGCCGTGACACCTTACAGGTACTCCTTCAGCAATGCAGAGACGCTTCTATACTCACCTGTCACTTGTCAAGCTCACATTTGTCAACTGTGTTGTCAATTAGCAATTAGTCTCCACATTAAACACAATTACAGCTCAATTTCTCGCTATTAGCCTGAAAAGGTTCCCGCTTGGAAGAAGTGATTGATCGAAGGCGTGATCGACTGAGTCACCGGCGACAGACTCCGAGGTCCGGAGGCTCTGCGGAGTCTGGATTTGACAAGACAGGAATCTCCCTCAACTTGCTAGAGACAGACAGACAGACAGACAGACAGACAGACAGGTAGGTCAGAGAGAGGATAAGCAAGAGAGAGAGAGAGGGTAGGGAGGGAGGCGAGGCTGTGTGGGAGGAAGAGTCCGGAGAGAGGAGGGATTAGTCATCGTGAAGAGTTGGAGAGATGGACACTCTGTTCTATCTTTAGCTCGCCTGCGGACGTCTCGGCTTTCTCGCTTAATGGAGATTCCCCTTCTGATAGCCGCCGCACAGGAAGTCTCGTCTCGTCAATCAGTCAGTCAGTCAGTCAGTCAGGCTGGTTAAAGCTGCACGAGGCAAAACCCACCTGTCTGTAGACGCCGTAGATCCACCCTAGGGTGTCGGGTACGGGCTCGTCTCCTGAACAGCAGTGACATCGTCTTTGGTTTCCGTTTGGGATGAAGCGTCACAGACCGGCCGTGTGCAGTTCACTGACTGTCTCCTTGCGGGATTTCTGGGTGTTAAAGTATTGAAGTATTTCTGTTTCCAACCCGTCTACCTACCTACCAAACATTTTACCTTTTACATTGTAGGAATTTAGCTTTCATCCAGAGCAACAGTGGAATAAGCTTTAATTTCCTCCATCACTGACATTGCAAGCAACTAACAGTGAGGAGGTCAAAGGTTGGAGCCAGGCTGGCCTTACAATATCCCTGCTACCTTTTCAGAAAGAGCATGTGAGGGAAAATAAGAGTTGAGGAGAAAAATAGGAGGGATTTTTAAAGATTAGAGTAAATTGGAGCAAGTAGAGGAGGAGGATTTGGGATTTGGGATGTGATTCAGACACATAGTACACATGAGAATAAAGTGTGCTGGAGATCAAGTTCAGTTTAATTCAGATACAGAGTGTTAAAACATAGAGGCTAATTGATTTGTGCTTTGAATTGTGAATGAAGAGGACAAGCTAAGTGATGTTATATAATGGGGGGGGGGGGGTGTCAGAACAACAATAAATCTAAATAACATTAAAAATCAATTAAAAGATCCGAAAGCAGGAAATGAAATGATCGGAGGAATCAATCTGGTGTTCAGTGTCTGTGCAGGTTATACAGCCTGTTGTTTTCCTACCGATCTACCCGTCTGCCTTGGGAGAGCTTTTATTTTTTCAACCGGTCACAGATAACCTGGATACATAAACGATCGGCGGGATTACGTGGACGCTTAATGAAAACTCAAAACGCAAACACACGAAAACAAACAGAGGTGCAGCGCGAGGCTTGTTTACAGCCTCGCAACAGACTGGAACCTGGTGAAAAGGTCAACCGTAACACACACACACACACATACACACAGTTTCTGGGACACTAAGCAACACAATGGCAGGTTGACATCCAACATGGCTGTCTGCTGTGACTCCGGTTTCCCCTGAAAATCACTTCATAACACATCCATAATGGCTGAAAGAGAACTTCATAACAGCGACATGCTTATTTATGTGTATTTATGTACAGTTATATGTGTTTTGAGGAGGCATTCGTTCTGGATAAGAGTGCCAGCTAAATGCTTAAAATGAAAATGCTGTTTTGGTAAAAAAAAAAAAGATAGAGAGATATAACACCAAAGTGGATGTGGGAACATGTAACCCAAACTTTCCAACCCCAAGCTATGTCTACCATTTAAAAAAGCCACTTACTTGGAGGACTTTTATTTTGAAACCCCGGTTCAAACTCCATAGTTACTCCATTCAGTAACTAGGACACGAGGTCTGAGAGCTGTAATCAAAAACCTTTTAGTGCAGTCCAAGCTAATTCCAGGAGTAATGAGTAAAGTCATCTTATTACTTTTGAAGTAAGTAAAGATATATATTACATTCTTTGAGTAATGAGCCCCAAACTGACTCCACAAAACGAGGAAAAATCAGTTTGAAATTGTGTTTCTCTTTGGATATAAACGTGAATCAAATGGAGTGGTGTGTTTTTTTTCCATTCTCGTTCTTGAAACAAGTGAAACCGTCAACAAGTGAGATTTTCCCGCTCACTTATTGGGGGAAAACTAAAACGTTAGGACTCAGTACCACCATGACTTGCTAGGATGGATATTTCTTGCAGCGTGGACTCTCAAAGTGCTGTCAATATTTGAGTAATCTCAATATTGCATTGTACGAGCTCACGGCCCCGGTCAGCAAACAGCAGGCGACTGCAGCTCAACAACAGCCACAGCTGCTGAGCTGTAGTCAGGGTAGAGGTCCATTAACTGGCTGTTATTGGACCGGTATCCAGGACTGGATCTAAACATACTTTCTGTATCGTTTTTGTTGATTTCCCCAATAAACACACCCAGAAACTAGGAGGAAATCTAAGTTATCGTTGTAAAAATGCAACATTTTGGAGCTTTTGATTCAATATTGCTACCAAAAATGTGTTGTTTTTCAAAGGCCAGGCCTAAAACAGTGAGCTCATCCATCTACCCTTTACTTTCATGAGAGTGAAAACAAAACAAGTGTGTCAGTATTTCAACAGATCAATAAAGTAGTCAAAAACATCCCATAAACATCTCCAGACCTTATTTATTATACTCAACTCAAACACCAAAGGAAAACCGATTGAGGTGTAAAAGCCTCAAGGGTATTTTTCTTCCCTCAGTGTATCTCAATGTGGATTCTTCTATTTGTGTTCATACGTCCTTTTTTTGTGTTCGCAGGATGCCTGCTCGAGAAGAAGCTCTGTCCAAGAGATCAGCTGTGCTCCGACGGTCAGTATCTCTCGTTTCCTGCGGCAATTGAACTCAACACTATGCCAGTAACCCGTCTGCTGTGTACCCGTTTTGAAAAAGGTTGACACCTACTCGTGCGCAATTATTGAGAGCACGAAACCTGAACACACCACAGAACCTCTTAGAGGAGGTAACTCGTACTGTCTGGTTGAGTTCATTTGAGTTCATCGATTAGGAGTTTTGTTACAAAATGAGTCACTTTTTATTAAATTAAGAAACACCTTTTAACCAGGTTAGTGTACAATTCAAGTCCTTGGTTAACAAAATGGTACTACTTGGTCTTAATTGTGATTTTGACAGTTAGATGATGATTTTTCTCAACTTCCTGTGTGTGAAAAACATAGAAAATCAAGCTTTAATTTTTCTGACATGCACTTTCATGGCTGAACATCCTCGCTCTCTCCTCCTCACGCTACTAAGACTATTTCCTGCGGTGCTAATACATTATATCTGTTTTCATCTAAGCAACAGTGTGTGTCGCTACTAAGCTAGCTAACTTCCCCGCTAAACTCATGCAGTCGTTGTCGTTCCCGAGCTAGCTACTTTGATAACTGTGACGTAAATTCAAAATGGGGAATAAGGTCATCGGCGAGGAAATCACAGCAGGCTCCAGTTGCTGCCTGCACACTGCAGGGGGCGCTGTCGTGTCTCCTCCTCGTCAAACGTCGTCCTGGCCGGGCTAGCTAGCTGTCCTGTATGGGGGGGCCATGTAATCCCAAGGTGCCTGGTCAAACACGACGGGGTTGTCATTACGAGGTGTGTGTGTGTGTGTGTGTGTGTGTGTGTGTGTGTGTGTGTGTGTGTGTGTGTGTGTGTGTGTGTGTGTGTATGTGTTCCTACCCACAGACACGACAGCATTATTGATGTCGGCGTGTTCCTCTGTCCGCCGAGGATGTTTTGTTCCCTGTTTTCAGAGATGAGGAACATTTGCGAGGCGTGTTCATAGAAGTAGAGAGGCAGTGGGTGTGGGTTTCATCATGCATGTTTGAAGGAGTTTGGGTGTGTGTGTGTGTGTGTGTGTGTGTGTGTGTGTGTGTGTGTGTGTGTGTGTGTGTTTGACAAAAGAGAGTCTTTGCAGTAACCAGTCAGGCTGTAGGGCAGAAACAACGGCAATTGTATCCTTCAATATCCGTAATCCGTGTTAATCCTCTGGAATATTTTGAGTCCTCTGTAATTGAATTCAGTGACTGCAAGTGGAGTATTTAAGTGTGTGTGTGTGTGTGTGTGTGTGTGTGTGTGTGTGTGTGTGTGTGTGTGTGTATGGGTTTGTGTGTTTATCCCACTTCTGCAGAACAGCCTTGGTGTTTGAATGTGTGCGAAAATGCATGTGTGTGTTGCCAAGCAAATAAGAGTGTGTGTGTGTGTGTGTGTGTGTGTGTGTGTGTGTGTGTGTGTGTGTGTGTGTGTGTGCCTAATGAGATGCTTGTCTCTGTGCCTCACCAGAATAGGAGAGAAAGGAAGACAGAGATGGAGAATGAGAGAGAGAGAGAGAGAGAGAGAGAAAGGGAAAGGAAGAGAGTGAGAAAGAGGGAGACGGTGAGAGAGAGAGAAAGAGGGCGAGAGAGAAAAGATGGAGAGAGAGAGAGACTGAAAAGGAGAGAAGTGAGAGAAAGGGATGGAGACGATGGAGAGAGCGACTGTAACAAAGGGAGAAAGAAAGAGTGCAACGTAAACAAGGTCTCCGTCCGTCAGCCACTCTCGGCCAATCGCAGCTCACCCTCACCGTCTCTATGACAACAGTGACATCACTTGCCTGACGACTGTGTGTCTCCCTTGTGTGTGTGTGTGTGTGTGATGAGAGAGGGAGAGAAAGAGGTGATGACTCACCGAGACCCACTCACTCTCCAATTACGTGTGTGTGCGTGTGCGTGTGCGTGTGCGTGTGCGTGTGCGTGTGCGTGTGCGTGTGTGCGTGTGTGTGTGTGTGTGTGGTAACAGCTGCTGATTCTTCCTCTCTCCTGTCTAGATGGTTTGTTCGGCCAGTGCCAGGCTCCTCACCAGGAACCCGTCCGGTACCGGGTATCGGTATCCATCCTCCACAAGCTCCAGGAAGTCCTCAAGGACCTGCTGATGCAAGGTGATGGTGACCTCCGGTCCAAACCTGCACCCATCACCTCCTTTCATTCCTCCATTTTGCTTTAAAGGACTGCAGGTTTTTGGGAGGTTGCAGCAGGTTGTCCTGTTGGTGAATGTTGGTGAACAGACACCAACATCATCCGTGTGTCCCCGGTAGAGCGTTCTCTCCAGTGCTAACACTTCAGCATTTCGAGTGATGGTAGCCTTCATGCTAACACTTTAGCATCTCGAGTGATGGTAGGCTTCATGCTAACACTTTAGCATCTCGAGTGATGGTAGCCTTCATGCTAACACTTTAGCATCTCGAGTGATGGTAGGCTTCATGCTAACACTTTAGCATCTCGAGTGATGGTAGACTCCATGCTAACACTTTAGCATCTCGAGTGATGGTAGGCTCCATGCTAACACTTTAGCACTTAAGTGATGGTAAACCAGGACTTCCTGTCAAAAAGGTTCACCAGGAAGTCCTTGATAGGGAACAAGACCGAGGTACAAACACTCTGCAGACCTCCACTCAGCTCAAGCATCTCCAGCAGCAGAAAGGTCAGGGTGTGTTAGTTCATCAACGCCTCTCAACACATATCATGTACGTCTTATGTTGTTATGTCACTGTGTTAGCAGGGAGTTAAAGGTCAGCCTTGTCAGTTGTCATCATGTTAAGATTTAGATTTATGTTTTTGCTCATCCTCCATACTGATGATTGACACGTCTGTCGCCCTGTGGCGGTGCAGGCCTGACCTGGCAGGATGACATCACCCAGCTGATCATTGGCCGAGAGCTGAGTCACGTCCCCCAGATCGGCCCCTCCTCCAGATCGGACAAACCGTCCAAACAGTAAGACAACCATTTTGAACGAACATGACCGTGTGACATCGGCGGTTGCCGGTTTGAATCCCGGGCTGGCTGCGTGGCTGGATGAAGCTACTGATTGACATCCGGTCCTTATTTCCCAGGTCCTCCGAGGCTCCAGACGACGACGTCTCCTCCAAGCTGCCGGGTCCCAGCCAGCGGGGGGTCCAGGGGGAGGAGGAGCCGGCCGACCCAGAGTTGATGCAGCAGTACCTGGACTACATGGTCCTCAATCCCCCCCCCTCCTCCGTCCACATGCAGACGCCCCTGCTGGACCCTTACACCTACCGCCAGGTGGGAATACAGGGTTGTTACTCCAGAAAGTAATAGATTACTCTTTGCTTATGACTCCCAGGTGTCTGCAGCTTTCATCAACTTGCATTTAAGACTTTTTAAGAACTTTTTAATGTGAAATAAGACCAATTTCACATTGTCTTCACCCGGTAACGTCTCGGTGTTCCTGCAGCAGAAGTATGGCTACCAGGACGAGGAGGAGCGCTCCCTCAACTCCCTGGACAACAACAGAGCCTTCCCCCTTCCTCGCCTCCTCTCCTCGCTCCGGGTCCAGGGGAAACACTCTGGACCGAGACCGGCAGCTTCTCCAGGACCTGGTCTCCCTCTACCTCTCCTCCTCCCCTTCCTCCTCCTCCTCTTCATCCTCCTCCTCCCCTGCACAGTCCCTTTCCCGCCACAGGGGGGAAGTAGCAGCAGTCGCAGGCCTCCCCGCATCCTCCTCCTCCTCCTCTTCCTCCTCCTCCTCCTCCTTCTTCCCAGAGCTGGACTTCCCGCTGGACTACGGCGAGGACTACGTTTTCCAGGAGGCCGGGGTCGGGAAGCAGCGCCAGCAGGAGCAGCAGGCGGAGAAGAAGGTGCAGAAGGGCGACGACTCCCTGGCAGGGCTGGACGGTAAGAGAGGGGGAAAAGAGACAGACAGACAGACAGACAGACAGACAGACAAACATTTGAACAATTTCACCCAAAATGTGTGTGTGTGTGTGTGTGTGTGTGTGTGCGTGCAGAGGGCTCGCTGCAGAAGCTGGCTCTGCTGCTGGACCGCTACGGCATCGACGTGAAGGATTTGTCCCCCGAGCAGCGAGACAACCTTCCCTCCGCCCTGAAGCACCTGCAGCTGGAGAGCTCCTACGCCGAGAAAGACACCAAAGGTCCGACCCCTTTACAGCCCTTCATCTCAGGAAGGCTCTTAAGTGCAATTCCCTGATACACAAACCATGAAAAGTTGTTTTTTTTAATCTCACATGCACAAATTAATAATTGCATCAATGCTTTTTAATGTATTTTTCTCATCCTATTTAATAAAAGTGTTGAAAATCACCTATTTCTTCTTACTTTTTTAAAGGGTGTGTAGAATTATCTACATTTCCATTTCTAGCGACATTTTTAAATCAAATATTAAACAGATATGAGATTTTTTTCACAATGTTTTTAAAAAGAAAACTTGAATTTGAAGTGGCGATGTTCATATTCTTCTTCTTTTTGTCTTCAGATAAATACCGGAACAAAGCTGTCGCACGGAAGAAGGTGAGGATGTCATGTTGTTTTGTGGAGCATCACAGCATCGCTTTAAGATCCAGACCACAGATTGATGATGATGATGATGATGGTGTAAGAGTGTTGAGCGTTGAGTGTTGAGGATGGATTTCTCCTAACACTTCTCCAACAACTCAACGTAATAAATCAGTAACGGCTCGGTGTGTTTCTATGTGTCTCTAATGCTTTCTGTCATTTCGCCCTCAGATCGCAGAAGGTGCCATGACATACAAGATGGAGAAGGCTCCGGCGGGGGACCTGTCCCCGCGCCCGGCCCCCCCCGCCGAGGCCCCGCCTCCTCCTCCGCTCAAGTCCTCCAAACCGGGGGCCGCCGGCGCTCCGGTCCAGATCCCTACCGCCTCGGCGAGGGAGGAGAAACCGGGAGCGAACGAACCGAAAGGAGAGGACGCGTACGGCTACATCGTCACCAACCAAAGGTGAGGGAAGGGGGGGGGAGATGGAAAAGTGTGTGTGTGTTGTGCGTGGGTGTGAGTGTGTGTGCAGTCGCTCAACAAAGTATCCATCCCCGTTTGACTTTTTCGCACATTTTCTGCAAACGTATTTAAAAAAAATTGTTGCATTCATTTGCTTGCTGCACGTTATCAAGAAAGCAGCGCGCAGTTACCAGCAACCAGAGGCTGCAGCTGATAAGCTTATCCACCCGACCAGCCATCCTCTGGTCTAGCTGACTGGTTTAAGTGGTAAAAAAAAATGTTTGTTTCCTTCCCTGGAGGTGAATACCTTTGTGAGCGACAGTGTGTGTGTGTGTGTGCGTGTGTGCGTGTGTGTGTGTGTGTACGTCTGTATGAATGTGTGTATTTCCCTGCAGCCCCCTCAGTCTGTACGACGGGGTGCGACTGCTGGAGCGACTGGCAGAGAGGATCCGCCTCTCCACCGGCTCCTTCATCAACATCAGGTAGGACGGACTGGTCGCAGCTATCGTCTGAACATTTCTGTTTCTACTTCCTGAGATTAGCTGAGCGTAAACCCCTCACCCGACCTGCTGTTGGAACCAGCTAAAATGAGTGTTCTGGTTGGTGGAGCAGGTCTGGTCTGTGCTTCCTGTTCACCCTGGACATCCTGTCCTGCAAATCTAACTTCTTGCCTTCCTCTGACCTCTGACCCAAAACTTCCTGGCCAAGATGCACAAAGTCAAAAATCATCACTGTGTCTTTGAAAATCAACCGCTATCCTCCATCTCCCATAATGCTTTGTGGCTTGTTAGATTACCGTCCAGAGTGACTTACTCTCAACTCCCGGTCTGCTCATCTCCTGTATAACTCATATGTTTATGGGCTCTTGTGTGTTCCCTCTGCAGTGTGGTCGGGCCGGCGCTGACCTTCCGGATCCGACCAAACCCCCAGAACCTCACGGCCCAGGATGTGGCTGGGAAGGCTGGTATGTGTCATGGTTTTTGCCAAGCCACGGGGCCCGATGTAACTATCCCTGATGGTATTGCGTTGCATTTCTGGGCCCATTTTGTTGTTTGGTGTATATTGTGATTATTCCAGCGCAGCTACGGTGGAGTTTGATATCAGGAAACGTTTCATGGATCTGAACCATCAACGGTAACCGGCAGGTTTTGGTGTCAGCCAATCAGAATCAAAGAGCAAGAGCTTCTTTCTAGACCGACGATCAACAATCATACAGGAGAAATCCATCGAAGGAGAGGAGAGAGACCAATTTCTACACCGACAGTAGATAGACCAGAATGCAATGCAGTAGCCAAGATAGATATTTTCTACCTAATATTGTTTAATGTCTTTTTTAAATCTAGTTGCAGAGAAGAACTTCCTGGAGTCTGAAACGAGCCTGAAGATCCTGCAGAGCGGCGTCGGGGAGGTGGGTGCTGTGTTTGGTAGCAGAGGCTTAATCCTCCCTGTGGTACAGAAGAGAAAAGGATGCTGGGAAGGTTTTCATCTGAGTCTCACTTAGGAAAACATGAGGAATTTAATACTGCAGCTAATACTACTACCACTTCTACTTCTACCATTTGTACTGCTACTAAAATGTGTATTTATATGACGATTACTACTGTTACTACTACTACAACAAATAGTACTACTGCTATTTGTGCTACTACTACCACTTCTCCTTCTAGCATTTGCACTGCTACTAAAAAGTATACTTATACGACGACTGCTACTACTACTACTACAAATAGTACAACTGCTATTTGTGCTACTACTACTACTACCACTACTTGACATTTTTGTTTCACAGATAAACCAACTAACATGTGCGCTCTAGAGTTGAGCGTTGCGTCAAGTCAGACAGTATGAAACCGGAAGCTTGGTGACTTACCTTCGAAATAAAAGCAACGAGCGTCGAACTTTTCTTTGGAAGGAGGCGGGGCAATACTTAAATACCGGGTGTGCAGAATCACGAAACTCGCGTGGAACTATTCAGTGGAATCATTACAATAAATATGGAGAGACGCTCCTACTGTAAAATAGATACGATGATTGTGTTCATTTGGCGATCGCCCCTTCTTTTATTTTGAAAGATCATATCGGAAGTTGTTTTTGTTTAGTATTCCGGTCAGCTTGACCCTTATGTTCTACATGACGGTGGATTTATCCGACTGGTAATTTCCATGTAAAAATATCCACGCAAGGTTGACTGGTCTGCGTCGCGTTAGGTGAGTGGACTTCTTCAACCCGCTGATTATGTCTTAATTATTATACAATTTATATTTCTGCAGAAGAAGAAGTTGTAGATGAATATCCGTGAATGGAGTTGGTCGTTGTTGAAAGCGTTACGGTTATTGATCCTTCCTGCCCACCGAAAACTCACGAGGATCCCTCTATAATATTACTACGGGGACTCATAACGTGTTTCTGGTACTCAGTAATAGTTTATAGTGACGTTTTCTTGCTTTATGGTCTTTTTTATCACCTATGTTATGTGTATAGTATTCTCATAGTATTTTTAGAATATATCTATAGTGACTTCTAGTGTGTCTGTGATGGTATTTAATGGTATTTTTATCGTCTATGGTTTCACTATAATATTTTTATGATATTCCTAAAGGCTCTTTGAGTTTACAGTGATCTTATCGCATCTCCTGTGGTACTACTGTAGGATTTCCAGTGGTAGACTGTTGACCTATAATTGGTGCTTAAAGGTTTTCTAGGATTACTGTTTTATGTTTGAATGCTTTTTGTGAGTGTTGAGTTTTGAACAATCATTCAGCCCACAGGCGGGAATTAGCCAATTAGCCAACTTGTAGCCCAAAGTAACTCAAGTCTAACAGCCTTCCTGTCTTGTTATAAATGTGTTTGTTGTTATTATTTTATTTTATTTTATTTTATTATGAGAGCCTGAAGTGTGAAACAGTAGAGCAACGTCCTTAAAACCATTTCTCCTTACACCATATGTAGGTCATCCATTTTCTTCATCCTTTTCCTTCTTTTACCTCTCCCTCTATCTCTCTCTCTCTCTCCCTCTCTCTCTCTCTCTCTCACACACACACACTCACACACTCACACACACACACACACACACACACACACCCAACCCCATTGGGGCCCCTCCATAATAGCAGGTGAAATGCCCCCTTCCTCCCCTCCTAGCCCAAAACCCTAATGTCTCTCAGATAGGCTCTATACCCCCAAATACCACACACACACACACACACACACACACACACACACACACACACACACACCGAGAGTGCCTCACATTCCTGGGGCCCACAGAGAGGAAGGCGGAGGTCTGGAGGTCAAGACAGACAATTCTTTCAAGGAGGAGAAAGGACAAGAGAGGAGAAGGAGAAAAGGGAAGGACAAAGAGGAAGAGAAAAGAGGAGAGAAAATGGGAGAAGAGGAGAAAAGAAAAGGAGATAATGAGGAGGGGAAGAGAGGGAGATAAGGAAGGAAGGATAGATTTAAGAGGGGATGAAAGAAAAGAGGATGAGGAGAAAATGGGAGGTGAGAAGGAGAAGACAAGGAAGGAGAGAAGAGAAGGAAATGAGAAGAAAAGAGGAGAGGATAGAAAGTGAGGAAGGAGATGGAGAGGAGAGGCAGAGAAGGAGGAGAGGAAAAACAGGAGAGGAGGAGAGAAAGAGAAGGAACAGAGTAGGAAAAAGAAAGGGAGGGAGGAGAGGCAGAGAAGGAGAGGAAGGAGAGGGGAGGGGGAAAGAAAAGTGAGGGAGGAGATGTAGAGGAGAGGAAGAAAAGGAGAGAGGCAGAAAGAGGGAGAGGAGGTGAGGGAGGAGGAGGAGATGAAAGATAGCAGAAGTAATTGGATGGTCATGCTGAGGCGCTGGAGTGTCGGCAGGACTCTGCATGCCTCCTCTTTTCTCTTGGCCCTGATGGACTGGGATTAGATGGACACACACACACACACACACACACACACACACACACACGTTTGTATCCCAATACTTGTGAGGACCTTCACTGACCTCCTTCATTCCCTCCTAAACTCTCCTGACTCCTATAAGACTGTCCTCACTTTGCAGGATTTTCTTCGTCGGCTCGTCTTTCTATCCTTGTGAGGACATTTGGACTCGACAAGGATAGCGTTACATAGACACACACACACACACACACACACACACACACACACACACGGTCGCCATAGCAGCACTGAAGCACATTCTTCGCCCCTGCTGAGGTGGACGGGTCTCTCAGGGGCCCAGAGTTCACCCCAACCCGGTCACACCGCTCACACTTCTTCTTCTTCTTCTTCTTCTTCTCCTTGAACTGTAGCTAGTTCTGTCCGCCTCATTAACTAATTGGGTGCTCAGTGTGTTGGGTGTGTGTGTGTGTTGGGTGTGTGTGTGTGTGTGTGTGTGTGTTCAGTGTGTGTGTGTGGATTGCAAGCATCTGTGGTTAGGTTAATGGAACGTGCTGTAATGTTGAGGGTGAGTAGGGAGTACAGGTCGGGGTCGGCGTCGAGGCGTGTCCCAGTTAATCTGGTGTGGCGATGATGTCATCCGAGAGGCTGCAGGAGAAGAAGAAGAAGGCCGTCACTTAGTACATCGAGGGCACGAGATGATTTTGTGTGCACAATTTTTTTTTTTTACAATTTTTAAGGTGTCAAACTGATTTATTATTTAGTTGAATTAGCTGAATAATTGTTAATAATAAAGATATTTTTAGCTGAATGAGGCTTTTCATGAGGTCAGATTTATTGATGTGTTTTATTAATGTTAAAAGCTCAGGGGCCGAGTTATCAAGGCATTACCTAGTAGTAGTAGTAGTAGTAGTAGTAGTAGTAGTAGTAGTAGTAGTAGTAGTAGTAGTATTGAGCAACAACCGATATATCATGTTCATGGTCTCTATGATCGTCAATAGGGATATTGATGTTGTTATTGAGCATCGGTCAACCTTTAATGTGTTGGGGCCCGATGTGAATCCACTGTTGTAATACTTTCCTCTCTCTCTCCCTCTCTCCCTCTCTCCCTCCCTCTCTCTCTCTCTCTCTCTCTCTCTCTCTCTCTCTCCCTAACCCCACAGAGGAACGATGCGAAGGCGTTGCCCCTGGCGACCCGGGTCAAGCCCGGCTCCCGCTGGGTGTTTGCCACGCTGGTGGCCATCGCCTGCGTGGGCGGCATCCTGGTGGCAGCCATGACCATCGCCTGCCTGCGGCACCACGCCCACCGCCTGGCAGCCAAGAAGCTTGGCCTGGGGCCGGAGGGGGGAGCCGTCACGCACCAGGAGTACCAGGTACGCCCACCTGGCTGCCTGTCCGCTGGGAACCCGTCTGTCTTTGAAAAATGAAGCCTTGAGGTTTAAAGGGGCGGTGTGTTGCATTTTAAACATCAATATATCATCGTCGTATTAGTTGTGATGCCTTGTTATAATTACCGTAAACAAATGAGACCGTGGTGGAGGTGATTGGTCGCCTCTATCTCACACCAGCTGGTATTGTTAGTGCTCGAGTTTCTCCAAATGAAGACTACATTTCCCATAAACCCCGTTGCTTCCTGTTCCTCCTGCTTCATTCTTTTGCAAAAGTGACAAAACACAAAGTTTAAGTGATAAAACACTGACAGAAGAAACGCTTGCAAGTGAAATAGCTCCATTCGCCTAGCAAGAAAGAAAAACACAAAACGGAGACGAAACAAAATACAACAATGAAGGAAAACAACAACAAGAACAACAACAACAAAATGCATAACTGACTTTGCGTCTCGTCATCTTTCCCAGGACCTGTGTCGTCAGCACATGGCCTCCAAGGGCGCCTTCGGACGCCTGGAAGCAGCCGCCCTAGGAGCTGTGGGAGGATCGGGCGGAGGAGGAGGAGGAGGTCCTGGCGTCGGGGGAGGAGGAGGAGGAGGTGGTGGTGGTGGAGGAGGAGGAGGAGGAGGAACCGACACATCCAGAGTGAGCAGCGTCTCGTCCCAGTTCAGCGACGGGGCCCAGGCCAGCCCCAGCTCCCACAGCAGCACCCCGTCCTGGTGCGAGGAGCCGGCCCAGGCCAACATGGACATCTCCACCGGACACATGATTCTGGTCAGTAGCCCACCTACACACTCACTACGACTCAATCTATACCCTTTTTGAAGTGCTACTCAAACCCTCTGCACCCCCACCCCCCCCCAGGCCTACATGGAGGACCACCTGAGGAACAAGGACCGCCTGATGAAGGAGTGGGAGGCGCTGTGCTCCTACCAGGCCGAGCCCAGCGCCGTCTCCTTGGCGCAGAGCGAAGCCCACGCCAAGAAGAACCGCTGCCCCGACTCCGTGCCCTGTGAGTCAGGAAGTCGGGCGCTCTTTACCCGCCAAGTTCGGTTGCTCCCAACATTTAGGAATCAGGGAATGATGCATCACTTCCTGTTTTGCGTGTCTTCGCCGTCAAAATCTACGTTTCTTTGTTTTTTAACTCAAATTTGTATTAGTATTTTACAAACAATACAAAGACACGTGTGCACACACATATGCAAAGAATAATAATCTTAAAACATAAAAAAAATATGAAAATAAAATTAAAAAATAACAACAACCATAGGATGTCTGGCAATTATTCACAATTCACAAAATCCCTACTATTTCCTGGTTAGACAGTCGTTCGGTGTCTTGCCCCTGTAAATGATCCACTCTCCCCAGATATATTGAAATTTGTCCTCTTTGATTCTAAGAACGTATGTCAATTCTTCCATTACAAAAATTTCTTGGACAATATCGAGCCACTGTTCCTGTTTTGGTGCGTTGACGTTGAGCCAGTTCCTAGTGACAGCTTTCTTACTTGCTGCTACAAAATCTACGTTTCAAAAGTCTGTGACACAAAGGTGATGTAGGCAGGTAGAAGTATGCGACGTGTAATATTTGGTGGCGATTGAGGCAAGATGCTGAAGTCCAACAGTCTGACAGACTTCTGGTTGTTTGGTGACATTTGGTCGTTCTAGCGTTACGCCTCACTTCCAGGTCCAGATCGTCTTGTAAAAGGGCGATTTACGTATCGCAACATGAACCACGCGGCGGACGCTTTTAATCCGAAGTGCCTCAAGGCGGGAAACTGGAAGCGTCAGGCACATGCGCCATCAAACGCGTCAGTTGTTTTCAATGTCCCCGATGCGCCCTAGAAGTGTCAAGAAGTCTGTCAAACCGCCGATGAACCAAAACAGTCCAGCAGGCAAGCGAGATTCCCGGAGCCGATCGTTGGTGTGTTTCGAGGCAAAAGGATGTCGTGGCGCTTTTGAACGTACACTTACATTGTAATATAGTAACATAGCGAGTGCCGGCGATGCTTCGAACCTGAGACACGTGACAAGTTAGCCAAAGAGTGTCAAATCGGGAGCGTCGGGAGTTTCAGTGATACCTGATGTGCTCTCGTTGTCCTTCAGATGACCACTCCAGGGTGAAGCTGAAAGCAGAAGTCAACCCTTCACGGACTGACTACATCAACGCCAGCACTATAGTAAGCCAACCCCCTCCCTCCCTTCAGACACCCACAGCGCCTGTAGTCATTATTCACCCCAAACCCTCTAGATCCCAAGATGTCTCCTCTGAGGCCCCTGATCTCTTGCCACGGTCGTCCTCATGTTAAAGGGTAAAAACGGTGAAAGTGGCTGGTTGATTTAAGACGCTGTGGCCAGTTTCCTCCCCTGCATGAGAGCACGAATAGAGCGGATGAATAGATCCGTTGGCATTGCAACTGGTGTCCATGGTGACTGACACTTGTGCTTAGCGGGAGGTGACCTCTGACCTTTGACCCTGTTTGACCCCCTTTTTTAGATTGAGCATGACCCCAGGATGCCTGCTTACATCGCCACCCAGGGACCCCTTTCACACACCATCTCCGACTTCTGGCAGGTTAGTAAAAAAAGTCCTATGTCCAAATTCATGAAGGTAGACCAGTTAAAAGTACAATTATCTACGTAAGTGGAAAGAGTACAAATGTCTGAATACTGCACACTGTGTTGCTGTCGTCGTGCAGATGGTCTGGGAGAACGGCTGCACTGTCATAGTGATGATGACGGCGCTGGTGGAGGACGGAGAGAAGCAGTGCGACCGCTACTGGCCTGATGAAGGCTCGTCCCTCTACCACATCTATGAGGTCAGTCTGACCTACAGGAAGCCGGCAGTTGGTCCCGCCTCCTCCTCCTTCGCTTTTAACTGTGTTACTCGATCGAAATCCCCCGCGGCCGTGCAACAACGTAGCCAGCAAGCTAGCTAGCTATAGCGGTAGCGGTTAAAAGCTAGTTTAGCTAGCGTGTGTGTGTGTGTGTGTGTGTGTGTGCGAGAGAAACTGTGTTTTCATCCATCAAAAAATGTGAACTATGATCCTTTAAAGGCAAATGTCCTACTTTACAGCCTCGGTGTGTGTGTGTTGGTGTGCACATGCATGCATGCTTGAATGGTTTTTGTGTGTGTGTGTGTGTGTGTGTGTGTGCATGCAAGCCGTGTGTCCTAGATCAGCTGAACGTAAACGTGCGCGTCCGTCCCTCAGGTGAACTTGGTATCGGAGCACATCTGGTGTAACGACTTCCTGGTGCGTAGCTTCTACCTGAAGAACGTCCAGACCCAGGAGACCAGAACCCTGACCCAGTTCCACTTCCTCAGCTGGCCGGCCCAGGGCATCCCCACCTCCACGCGACCCCTGCTGGACTTCCGCAGGTACTGCACCGTACAGCCGATACGAATCCGCCTCTGGTTTTTCCCGTCGAGAGGTCAGGAGGACTAAAAAGCCTCTTGAGCGTCTCCTCACCTTCATCTCCATCTGCTCTTCATGACTGAAGTGGAAATCTTTAAGGAATCCACCAACTGAGCCCAAAGTTACTCATTTTCAAATGAGAAATTGGTAACGTGGGTTTTCCAACAATACTTGTACTAACTTTCAGCATGACTGAAACACTGAATATTGCTGAAAGTTGTACCGGGAAGCTCCCAGGAGTGAATGTGGGACAAAAGGGAATGTGAAGCAGTCAACTTATCTTGGAGGAATAAAGGTTAAAAAAAATCCTTAAATGGAATGAATGGACACCCGACCTCCTAATGCATGTGTTCCCAAACTTCCAGCGTCATGGAAATCTGAGCTGGGCTTCCCAAAAAGCATCTTTAGCCAAGTGCATCTTTTCTCCTTTCATTTAAGAGGGAACAAGGACGAACTGAGTCTCAAGATGCTTCCGGGAACCCAGCGCTGCTCGTTTCTACTAACTCCTCTTCTTCTTCTTCTTCTCTGTCTCTTCTGGTTCTCATTTCTCCCTCCTCCCTCAGCGGTTTGTTTTTCATCTTCCTGTGACCCCCCCCCCCCCCGTGGTTTTATTTCTCTCACACTATCAAGTCATTATACCTATAAAGTGATTTAAGAGATTGTCGAGTGTCGAGTTCTGTCATCGTTCGGTTATTTCTAACACGGAAAAGAGAGGACGTCAATACGCATCACTCTTCTTATTTTACTCTGATCTGTCCTGCTGTTTCATCCCTTGTTTCTTGAATCGCTCTGACCTGTGACTCCTAGCTTTCCAACACCCTTCTCCCACCATCATTCTCGTCCCATCTCCCCCCCCCCCTCCCTTTGTCCCTCCTCTCTTCCCGTACTCCCACCCTGTGCGATGGAGGTCAGCGGGGCCCTTGGTTTGTTTTTTAACATATCTGTCTGTGTCATTCTTGTGATTTGCAGCTAGTAGTCTGGGTCCAGTTGCATAGTCACAAAAATGATCATGGACTGATGTGGCTGCAGCAGGAGGTCCATCGCCGAAAACCCTTTTTAACCCCCCTCCCCCTCCCTCTCTCTCTCTCCCTCTCTCTCTCTCTCTCTCACCCCAAAACGAAAATTCAGTCTTTAAAACGACACTAACCCTTCAAGTCCTCAACCTAAAACTATCTCTTTTCCTAGTGAGGTCCAGTAAACAGTCCTGGCCCTCGAGATAAAATAAGATGACACCCCTGCCCATGGGGATACTGGGGCCTTTGCTGCAGCAGCAAATATAAAAAAAAATATATATATATATATGTGAGAAAATTGCAAATGGGTGTACTTAACATACTCAACACCTGAACATATAAAGTACATATGAATGAAAGGATGAACACAGTATGGATTATAGCATTAACATTAAATTAACTAATTAATTAAATTAACATTAATTAATATTAACATTAACATTAAACACTAAATCCATCATTTAATATCTCTAAAATATAGAAGATGAAGTTTGTTTATGCCGTTTCCTCATCCGTGGAAATCAGTTTCTTACTGTTTCTTACGTCCGTTTTAATTTTGAGGCGTCGATCAGGAAGTTTCACCGTCTTCAGAGTATGAAAGTCATGTTGTCTCCCATCTCTGTCTCTCTCTGCTCACAGGAAGGTGAATAAGTGCTACAGAGGCCGGTCCTGCCCCATCATCGTCCACTGCAGGTAAACATTCAGTTGTAGCACCCCTAGTGTCCACCGGGTGGCAGTCACGCACCGTGCTTTAGCAGGCTCAGGGTCTGCTGCTAGGAAACTGTTAATTGGATAAAATCAACACATCTGCAAAAATGTAAGTAGGAAGGAATGAAGAAGAGATTATCGTTCCACTGGTTCTTATTTATGTTAGAAATTATAAGAGAGAAGAAATACAAGAAATATGTCGTGAGAGATTAGGGATTATAGATTTGAATTATAGTGTGAGCCATGTAACTGGAGACGTTCAGATTGAAAACGTTGTGTAATACATCGTGTCGTTTCCATAGTGACGGCACGGGCCGGACTGGGACCTACATCCTGATTGACATGGTTCTGAACCGCATGGCTAAAGGTGAGGCGTGTGGTGTGCGTGTGCGTGTGCGTGTGCGTGTGTGCGTGTGCGTGTGCGCACGTTTAGTCAGGTATATGCACAAATATCCGTTTTGCTGCTCTGTACCTGACTGATACAACACAATAGTGGTCTAAACACCCGGTGTCAGGTCTGGTTTTTCCTGGGAGAAATCCTCTGGAGACAGGAAGTGATGCGTTTTACGTTTCCCGGTTTGTTTGGAAGAAACTGAAGAAGAACTGGGTAGTTAGCATGAGCAGCGATAGCCACCGTGGCTGAACAGACAAAGAAAAGAGCGCCACCTACAGGAACTGAAACTCCATCAACAGGAAATCCAAGGAGGAAGACGTCACAGTACTGGACACACTGTTTGATTGACAGGTGATCGTGTTAACTGTTTTTCTTGCAGGTGTGAAAGAGATCGACATTGCTGCTACACTGGAGCATGTCCGTGACCAGAGGCCTGGCATGGTGCGCACCAAGGTAAGTCACAGTTGAAAGCCAGGATTGTAACTGGAAGCACTTAACCCTTTAAATACCTGCTGCCAACGTGCCCATCAGCAAGGCACTGAACCCGGAACTCCCAGTGGAGCAGGTTAACAGGATCATCTTTTCACAACTCCAAAGAAAGCATAAAATATCCATCAAAACTCTCCATAATCCAAGTGTTTCGTTGCAAAAGTCCAATATTTACTTTTTCATTTTGGGGTGAACTATTCCTTTAAAGAACCTGAAAAATGTTCAGTTCAATTGAGTTATCTGTCTTCCTGTTTCCAGGATCAGTTTGAGTTTGCCCTGACAGCCGTCGCGGAGGAAGTCAACGCCATCCTGAAAGCTCTGCCCCAGTAAAACCAGTTCGATCCAGAACCTGCCTGCCTGCCGGTACCCCACCCTCCTCACGACACACTGACCGACCGACGGACCGACCCCCTTGCACTCAGAATGGTATCTTCTTGAGATCATCAGCTGTATCTTACCTCGCCTTCTCCCTCAAAGATGATGATCTATCACGATGACGAATGACCTCGTGCTTCTCCTTCCCCCATCGGGTGATGCCTTGAAAAATAATGGTGATGTCAAAAAAAAAGTACTTTCTGGCGGGATTTAGACGGACATCAAAGATCTGATGTTTAACTCTCTGTGGTGCAGATCCGATCACGTGGATCCTGATCCTCCCGTTCAAACGTGACGTGAGAGACCAGATCCAACTGCGCGTTCACGTGTGGGTGGGAACGTCCGACATCCGGGACTTCCGCTACTAAAGAGCGTTGCATTCACGTGTTTTGTCGGAAAATCAAACCCGGAAGACACACGACAAACAAACATCCTGCAGCTTAACAAGCCAATTTAACAAACGCCTCTCAAACAGATGTTAGTTATGATGGTTTGTCTGGCAAACTACAAACTTATAATACTTGAATAATAGATTTGCCGTTGTGTCAGAATTTCGGAAACTTGAGTAGCAATTTTTTTTTCGACTTTGAATGCCGTTCCCGTGAAATTTCCAAGCAGGAAATTGTTTTTTTTTAACCCCGATATATCCGATAGCACGTGAACGCAGGGAAAGCCACAGATTAAACATCAGATTTTAGTCTTCCTGTGGAAATCCAGCCTGAGAGTCCACCAACAACATTCCACATTCAGTCAGTGCAGATTGAAGCAGAATCACTCTGGTGCTGGTGTTCAGGAAAGCGTCTCGTTAGGAAGTGAGGGATGATGTTGAATTATGAGTAATCTCTCCAGACCGTGATTGTTTACACATCTGAAATCCTGCTCAGTAACCCCTCCTCCCTTTCCCCATTTTACTAACCTGCAGAAAATACGAGCATCCGACTCCCTTCCTTCTCTGTGTGTGCCATTCTGATAATTGTAAGTCACTGAATTATTGTCGTATACCTCGAGCAAGTCAGAAAAAAAAGAATAAAAAATGCTATTCTCTGTAAAAAGAAAAAAAAGAAGCTATTTTGTAACTGTGAGACCTTAAATAAATCTTTTCGTGTTTTAAGCGCTGCAATCACTCAGTTTGACTTCTGTCTTTGATCCTGTTGTGGAGTTACTGGAGTTACTGGAGTGACAGGTGACAGTGTGATTGGTTCAGATTAATTGTATTTTCCTATGTGATGTGAGACAGGACTACCTGTCTGCCAACCACGACCCTGAGAGTCGTCCACAATGTCCAGAGACTCAAGAGAAGAATAAAAACAAAACAAGAATATAAGGCAAAGCTCAAGAATACAATATAAAATAGAGAAATTGCACTAAAATATATGAAAAGATATAAGAAATAAAATGTCCAGAGACCAGAGACTCAGGTTGAGGTTGACTGGTGAAGCATCAATGTCAAATACAAAGCTGACCATGAAAGATGTTGGTTTGATTCGATGGAGACTTGGAGGACCGAGTTGAGCCGTCTGACGGGAGGGAATCGATTCGGTTTGTCATCCAGACAAATACACTGCTGTTCATTATTATTAAGGTATTAATTGAGTGCCCTTTATTCAGTTCAAATAAAAACCTGCTAGTCAGTTACACTTCAGCACCATGGATAGCGCTAGTGATGTTACGCTTGATACCGGGGCTTCAAAGCACGTGTCGAGAACGTAGGGCAGTAGGTCCTCAGCCTGGTTGGTAGATTGTTCATCAATATTTGCCTATTTGATGAGAATCAGCTGTGTGGTTTTACCGGTGAGGTAGAAGATTCGTCATTTAAACGGACCCCCGGTCGGTGACCATCATTAGGTGAAGAACGACCGACAGAAACCGAAAGGCATAGCATGAATTTATTCTTTACAATACTCTCTCCTCATCTAACATGGGTTTGATACTAGTTACTGTGGTGAATACTATGAATTTACATCATAAACATTTGTGTTAGGCTGAAAAAGAAAGGTAAACTCTATTCCGCAAATATGGATAAGGAATAATAAATAATAATAAATAAGCTTCTGTTGGAGTCACAGCTTGTGGTGAGCTTGTGATCCCCGTCTCCCTTAATAATTTGAACATATATATATATATAAAAACAGCTCAAAGAGATGAACATAAAACTGATCCCTCCGCATCCAAGGTCCATTTTATCATCAATGCTGTGAAAACTTGAATGAACAAGACGACATGGAGAAGGCAGCAGGACCTTGGGAGTAGCTCAACGAGTTGAACGCCTGACTAACACGTGCCTGCTGCTGGTTTGAATCCCACAAGCTTGACGTGAAGATGCAGGTTCACGTCTACGATCTTCTGTTTTATTGTCCTCAGGTCTGTGAAAGCTTATATGAATAAGATGACACACAAATGCCAAGAGGAAGTGGAATGTAGCTCAACGGGGTAAGCCAGCGGTTGGGATGTGACAAGTTGCTGGTTTGATGCTTTCTGAAGTTTTGCTATTGCTGTCAATGTTGTGAACACTTGTATGATGACAGATGCGAAGTCAGAGGAGCTTGGATATAGCTCAATGAGATAATCAGCAGCAAGTGGTTTGAATCCACTCCTCTCCCTGAATCTTTGTCTTTATTGTCATCAGTGTGAACACTTGTATAAATAAGATGATGAAGAGCTTGTGTTTCCAGTCTCTGAGTAGCTCAGTCATTAGAGCATAAAGCTCTCAATCTCAGGGTTGTGGGTTCAAATCTCACGTAACCTTAGATGTCACCACTCTGTAAATATGTTTTTTGTGAATGAATTCCTAGTTCACAACCTCCCAGAAATATCCCCGTAGTTCCAAGTTTCTCCATCAGTCAGAACAATCACGGTGCCACGGCTTCCACCAGAGAGGCCAGGTCATATGAAGACACAGATCATGGCTTAGTCTGAACATTGTTCAACTGACTCTCTTATTGGCAAATAATCCTATAAGTATTTTTGTCATGGACCCTGTGGGTTCCTTGGTGTCTTACGTGGTTGTGGTCGACGTGGTTCTGTGCAGATCGTGGTTTGAAAGGGGAGAAAAACCAAGTCATTTTATGTAATGACTGCTTAGCTCAGTCAGTAGAGCAGGAGACTCTCAGTCATAAGGTTGTAGGGTTCAAGCCTCACATAGCCTTATTTATCACAACGCTTTAATGACATTTTAGTTTTTTATTTGTGAACCAGAAAGAATCGCTTCAGAATCGATTCACGGGCGTCCGGCAGCCCGGAAGAATCGATTTAGTTGAAAGAGTTTGTACTACCAACAAAACCAGATTCTGGTGGGTCAGGCTTGTCTCTTAGGTGAATCTTGACGTCCCTTTGACTCGCGGTGTTCCTCAGAACTACACACCTGATTCTCATCAAATAGGCAAATATTGATGAATGATCCACCAATCGGGCTGAGGACCTATTCATCAATATTTGCCTATTTGATGAGAATCAGCTGTGTGGTTCCGAGGAACACCGCGAGGCAAAGGGACGTCAAGATTCACCAAGGGAGCAAATTATGGTAGGGTGTGGTGGTCGAGGGCGTATACCAGGACCCTGTCCTGTTTCCCAACTGTCTTAGTTGTCAGATATTTCATTTAGGTTACAGAACAGTTGTCTGACTAACGTTCTAGTTTTTAACACTCTCCACTTAACCCCGACCGTAATCCCTGCAGAATTGTCTCTCTTGGTGAATCCGACGTCCCTTTGCCTCATGGTGTTCCTCAGAACTACACACCTGATTCTCATCAAATAGGCAAATATTGATGAATGATCCACCAATCGGGCTGAGGACCAATTCATCAATATTTGCTTATTTGATGAGAAGCAGCTGTATGGTTCTACCGGTGAGGAACACCGCGAGGCAAAGGGACGTCGAGATTCACCAAGGGAGCAAACGACCACCACATCCTGCCAGAATTTTGGTGAATCTTGACGTCCCTTTGCCTCGCGGTGTTCCTCACCAGTAGAACCATACAGCTGCTTCTCATCAAATAAGCAAATATTGATGAATTGGTCCTGAGCCTGGTTGGTAGATAATATCAGTATCACAAGAATCGATTTAGTTGAAAGAGTTTGTACTACCAACAAACCCAGAGTCTGATGGGTCAGGCTTGTCTCTTAGTGAATCTTGACGTCTCTTTGACTCACGGTGTTCCTCACTGGTAGATCTGATTGGTACATCTGATCACATGTAATCATCAATATTTGCCTATTTGATGAGAATCAGGTGTTCTCATGGTTCCTGAGGAAAACCGTGAGGCAAAGAGACGTCGAGATTCACCAAGAGAGCAGGTTCTGGAGGGATGGTGGTCGGGGTTGGTTGGAGAGCATTTACCAGGCCTCGTACACGTATTCCACTCTCATCAAATAGGCAAATATTGATGATTACATGTGATTAGATCTACCAATCCAGCCTAAGAACTAATTAGCTGTTATTATTGTAGACCAATTACAGCATCATGACAATGCAAATCCTCTAATTGGTTCAGGTTTGCCTGAGCAGAGCTGGAGCTAAAACCTGCAGGACAGGCGGGACTTGAGGACTGAATTGGGAACCACTGTGACATAGACTATTATTTGTATGGAAACAGTCTCCATCAAATCTACCAGTGGACCTCTTTCATGGTCAGCTGTGTATTTCACATTGATCCTTCACCTGTAAACCTCAACCTGAGTCTCTGGTCTCTGGACATTGTGAACGACCCTCAGGGTCGCGGTTGGCAGACAGGTCGTCCTACACACCTGTCTTCAATTAAATGTGAACCAATCAGAGCTCTCTCACTCAGGTCAGCTCACCTCCAGCTCCTCCCATCCATCACGTCAGCAGGGAGACATGGCCCAAGCAGGCACATCGTCCTGGTGGCTCTGTTCTCTAAGGTGCATGCCATATAAGCAGGAGGTCATGGGTTCAAATCTGACCCGGGGTGTTGCACATCATCTCTCTCTCCACTGTTAACTGTCCAAATGAAGGTAAAGAAGATTCTGTATGATGCCTTATGCTTTCAATGTGTCCACTTTGTCCACTGACGTCATAGTTCACAACCTCACACGGTGGAACACCAGCCTGAGGGATAGCTCAGAGAGTTAATTGCTGGCTTGTGCCATCAGTGATGTTGATTGCAGGTTCAATCCCTGGTCAAGGTAAAATGTTATTGATCAAATCTAGTTTCCTATTTAACGTGATTGGTAAAGACATTGGTTAGGGTTAGGGTCCCCAGGGGCAGGGAGAGAGAAGGCACCCTAACCCTAACCCCCCTTCATCCAGACTCTTTACCCACAGCAAAGAGTGTCTCCTATAGGCAGTTCCTAAGAAAGAGAGTTGAGCATGGAAGCCCAGAAGAAAGTCGCATTTTAAGCCTATCTGGCAGGCAGGTGGCTATACTGCAATTAATGTTACTATTGTAATAAAGGCAAAACACTTCCAACATTTTTAAACACTTGTTCGCAACTTCACGCGTCGTTAAAACCTGCAGCCCGTCCGTGGCGTCCTCCCTCATAACCCCCTCCTGATGCGTCTCTGGAAGGCCGGGGGGGACAAGGCCCCACCCCGACCCCATCTGCGTGGGAACGGATTCGCGACCGACACCCATGTGCGTGGGAACGGATTCGCTCCAGTTACTGGGGTCGGAGAGGGAGTCGAACCAGCCACCCCACGTCCGCAGACGTATCCGGGGTCTGTGTTAACGACAACGTCACGCCACCAGGTCCCCTTCGCACTCAACCCTTCTCTCTGAGCGCTTTTCAGTCTTTCCTTCAGGTGTCGGCTTTCAAAATGGACTTTTAACTTAAGAGCAGAAGAGGGCCTTGAACCCACAACCTGCTGAACTTCACACAGGAACTTTACTCATCACACCACCAGGGCCCTGTCACACTGAACCCTTCTCTCTGAGCACTTTTCAGTCTTTCCTTTAGGTGTTGGCTTTCAAAACTGAGTCGGAGTGTGGACACTGGTTTTGAACCTAAAACCTCACTGGACCACTGAGTCCAGAACAGAGGCCCTGATCTTTTGACTATTTTCTCTTGATGTTTGTCTTGAAAAGTGTATACAGATGATGGGTTGAACCGGGTCTTGAACGCAAATACACTCCAGCCATAACGCAGGCAGCATCCACATTGAGCCACTGAGTCCTTTGGGTCCTCAGAGCTCTGATTTTTTTCAGTTACTCCTCTGGCTGTTGACTTTAAAAACATCAGAAGCACCATACGTGAACTGGCCCTCTGAGGGGCTTTGTCCTCTGGATGCAGCCTCTCTATAGAGCTCAACAGTGTGGTTCCGGAAGTGAAAATCCCATTCATATTCTGCATAGGGATTTTGATTATTAGCCATAATGTCGTAACCATCCAATGTAGCCTCACCACAAGCTAGTAGGTTGTGAAACGATAGTGTATGCTCCTGTAGAAGCCACAAGTCCGTATGATATCAACCTTGTTTTGAGAAAAACATGTTTTATTCGCGCTGTCATAGAGAAGTACTACACTACCCACAATCCTAAAGTGTAACAGCGACGTCACTGATTGGTGGAGCTTGCCGTTACCATGGAAATGTTTACCGCACCCGCGGACGTCTTATCAGCTACTAACGTAACCTAGCTAGCTGCTTATCCTATGCAGCTGGAACGAATCACTGTACCATGTCGATGACACTTTACACTATACTGTATGAAACACGATATATACGCTCACAACACAACAACAATATCAACACTATACTATTGACAAATGTTAAATTCAAAAAGAAGCGCGCTAAACTATCGTTAGTTTGGAAGTTGTGATAAATAATGGAAAATAATGATGTACACAGTCTTGTACCTTTGCCTTTTCTTCCGTTTTCCGATCTTTTCTTTGCTCAGAATCAAATGTTTTATGGTCTCGATTCATCGTCTAGCTGGTTGTCTTGGTTCCTTAAAACTCTTTATAGGAGGATTTTCTGAAATGTCTATGGAGTAAATGAATGGGAAATTTACTTCCGGAACCAGAGTATTTGGTTTCTCAGCTATATTCACTCTTCAGGATTACCTCCTATAAAACTCTCTCCATTATACACGTATGGACCGATGACTTGAAGCACTACACTGGAGAGGATCCACTTGACTGGGAGAAGATATGGTGTTCGGTTGTCATTGCTTCTAAAACCCAGATCAACAGATTAATTTCAATTATATTCATCGGACTCACCTCATGAAACGGTCTTCACCACCGAACCGAACCTGGTGCCAGATGGACTTACAGGTTCTTACATGTGTATTGGGAGTGCAAGGATGTGAGGCGTCCTTGGGGGTGGTTTGTGCTACTCCATCTGATGTACTGGATGTAGTTGTGCCATGCTCTCCCACTGTGATACCTCATTAAAATTAACATGTTTGAATGATCACCATTTCTATCTATTTTTTTTACATTTTGGATCCTTATGTCCTGCAAATATTATATAGAGATCCTGGGATTTGGTCACTAAGTTTCTTTTTCTTTTCTTTTGTTTTGATGCTTTGCTTGTATGCAAGTTAAGCAAAATCACAAAATAAAAAAAGTTGATCACAAAAAAAACCCTGGGGCACTCAAACTTGCAATTAAACAAAGACTGGATGATAGATGAATATTTGTCATGGAAGGTGGACTCATGAAACGTCAGCAAAATAAAAGCACCGGGACATACATAATTATGCTGCAATCACCGTGTGCCTTCTGCTTTTCCATACATTTGTTTCTCATTTATTTACTGCATCAAGAGTATATAATTAAAGGGAAATTTCACCAGAAAGCTATCAGGTGTCATTTAGGCATTTAGCTGCTGATCTTATCCAAGGTCCAAGAAGCTTCAACCCCAAGGTTGCCTGTGAAAGAGTTTGACCTTACTGAAAATATTCCTGTAATCTTACAAGGATCATGTGTGACAGAAGTACAAAGACGACATAGGGAGTAAGCGTGGGAAGGTTGTTTTCCAGGCCTGGCCTTACCTTTCCTACCCGCCGTGGTGCTTTCCAGCACTTTAAACCAAGTCCATGAGGCGATTAATGAAGCTGGGTCTTTTGTGTGGTGTCAGTTGATCATGAGACCTGACCAAGAAGTGTTTTGCCCACACATTTCCCTGTAGGCTTACCCTAGAAACGCTGAAACCCTAACCTGCCATTAAAGTGCAGTAGCAGCCAGCCTGATCAGCAACATCACAGCATGACATCAGAGCCTGGCCACGCCCAGGATTATGGCCACATCATCTCCTGCATAAGCATAATGCATGTTTCATCAAGCTGCAGCCAAAGCATTTAGTGGATTAGACCATTTCCCCCTATAGCATCAATTTATAGCCATTTGATTGGACTTCGCTGCACACAGAGCAAACACTGACAGAATGCACTGCAGATTTAACGCTGTTAGATTTAAGTCAGAAAGGCTGTTAGTTTCACCTTTGTATGAAATGGCTTCAACTACATTTCTTTCCACCTGACTTTAAGATAAAAGCATTACTAGATCTTAAGGTTTTCCACTGGGGCAAGCAATATGTAGAGTGGTTAGTCTTGCCATACTAACCCAGTTATATTAAAAACAAAAACAGACTGCATACTCATCACTTGATTTTGCCTGTTGCAACATTGACAAAGAAACACAAGAAACAATGACGACTTTGCTGTTCTTTTTATTTTTAAGTTTTTATGATTTAGGTGAGCGAGGCAGGAAGTTCTTGTAGCTCATTGGAATGTGCTGAATTAATGGAATGAGTTCCAATATCACGTGTCCATTAAACCCTTTTTGGTGTTCAGCTTCTTTTTCCTAGCGGGGGGAGGGGGGGGGAACTGGGAGATTGTAATGGAGCTACAGCAAGCTGGAGACCTTTTAGTACTCCTCTCCTTCGTCCTCCTCGCCGACGCTGTCAGTGCCCACCTCTTCGTAATCCTTCTCCAGGGCAGCCATGTCTTCTCTGGCCTCAGAAAACTCTCCCTCCTCCATGCCCTCGCCAACGTACCAGTGGACAAAGGCCCTCTTGGCGTACATCAGGTCAAACTTGTGGTCAAGACGAGCCCAGGCCTCGGCGATGGCTGTGGTGTTGCTCAGCATGCACACTGCCCTCTGGACCTTGGCCAGGTCTCCTCCAGGCACCACAGTTGGGGGCTGGTAGTTGATGCCCACCTTGAAGCCAGTGGGACACCAGTCCACAAACTGGATGGTGCGCTTGGTCTTGATAGTGGCGATGGCAGAGTTGACGTCTTTGGGCACGACATCGCCTCGGTACAGCAGACAGCAGGCCATGTACTTGCCGTGACGGGGATCGCATTTCACCATCTGATTGGCTGGTTCAAAGCAGGCGTTGGTGATGTCAGCCACAGACAGCTGCTCGTGGTAGGCCTTCTCCGCTGAGATAACTGGGGCATAGGTGGCCAGAGGGAAGTGGATACGTGGGTAGGGCACCAGGTTGGTCTGGAACTCTGTCAGGTCCACGTTCAAGGCGCCGTCGAAGCGCAGGGAGGCGGTGATGGAGGAGACGATCTGGCCAATCAGCCTGTTGAGGTTGGTGTAGGTGGGACGCTCAATGTCCAGGTTCCTGCGGCAGATGTCATATATGGCCTCGTTGTCCACCATGAAGGCGCAGTCGGAGTGCTCCAGGGTGGTGTGGGTGGTCAGGATGGAGTTGTATGGCTCCACCACGGCTGTGGACACCTGAGGAGCTGGGTAAACCGCAAACTCCAGCTTGGACTTCTTGCCATAGTCGACAGAGAGGCGCTCCATCAGCAGAGAGGTGAAGCCAGAGCCAGTTCCTCCTCCAAAGGAGTGGAAGATAAGGAAACCTTGGAGCCCAGTGCACTGGTCAGCCTGAAAGAAAAGAGAAACCATAAGAGCTGACCACTTCTAGGAGCGTGGTTCTCACAATTGTTTTGTTCTAAACCCTGTGCAAAAAAAAGAAAAAGAACGTGGCCCTGCATAGGAACCCTGTGGCGGTTTCACAGTCAAGTCTCCAGTTATTTGGTGTGACTTACCAGTTTACGAGTCCTGTCAAGAACCACGTCGATGATCTCCTTGCCGATGGTGTAGTGACCACGGGCGTAGTTGTTGGCTGCGTCTTCCTTTCCGGTAATCAGCTGCTCGGGGTGGAAAAGCTGGCGGTAGGTGCCCGTCCTCACCTCATCTGTGGAACAAAGCAAACGGGGGAATTGGTTACAATAAATACAACATTTCATTATATGGATGCTCCAATTTTACATTCAAGGCATTTAGTCGAATAAACCTAAATTCTTCTTTGTACATCGTGTTGTCTTAGTGAACACATTGAGGTACTGGTACTTATTCCCGTTCCAACGAGGAGGTAAAAACAAAATCCATGTACTTCGTTCATGAAAATCATGTTTACCTATGACTGTCGGCTCCAGGTCCACAAAGACGGCCCTGGGAACGTGTTTGCCGGCTCCAGTCTCACTGAAGAAGGTGTTGAAGGAGTCGTCTCCACCGCCGATGGTCTTGTCACTGGGCATCTGACCGTCCGGCTGGATGCCGTGCTCCAGACAGTACAGCTCCCAGCATGCATTGCCCATCTGGGTGCCGGCCTGGCCAACGTGCATGGAAATACACTCACGCTGCAGAGAGAGAGAGAGAGACAAGTCATTACATCATTCTCTTTGTGCATTGTGTCCTCGTCTTCGTGAACGCCTGTAGTAAGGACAGACATTAATCTTAACATGGAAGAGTTGACCAATGAGCCGAGTCCCCATACGGCCACCGTCGGCCTTAAAGTGTACTTGGTGAATAAAGTGATACTGATCCCAGCTGGTCAACTGAAGACCAGTTTTCACTGTTCATAGTGCTGCGTTGTGCTACAAAGCATAGCTGGCAGGTGTCACATTATTATCGGCTTTGCGCCACGTGCACTTGCTGACCCAGATCCGACGTGAAAACCATTCCTCAGAGCGTCAAAATACTCTGAGCAAAACTTTGTGACCCCATGTAATGTAAGATATTAAACTATGAATAAAAGCATGATCACTTTGCAAACACCAACATTTAAAAAGGGGAATAATACCATAAGATTTTTGTCTGACGTCTTGGACCCAAATGAGGTTTGTATTCTAGCATCGCTAACAGAATTTAAAGTTCAGTTTGGTGCAACAGTTTTAGCATCTTATGGCTCCACAAAACGTCTCAGTCACCGAATGGTTTAACATACCAGAGAGAAGAAAAAAAAAAAAAAAAAAATTTAAATCACATTTTGACTTCTCTAGGGTGAAAGCTATAAATGCTTGGCATAAAGTCAAGGTTGCAGATATAGTTTCAGCAGTTAGATTTGCCTCGCCCTCCTTGGGTCGAATAATTGAACCCTGCAGCACCGCAGGCTCCACGCTGATCGGTGACGTAATACCCAAGATTAGAGGTAGTAGGAGCAGAGTGACGCCTCTGGGCTTCTCCTCTAGGAAGTCAGCAATATTAGAGCATACGATACAAACTACACAACGAGTACAAGCAGACGACTCTAACGGCACAAATGTGAAAAGGGTCTTGTCTTTAAGAGATGTTTACTGCAAGTCTTGTTTTTCAAGTTCGTTTCTAACTCAAATAAATCTTAAAGGATTTAACTAAGACTTTTCTAAAGCGGGGCAGAATGAAACATCAGGCCGTTCTCGAATTAAATCAAGAGTAGACTTAGCATTTTTAATAGCTTTTAATTTAAAAAATAAAAACTGTATTTAAGACTTGTATGCAAGTCATGTATGCAACTGTATTAAAGAGATTACTAGATTATATGATTTACGCTGGTAATACGGAGTTAAAATCCCTGGGAGAAAATCCACCTTCAGGGCCATTCAAATCCCTGGCCTGGAGGGATAATAAATTCCTGCAATTTTCTGCATTTGAATGTGCATTGAGTCACATGGGAAGGTTTTACTGCAGACCGGCGCTCCTCCCCCTCCCACATGGAAACCAACACAGCAGACGAGTGAAAACTCCCTGTCCCTGTGGGGTGGGGAGGGGAGGGGAGGGGAGGGGGGGAGACAGAAACCACTCCCTACCCCACAGCAAATGCCCATTTCTTTGTGTAACAGGCAGGGCGTTATCCCGGGGCCTGCACGCTGCAAAGAGCTTCTGATCGAACGTCCTTCAGCAGTAAAAATGGGTAGAAAAAAGAGACACCGGGTAGACACGAGGGCCCAATTACGCCCAATAAAGCAAATCTGATTAATATGTCCTTGTTCTGTATTGAGGCTGGGATAGGCTCCAGCCCCCCCGCGACCCTGAACAGGATAAGCGGTGATAGATAAAGGATGGATGGATGTTCTGTATTGAACTAAACGCAAATAAACCACACATCATGCTGAAAAAAATAAAACACGACGTCAAATACGTGCATTGAGACATTTTATATTTGGATATTAAGAATTTTCCAGATTTCAATGACGGGCGCGGACAGCCTCGTTATCAGATTGCGCCTTTCAGCTCCATGTGACTTCAAATACGGTTTCCCTCTATTACATTGATCCAACACACGGTCCACGCCGAAAACAGAATGTGGTGAAATGAAATAAAACCGGTTCGTGCCGGTTTCCCGCCCCCCCCAATTTCATTTTATTAACGGCTGGATTCAAGATTTACCTGATTTACTCTACAGATTGAGGAGACTGCGCCAGTTTTTTGGCGTCAGTCCCGCCCTGCTGAATGTGCACAATCACCTGAGCCTAGTATCACACGAATTTCTAGAGCTGCATTCGAAAAAAAAACAATAAAATAAAATAAAAAATAAAAACACACAACAACGTACATTTTAGATAATTTTAGCATTTCGAAATATTTAAGAAATATGCGTTTAATCCACAATCTGCGCGTGTCTTCTAACAGCAATATGACCTTGCGCTATTTCCCTCCGTGGTTTACCAACAGAGTAAGCGATTTAACGTTTATATGCCTCAAAACTCACCATTTTGTTTGATTTATTTTCCTTCTTGCCGACGTTGAGGATTCGGTGGATGAAGGCTGATATGTAGGCCGGTTGTGGAGGCGGTGGTATTTATCTAGACGCAGGGAGGCGGGGCGAAGGGAGACGTTTGAGTTTCCTCTTGGCGGGAGGGTCGGTTGAGGGAGGAGACCGAATCATGCTGCCTTCACGGGCTATCGGAAATACCAAGATTATGGAGGTGACCTGCACAACAACCCAACAAAGGCAGATTTTAGGTCTTTTTTTCTTTCCAATTGTTAATTTGTTCAGCCATTCCATCATATGTCAATATTTGACAAAATGTGGGGGAATTATGCATCTCATCGCGTTCAGTAATTTTCAAAATTACACTGATCGGCACAAGGGGCGCCATAATTACAGGTCAAAACAAGGTGACAAATTTGTTACTGATTGGCCCAAAGGGGGACTGCATCATTTTTGGGAGACAACATTGCCTTTACTGTTGCCTTGTTATTATGTTATTTTTTGGCATTCTATATAAATAAGAAGTGTTATTGTATGTTTCGATTTCACTATGAGTTTAACATTTAGAAGATTTAAAAGATACGAGAGACAGCAAATAGCTGCCTAGGTTGAATTTATATTGCAGCAAAATACCCAGCTAATAAATCCAGCGACCATTTCTGACCAAAAGCACTTGAATGCCCAGACAAGTCGTATTTACGACTTCTAAACTTGGAAGTAGGAGATTATAAAGCGCGCCTGAAGGCAGCATGACTCACAGAAAAATACAGTGGCTCCACTATGAAGGCCCTCATTTACCGGCATTTACACAAAAAGAACACATTCATTCATTCAACTTCATTCACAATTCATGACTAGGTTATGTAAACTTCATTAAAAGGATATAATTGACATGCTTTTCCTGTAACTATCAATAAAACTAACGTAACACTCTTATAGGTGTTCAGCTTTTCTGTGTATACATGGTACATACAGGTATAATAAGGCATAGTCCTGGATTTATTTATTTATTATGATTTTGTTTTTATCATGTAAGGCATTTCACATCATTGAGAAAATGAATTAGTTTGAATTACATGTTAGATTGGAATCAGTGAGGTGAAGTGAGTTAACAGGAGGGGAATCATGAACTGTGAAGTGTGATGAAGAGGTGTGCTTGTGTTATCACCCAATGAAAACAAAATACACCTTTTGAAACATGAATTGGTTTATTAGTCCAAGACAAAGAGACAGGAAACACTGCATCTTGACACTTAAATGCTGCAACAATGCTCTACAAATAATTGTTTCTATGGAAACTATTTTGTCACTAAAGGTACTTAGCAAAACTTTAATCTCTTGATAATCGAAAAAGTTCTATCCTGAAACACTATATTTATTTTGCAAAAATATTAACTGCCTGAAGTTCATCATTCAATATATGTAAAATATAGAATATCAACTTGTAAACTGTGACTGTCATCCACCAACGACTAAAGTTACCTACTGTCCTTTAAAAAGTATAATCATATAATTTATTTTAAGGTGATCAATTAATCAAGAATAGGTGTCACTTTTTCAAACATTGGATAGCTTATTGTGGAACAAGCTCTTCATATCTTGATGATGAAGCGGTGCAAAATTCCTCCTCAAATATCCTCCCTTTCTGTTTGGAAAGCATTTTGTCACCAGTTTCCTAAAATTGTCCAGCAAAACATAAAACATTTGATAGTATCTTTGGAGGCTAGAAATTTGTGAATCGCAAGTTTCCCCCATTAAACTCAACTAGCCTCTTTGCCTGAATGTAGCTTTGATAGGATACTTTTCTTGCTATACAATGCAGCTTGAAAATAGTTACACGCATAGGAAGCATACTCTTCCTTATCATTCAAACCAGGACACAAATATGAGAAGGAAGTTCGGCACCTGCTTAGATAGAGATAGTGCATTAATTTGCATCCTCAGTTGCTGAATGTCACAGTTCCTGCCAGACAGAATAAGTGTTCTTCGCTCCATTAAAAAAATTCTTTAGTTTATTGGAAAATAACTCTTACACAAAGTTGATGCCATGAGCTTTATTCAGGTGAGGTAAAAAGGGACTTGTGTTACATGAGTGGCAGAAAGAAATAACTTTACCATTGATCATTTTTTAAGTTTAGTCCCGACTTAATATTCTTCCCCCTCTTCCTCTCCTTCATCCCCAATGGTGTCAGTGCCCACCTCTTCATAATCCTTCTCCAGGGCAGCCATGTCTTCTCTGGCCTCAGAAAACTCTCCCTCCTCCATGCCCTCGCCAACGTACCAGTGGACAAAGGCCCTCTTGGCGTACATCAGGTCAAACTTGTGGTCAAGACGAGCCCAGGCCTCGGCGATGGCTGTGGTGTTGCTCAGCATGCACACTGCCCTCTGGACCTTGGCCAGGTCTCCTCCAGGCACCACAGTTGGGGGCTGGTAGTTGATGCCCACCTTGAAGCCAGTGGGACACCAGTCCACAAACTGGATGGTGCGCTTGGTCTTGATAGTGGCGATGGCAGAGTTGACGTCTTTGGGCACAACGTCGCCTCGGTACAGCAGACAGCAGGCCATGTACTTGCCGTGACGGGGATCGCATTTCACCATCTGATTGGCTGGTTCAAAGCAGGCATTTGTGATCTCCGCTACTGATAGCTGCTCATGGTAGGCCTTCTCCGCTGAGATAACTGGGGCATAGGTGGCCAGAGGGAAGTGGATACGTGGGTAGGGCACCAGGTTGGTCTGGAACTCTGTCAGGTCCACGTTCAAGGCGCCGTCAAAGCGCAGGGAGGCGGTGATGGAGGAGACGATCTGGCCAATCAGCCTGTTGAGGTTGGTGTAGGTGGGACGCTCAATGTCCAGGTTCCTGCGGCAGATGTCATATATGGCCTCGTTGTCCACCATGAAGGCGCAGTCGGAGTGCTCCAGGGTGGTGTGGGTGGTCAGGATGGAGTTGTATGGCTCCACCACGGCTGTGGACACCTGAGGAGCCGGATAGATGGCAAACTCCAGCTTGGATTTCTTGCCATAGTCGACAGAGAGGCGCTCCATCAGCAGAGAGGTGAAGCCAGAGCCAGTTCCTCCTCCAAAGGAGTGGAAGATGAGGAAACCTTGGAGCCCAGTGCACTGGTCAGCCTGACATGAGGGGAAAAAAGAACATTAAGGTGCCGGCCATCTTTACTCCATCACTGATTACATTCTCAACACAAATTTCAAGTCATTGCGGACAACCTCACCAGTTTACGAGTCCTGTCAAGAACCAAGTCAATGATCTCCTTGCCAATGGTGTAATGACCACGGGCGTAGTTGTTGGCTGCATCTTCCTTTCCAGTGATCAGCTGCTCAGGGTGGAACAACTGGCGATAGGTGCCTGTACGGACCTCATCTGTCATTGGAAAACATTGATGACATGATCAATGGTTCCAAAATCCAGTATTTTCTTGAAAGACTACTTTAATATCTTGAACATCTCTTTAGAGTGACAATAAATTAATTAGAGCAAACAATGCACTTCCTCTCCAGGCATCGCCAAGGTTGGACTTTATTTCTTCTCTAACTGGCATGGTCTATAACATACAGTACGAGTTCATCCTTAGTTTGCATCAGAAAATCATCTGTTTACCTATGACTGTCGGCTCCAGGTCCACAAAGACGGCCCTGGGAACATGTTTGCCAGCTCCAGTCTCACTGAAGAAGGTGTTGAAGGAGTCGTCCCCCCCTCCGATGGTTTTGTCACTGGGCATCTGACCGTCTGGCTGGATGCCATGCTCCAGGCAGTACAGCTCCCAGCATGCATTGCCTATTTGAGCTCCGGCTTGGCCAACGTGGACAGAGATACATTCACGCTGCAGGGAGAAGTCGTTCAGTTTATGATATCTGTAGTTGTACAGCACTTTTCTTAACAAAGAGCTGTCAAATAAAAGGAATCAACAATCAGCTACAATAAAGAGAAGTCTTTTGCTGCTGACACCATTAACGCCCAGAAATAATTCAACAATCACTTTTCAGTTGTGTCTTAAAAGAAGATAGTGTTTACTAATTGCATTTCCTCAGGTAGCTCGTTCCAAAGTTTAGGGGCCCTGATCACAGTGGTTGATGACATGATGAGATCACATTACACTGGAACTAAAATAAATATCTGACATGTCTCGAAATTGCTTTTCACAGCACATAGAAGCAGTAGTGCTGTTGCCCAACCACAAATACCAATGTACACTGCAAAATGTTCTTTTCTGTCATAACTTGTATCTAACTATTGTGGCAAAACATTGACCAGTGGTTATCATGCAAACTGAACATCAGTTTTCCGCACCATTTTTTTGCATGATCTATGTCAATTTGTCCATGATTGTTCCAACATAAGATGTAAAAGTGGTCCTCACCATGTTTCAGTCTCTTGAAGCGGTCTCTTGCTCAGTAAGGATGAGTGGTCGGCTACGTTGTGTAAGGAACAAAAGCATGAAGCTGCTTTATAGTGCAGCATTGCTAGGCAACAGCCCGGCATGTTGTGGTAACTGGAGACGTTGGAAACAAAGCCAACGCCATCTCCTTAAATGAAAGAAGAGGAGAAGGAGTACAAAAAGAAAATCCATTGCTACGCTTCCCTGCACAGATCTAAGGTACAATAACTGTTGTTGCACACATGGTCAATCACCAACAATGACTAGAATAGCTGTGAAATATGACCCATAACTGTTCACTTCTCCCATGTTCCTCAAGTCTAATGTATCATTTATTCATAGGATGAATGTATAGAAAGCTACGTAGTGAATTGTACATTTTATATTTATATTTAAGGAATGCGGCTAATGCCCTTATTCAGAGAAACAACTTACAATGAGTGAACAGGTAGGGGTTCACTGTCTTGCTCAAGGGCACTTCAATAGGACACACTTTTGCCTGGTGAGGGATCAAACTCATGACCCTCCATTTACTACATAAAAAGAGTTTGTGTCCCGAAAGGAATTACTGAGTTTCACCTCACAAAACGCTGTTCAAATTTAGAACGGGTCCTGTTAACGCTGCAAATTTGGAGCCTCCATTTACTAAGATGTTTTTAGACTGAGGAAAGGAAATGGATACCTCCCCAGAGTGACCTGAATAGGCTATTGTTACAGATCACCATGCTGTTACCTCTGCGGTCGAGATTCATTTGCAATGCAAAGGTAGACAAGCACCTGGGGAAAACCTAAGTGCAGGCTTCTCTCAAAGCCAGGTGACATTTGAGATCAATACTTCAGAATATTGATGCACGTTGTATGTTTCTACTGAGTTTCATATTACCAAAAAGATGTGCTTTCCAAAGATAGCACACGGATAGTTCAGAGGCAAAGAACTTGGGAGTTGGACTGAGTTGGTGACATGCATGCAATATTTCAAGTTAACGAGAGAATTCCAAAGGATTATGATTTGTGTAGTCATATGCACAACTCCCAAGGAATTTCCTCAGCAAGAATTAGATAAGTGTTGTTTGTGACAGTGTTTACCCTACCACTAAATAAGTAGGGTGGGCCACCCTGCCTTAAAGAACTTAAACAACATTATTATAAATTTCAATGAAGAGTTTCGTGGTCCAAAAGCTGTTTCAGAAGCTTTTGCACTCTGACAAGAATAGGATTCTAGGAGAAACACTGTCTTTCAACCAAAAACATTACAGTTCTAACGCGTTATTGTTTGACTTCAAAGTCCCGTTTTATGTTTCACCTCAGGGTTTGACTGGTAACCATAGAGACATAACGACAAACTACTGGCATTTGCCAAGCAAGGATCGTCAGAGCAACCCCCCGTTTAGTTGCCTTAGTTACTCATTTCTCAGTCTTTGTTTGCACTTGGTTGTCAGCTGATCCTAATAGGCGAAGCAGGCATTCACAGCGGTGTGTAACTAGTACGACTAGGTTTAACTGAACCCTCAGAGTACACATGGAGATAGTGGCAGAAACTCATCATCAGCACACAATATGTAGGTGGTGTTTGCAGTGTCCCCATTAAGAACTTTGTCAGATGTTATTTTAGCATTAATGAAACACACAAATGTGTAGTAGTTTTGGAAAATGCTTTATTTATATATATATATATAATATTATATATATAGTGTTCGTGTTTCAGATTTTCAGTTTGAAATCAAAACAAACTTAATAACAAAGTGTTGTAGATTTGCTGTCATTAAAATATGATCATTGTTTAGTTGTGTGAATACAGAACATTCAATCTGTGAAGGTATCATTTCATCTGAAGCTCTTAATATTCTTCCCCCTCTTCCTCTCCTTCATCCCCAATGGTGTCAGTGCCCACCTCTTCATAATCCTTCTCCAGGGCAGCCATGTCTTCTCTGGCCTCAGAAAACTCTCCCTCCTCCATGCCCTCGCCAACGTACCAGTGGACAAAGGCCCTCTTGGCGTACATCAGGTCAAACTTGTGGTCAAGACGAGCCCAGGCCTCGGCGATGGCTGTGGTGTTGCTCAGCATGCACACTGCCCTCTGGACCTTGGCCAGGTCTCCTCCAGGAACCACAGTTGGGGGCTGGTAGTTGATGCCCACCTTGAAGCCAGTGGGACACCAGTCCACAAACTGGATGGTGCGCTTGGTCTTGATAGTGGCGATGGCAGAGTTGACGTCTTTGGGCACAATGTCGCCTCGGTACAGCAGACAGCAGGCCATGTACTTGCCATGACGAGGATCGCATTTCACCATCTGATTGGCTGGTTCAAAGCAGGCGTTGGTGATCTCCGCTACTGATAGCTGCTCATGGTAGGCCTTCTCCGCTGAGATAACTGGGGCATAGGTGGCCAGAGGGAAGTGGATACGTGGGTAGGGCACCAGGTTGGTCTGGAACTCTGTCAGGTCCACGTTCAAGGCGCCGTCGAAGCGCAGGGAGGCGGTGATGGAGGAGACGATCTGGCCAATCAGCCTGTTGAGGTTGGTGTAGGTGGGACGCTCAATGTCCAGGTTCCTGCGGCAGATGTCATATATGGCCTCGTTGTCCACCATGAAGGCGCAGTCGGAGTGCTCCAGGGTGGTGTGGGTGGTCAGGATGGAGTTGTATGGCTCCACCACGGCTGTGGACACCTGAGGAGCTGGGTAAACCGCAAACTCCAGCTTGGACTTCTTGCCATAGTCGACAGAGAGGCGCTCCATCAGCAGAGAGGTGAAGCCAGAGCCAGTTCCTCCTCCAAAGGAGTGGAAGATAAGGAAACCTTGGAGCCCAGTGCACTGGTCAGCCTGAAAGAAAAGAATTCAATCTGAGGAGTGGCACTTGATTTCTTTCAAATTGCATTTTACATTTTAGACATTAAGCTGCTGTTCTACAGCAGAATAAACTTCAATCCATTCATCAGCAATATTACAAGCAAATAAATGTAAGGAGTGCAAGGGTTGAAGCCACAGTGCCCTGACAAAAGAAATACTAATATTCCTATGACCTTAGAATGATACACTAAAATAATTACACGAGAATACTTTTACTTCAAGATGAAGGCGTGGTAGAGGGGATATCAATTGGGGATAGGGGGTGTGATGTAATTCTTTCTTTTCTTAATACTATGTAAGAGATTGCACTCAGCTGAAGCAGTGGAGTATCTTACCAGTTTACGAGTCCTGTCAAGAACCAAGTCAATGATCTCCTTGCCGATAGTGTAGTGACCACGGGCGTAGTTGTTGGCCGCATCCTCCTTTCCAGTGATCAGTTGCTCAGGGTGGAAAAGTTGACGATAGGTACCAGTTCGCACCTCATCTGTGAAGAGGTTAAATACTGTTTTGTAAAATGTCCATATCATTTTAAAAAAGTGCTTTGGTTCATTATTTACCTACGACTGTCGGCTCCAGGTCCACAAAGACGGCCCTGGGAACATGTTTGCCAGCTCCAGTCTCACTGAAGAAGGTGTTGAAGGAGTCATCCCCCCCTCCAATGGTTTTGTCACTGGGCATCTGACCGTCCGGCTGGATGCCGTGCTCCAGGCAGTACAGTTCCCAGCATGCATTGCCCATCTGGACACCAGCCTGGCCGACATGGACGGAGATGCACTCACGCTTGAAGAAAACAGAGTATAGGGGTCATGTTAGTTTGAAGTCAAAATCAAGCTAAAATCAATCAGTTGCACACTATAGTTTTCGATCCATACTTTACGTGGTTTTTCCAGGCAGGAAAACAAAAGGCATGTGATTAAAAGGCATGGAATTGTAGAGGCTTACCATGATTATGAAATCCTCTGGCTGATGTTAAGGATCTGCTGGGGAAATCTGCTGTAGGCGTGTCTCTTGAGATTTCCTCCGTACTTATAGTATTTGGAAACACCGTGGTAACGAGCTTTGTTGTCGGCAACTGAGGGGTTAATTGTGTTTAGCAGACGGAAAAGAATGTGACTGCTGAAGTGAAAAGCCAATAATTTAGCTCTGGGGCACACTGTGCAAACATGGCCTGCCACACATCAGTGGTCCCTCATACTCCCCCGGGATAATATATAACCCTGACCCCACCGTATGGAGGGTGCTAAGTTGCGAGCAGCAAACTTAGCAAACAGTTCACAGTTTAAGTACACTGAGAGCAACCGATTTTAGGGGATAGTAAATCCATAGATGACAAATTGATAGCATCTAAAACAAGTGGTTGATGAACTTTTTTAAATGTGTTGGAACAAAACTCATCATATCCTCGATTTGAGAACTGTCCCATCTCCCTAAAGGCTGTTTGGTCCACCGTTAGAGTACAAGGAAACACCTCAGCCTCCCCCTCCCCTACTCCACGAGGCCAGGCTGGGCTGTTCTGTTGTGTTTTCCACATGATTGGGTGTCCTGTAGTTACAAAAACATTGACGGTCACACCACTGCAACTCTCAAGCTCACAGTGTCAATGCTTGGTTTCACAGAGCAAATGGCGTGGGTAGCCAGCATAGCTAGCAGTTTGCCAGCGTACGTAATCTGTTGTAATGGCACATGGAGACTGTGTAAATGGGTTCTATAATATAAAGGCCCTTAGAATTGGGTTACAATATTAAACCCAGTTACGTTTCCAAAAAAAGGTTGATTTCTAAAGGTTTGTCACGGTTTTGTACAATATGAACATAACTGTAACCTTTATAGGGTCTGATGTAACCATCGCTTGTACTATTAAACCAGAGTAATGTTAAAAGATGCAGGGTTGGACAAGAGTAATATTCTCATATCGGTGTAATCATGAGGGCAAGCAGAGCTGCAGCTGGTTTCTAATCCAATGCCACCTGGTGTTGCACAGTGGGAGCACAGATCCCACAAGGGACTGGATGGATATACATTTAAAACCTTTGCTTACAAAATAGTGACAGGTGATAATGCTTTAAATATTGAGCAATGAATATCAGGAAAGAAGATTTTATTCTAGAATGGATATCTATAATATTAGAATAAAATATGTTCTCCTGATTCGTGCTCCCGATTTCAGTCCTTGTAAGCAGCATCCTTTGAATCCCCTTCTTTGCTCATAAAAACAAATCAAACAGTGACAGATCATGTGTTGTTTAATTCATCTTTAATGACACAGATTTGATCCAACAGAGGTGCGTTGGTTACATGTACTGTAACACTGTAACATGTACTGGTTTGTTGTCCACTATTTTAATCATTTCCCAGAGTGGAACAAAGACTTTAAACTTTGGTTTCAGCAGGATATTTTGGATGGACTGACCATCACTTTGTCACTTTTCTCAAGCTTCTTTAGATCTTTTGAAGCACTTAAGCCTCAGTCTCTCATCTAGCAAGCTCCAACGCAGATGTAGGTACATTCAGACATTATGATTGACAATCAGCATCGGCAGAGCTAAACCTGAGTTCTACTGGAAAACACCACTGAAGAAAACTGACCCTTAAAAGAGTGATCCAGTGCTGCACAAGTAGCTATCTATACATCACAGGACTAGAGAGCCAGGAATCCATTTCACTGAAAGTTAGATAGTCCACTCCCAGAGAGCACAGGGACCCAGAATCACATGACTGTTCAGAAAAATGTTTAAAAACAGTTCAAGTACATTTTCATTACCAGTGTACAAACACCATCTAAACAGTGGAGAAACATTCAGAAGCTCAGTTTGATGGTAAACAGCCACGTCTACAGTAGAACTAGATCTAAATTAGAATTTATATTTAATTCAAGCCACACATCAAGTCCGATACTCAAAATGGCCAAATCTCTGTTCCCTCTGTTTGAGTACAATTTAGATTGGTAAAGCAAGGCCTTGTGAGCAGTTGCCGTTTCTGTTTAATTTGCTGTGGTGTTCTCCAGGGCTCTACTCTAGGACCAGTGCATTTTCACAGTCATAGTTGAGAGTGATCCCAAGGTTGTCCAAACCTGGTGTCATCGTATGTGTTGAGTTACAAAGTAAATGACAATACAATCAAATGCTTCATGCAAGGAACTGTGAAAAGTTCTCAAAGCCCTTTTTTTTCAAAATCAGTTGACAATACAAACATAAAATATTTTGATATTCGTACAGTACATCCATGAGTTATTTCCTTTTTATATTTTGCTAACACACTATTTTGGGGGTTTCCAATGATCATTTGGGTTGAGCCAAAATATAAATAACATATCAAAACAAAAACGAGTTACGTTTTAGTTTTGGGTCTTTTATTTGACATCGCAAACATTTAAGGTCATTGTCGAAACCCCACATGAAAATTCATTATTGTTTAACTAAAAAAACAAAACGGTTTAATTTGGTTTGTGTGAATGTGTGCGCTCTGCTTGTTTGAGATCATTGATGCGTTACACTTAAACTGGCACTGTTTTCTAACCCCACTCCATGAGGACAACATAAACCACACACACACACAAATCAATCAATAACGTAGCCATGGAGACGCCCTTGCTTTGAATCATGTACCGGTAGAATTTGATTTCTAGATCTGCCCGTGACTGTGTCTTTCCAGATATTCAGGTGGGTTTGGGGTGGAGGAGTGGGAGAGGAGGGCAGCATTTATTTCTGTTCAGCTCAAACCTTCTGGGTAAAGTTCTCAGGGAATACACCTTTAGCTGAAATATCTTTCTTCTCCAACCAGTGAGACTCTCTCACGCCCATGAGCCAGCCATCGTCCTGCAAAAGGACAGAAAACAAACTTTCTTTACTTTATGGATATGTATAAATTCCTAGATCACCAACAGTAAGGAGTGCGAGGGTCAGAGCTGCACGACAATAATCTTTTGACCAGAAAACAACTAGTAATCATACAAAAAGAAACAAAATAAGAGACGGGATTTGATTTGATTTCTTAACTTATTTGTTTGACAGCAAAAGGGTAGAAAGAGAAAATCAATAATATGTGTTCATGGTTATATAGAGTCAGAATAAAGATCACATATCGGCACAGTGGCTCTTACTCTTTTCTATTGGTTTGTAATGTTGGCAATCTTGGAGTTGAAATGTATTCTACTCATTGTAACTAAATATTAGCTAAATTACTAAAAGGTAATCATAAATGTAAGGTAAAGCGGGAAAAAAGTAAAATAGAAATGCAAAAGTAAAGGCAAATGAAATTGTTTTGGGTGAAAGTGTAACCCACTGACCTGATCGTCAGGGCTGTTGAAGGCCAAAACCAGCACCATGTCCCCGGTCTTCAGCTCCAGCTCATCGCCATCAGTGGCAGCATAATCGTGCACCGCTTTTACCTGGAGTCAAAAATACACACAAAATAATGTAGTAATCTTTGTTGTGTGATTCCCAAATTCCCGATTCCCGATTCATAATTTTCAAGCAAGCAAATTCATTTTCCATGCATTCCACTTTAACAAGCCATTTAATTTTATTTTGCTGATAGTGTGAGATCATTTCACTCGGTTCAATTGTAAATCAACTTGTTTCAGCAAACGTATTGAATCTTGAAGTGTCACTTTCTTGAAACGAGTAGAGTGATCTGCCTCGTGTCATGATATTGAAAAATTCCTGCAGTAATAACTTCATTGGAATCAAGTGGAATCATCTCAACTCTGGCAGAATGTCTTATTCATTTTAAGATTTTAAGGCTGAATATGAGACGACATGACTTCAGATGACAGCAGAAACTAAAAAGGGTGCATGTCCTTATTACTCAAATCCAGTGTGTTTGGTGGAAGTACTGAGTCCCACCTTGTACAGGAACCCTGCAGGGAGTTCCCCATCGGAGTCGTTGGTCACCGCGCTCTGAATCAGGAAACGAGCAGAGAAAAGCCTGGTCAACTATTGAGGAAGTCCAAGAAATGGTCAGCTATGACTGTAAATGCTCCACATCACAACATGTGTGTGGTTATAAAATGTGAACTATGAGGGACATGCCAAGAGAGACTGCCTCTTCCTCGAGAATAAAATCCTTGAGTCTTCATGAGATCAATGTGAAGATGCTACCATGTGACATATATAACGGTAACCAGCTCCTAGTATATGGCTGCTGCCTCCATGGCTTCAACAGGAAGATGCAGCAGGATGTTGGAGAAGAAGGAGTCATAAAACATCATGTTGAGTTTTCTCTGATCTCATGGTCTCATGTTCAGGAGAGCTGATATGTGGTTGTTTCTCCTGAGAAACCCTTTAGTGGCTTTAGTCTCATCTTAGTGTTAAAAAGAAATGAAAGGTAGAAATATGAAATCTCTTCTTGGATTTTCTTTCTTTCCTATGGGAGTAGCTTCGACCAGAGCAGCCTCCCAGTCAGGTGAATCCACATCTCACATCATGAATTAGCCCCTGCGTTCACCAGACACCTCTTTTTTTTTAGCTAGCAGCACTAAACAGCTGCCTGCGCTAAGGCCTGCAGGATTCGCTTCCTGTTCTTCCTACACGACTACTGAAACCCCATTTGAAGTGCGGCACGCTTCTGCTAAAAGTTGAAATATTTGTAGTAAATATTGCAACACGCGCATCCTTTCCATTGTACATAAGAAAAAAGCCTTACACCTTTACACCTACAGGGCAATTCACCAAACACATATACTTTAGACTCGCTCTGCGTTTCACTGAAGCATTTTATAATTGGTTTTGGTCACAAGCACCAAGACCACTTACCCTCACTCTCTCTCATACCTTCATTTATATCTCTAGTTTCAGTCCTGCCAGTGAAGAGGGGACACAGAGTTGTATTCAGCCTCCTACTGTCCTATAGTATGTCAGTGTGCTTTGCTGAAATGAAACCTCCACCCTTGCCTGCAGCACAATTCGGCTCTGTCTTCCTCCTGCATGTCCTGCAGTACCTCCCAGCCCACATATGGAACATAAAATAACCATTTGGTGGACGTCCCATGAACGTCTCAGCATGGACGGCCCCAATGGGAATTGAACCCCTAACACTAACGCCATGTTCTACCCCGTAGGCTATACAAGACCCTCACTGTTGCAAATCCCAGCCGGTTAGCCCACAATTCATCTCCGTCTGCAGCCTCCCTGTCCACCCAACCCTACCTCGGCGTCTCCATCATCGCCCCCGCCACCCTGTCCCGCTTGGGCGCCATCGTCCTCCCAGTCGGGCTGGGTGTATGACTGAGTGGCGGGGGCTCCATCGTCGGTCCAGCCCTCCTGGTCCCCTGTGTCGTCCCAACCGGGCTGGGCGTAGCTCTGCGGGGCGTAGCCGTTGCCGTCATCATCCTCCGAGCCACCCTGGGTGTCTCGTGGGTATCGGTCATTGTAATCCTGGGGCTCCTGTGCTGCAGGGGTCTGCTCTTGCTACGAGGTCAGGGGATTACGGAGCACGTGGCGGGTTTCAGGGGATTCAAAGATTGAAGGGCAGGTGGAGGGATGGAAGGAGGAAGTAGAGGACAGTAGACGCCGGAGGAGCATTTGGGTTGGCATGGGATCGAAGGGCATAACGGAGGTCACGGGGTTGAGCAGGGTGGCATGAAGCCGAGGGAAAGAGGTTTTGAAGGCAGACATAAATAAAGCTGGAGATCTATTTCAGTCTATGGTCCATAAAAATGGACCTCTCAGCTTCCGTACTATCGGTCCGATCCCCTTTTAAAACACATGCTTACCTCCCATGAGTCCCATGACGGCGCCTTCCGTGAGGCAGTAAGAGACAAGACAGCCAATGAGATGAAGGCGTACTAAAAGCCTTCACCAAACTCTTTATGCACACAACAAACATTCCCGTTGGTTGTCATGAAGCCACAATTTGTTCCAATAAATTCAGGATTGCTATACAGCAAGTTAGAAATATCTTGAGTGGGTCTTTATTGATGATCGGCATTGAGAGGTGAAGATTTTGAGCTTTAGTACCCAGAAATCCTGTAATGTGATGTCAGTGAACTGCACACGGCACGCTCACCATGACCAACCCGGCCGGTCTGTGACGCTTCATATCTATATAAATATATTTGGGTAATACATATATTTTACAGAGTTTATGTGGTGAAAAAGAGAAGTAGTTCATTCAAGGGAACAAATGGTCATGAGTGAGCCCAGTGGCAAGACAAGTTCCTCTGGTCCTTCCCAGACTGAGGATGGAATCGGAGCCAGAGGAAAGTAATCCCAGCAAACATTTTCACGTCAAATAGATGCGACTTCTCTGATACCTGTTTTGTGAAATCAGGACCTGAATATTTTTCTGATATGATCTTGAACTTGGCCTCCTCCTGCCTGTTGCCCTCTGATAATGCTTGCTGGGATGTAAGGTATCGGTACCGGTGGACTCGTAGTCAGACTATAGACTGACCTACAGTCAAAAGGTCACAGGTTCAATCGACAGCCACGTGTCCTGTCAAAGGGTCCTTGAACAAGACACTGGATAGTCGTTGTAAGTCACTGAAACACACATGCACATACAAAGCCATGCAGTGGACTGGGGGAGGGGGGTGGGGTCTCACACACACACACACACACACACACACACTGTCAACACTAGATGAGTGTGTTCACATGCAGGATTATCTACCCGAAGTTTCATTGAATTTTTTTAATTTTTAGACTACATATAAACACAGTCAGCAAGTGTCTCTGTCAGCTGCCTGCGTCTGCCCTGCCCCCGACTCTGACCTCCGACCTCTGACCTGACCTGACCTGACCTGACTCCCCCGAAACTTTGACCTCGACGGAGGACACCCACCTGGGGGGCCGGGGAGGTGACGGGCTGTAACACCTCCAGATCCCAATCCAGCAGGTTCAGCCCTGACGAGGGCTCACGCTGCTTCACACACACACACACACGCACACACACGCACACACACACGCGCACACACACACACACGCGCGCACACACACACACACACACACACTTTTTATGTAGGCTCTGTGGGGGGAACCCAAGCCCACGAAAGACAAGGGGAGGTGTAAAAGTCTCTGAAACTTCCAAACACCAGAGAACATAGCAGACTCTCTCCACACAAGAACAAACTGTCAAAAGGAAGACAAAAAAAAAGAAAGAAGCGCCCTCTTGAAGCCCCGATATCCATCCAGACCAACCTGCATCCACCCAAGACCGAGGACATGAACATTACGTCCAGAAAAGAGAGAGGAACACCGTCTGACCTGCGGCGCGGCGCCGATGCAAGCTGCGTTATCGTCAGGCGGCGAGGCGTCTTCCTCGTACGAGTCGTAATGGTCCGGGGTGGGCGACACTCTGGGCCCGGGCTTCGTGGGCGGCGAGGGTGAGTGAAAACCACACACACACACACACACACACACACACACACACACACACACACACACACACACACATAGACATGCATGCATGCACAAGCAGTACAGGAGACAGAAACACAGGATGAGTAAACACCGTGATGGTTGGTAGATTTTTTGTTTTTCATTCAATGTCAAGACACATTTTCAACCGTTTCCTGTTTCCATCTGCAACTCCTCAGTGATGGAGGACGGTACTACTACCGGTGTCGCAAAACATTTTGTTTGAGGCGTTATGTGAAGTTGCGGGACGTGTGACAGAATACAAAAGTCTTCCTGTCTCTGTGTTTTACTCGAGTGAACTTTACCTTGGATGCTGAGTCGGCGGGTACGCTGTGGTTGGCTCCCTCACTGAGAGAGAGAGGAGGAAGAAAGAAAGAAAGAAAAGAAAGAAAGAAAGATAGAGAGAGGGAGAGAGAAAGAAAGAGTAAGAGAGAGAGGTAAAAGCAAGAGAGAAAGAGGGAAAAAATGAGAATTAGACTGAGACACAAGTGCGGTCCTCCCCTGCCGCCACACGAGGGCGACGGCGAGCTGAAAACCGACGTCTCAACAGAGTTCAAACCGGTGACCTCAGTGTGTCACATGACAGGCGCTCACAGGGCAAACATGCAGTTGGCAAGACGGGGAACACCAAGGCAGGGTGTGTTCAACATGTCGTTCCCTCTGAAGGAACCGACAAGTGAACCAGCTGAAGAAGAGCTCGGTTCCCTTTCACGTGAAAGAGACTCAGTTCTTCTTCTGGTGCACCTTTCCTCTAATGGATCTCACATTCACACTTTCTATTTTGAATTGTGGGTAACTTTAAAAAATAGCTTCTTTTATGGTCGCGGCATCCATTTCCTTGTGCCATGTGCCATTTCCTTTTTCGATTTTGCCCACAGGAATAGGGGAAATGAAAAAAGAAAAATATCATTTTGTAATTCTGTTTTAAAAACCTTGTTCTTTTTTGTGAAAATGTCAATTTATACGTTTTATACGTTTTGAGAGAATTCCTTTGTGATCCTCGCGCCATATCCCTCCTCCTCAGGCCAAAGCACTCCTCCCCCACAATGCTTTGTGTTTGTTTTTCCAAGTGGGCAGGTAGAGGAAGTACGTAGTCGACGTATGAGGAGCACGGAAGGACAAAAAACCCACAAAGAAGTTTTCACAAAAGGGGACGGACGTCAGACGGAGACGGTCTCGGTTCGATCCGGTTCAGAGGGTCTGACGCCGAGTGTGACCGCGTATGAAAACAGTGTCAAAGAAGACGCACATCATCTGGCTTGAAAACGACATTAAAAATGAAAGAGCCACAGACACAGTCTACCTGCCGAGGTGTGAGCGAGGCGGGCCGGTCGGTAGATAAGGGGTATCGGGTTACCAAAGTAAAAATATTTACTGGATGCTGCTCCTTCTCCATGGGCGGTGACTGTCAAGACACTGGTTTGTTTCCCCCCTTGCAGGCTCCGCCCACGCCCATGCCCCGCCCCTCACCTAAGACTGCACACACCGACTGTATCTATGGTCACAATGTGGTGAATGTTATCGTCATGGTGAAAAGGAAGGGTTAGTTAGTTGTTAGTAGCCGAGGGGTTAGAGAAGCAGGTTACAGGTTCAAATCCTGATTTATTCTCCGCCATTGAGCAAGGTACCACAACCCCCAGCTGGCCCAGTGGAGCTGCTCAGTGGCCACCAGTAGAGGACTGTGGTTGTACTGGGCGGCTCCCAGGTATGAAAGCGTGGACAGGTGTATTGCTGGACAGCAGCATGCTCAGGTAAATGACGGTTTAACACACCTCTTCCCAGCGTCGTCCGTCTGGCCCGCTGCAGTATCACCCTTTCTGCAGTGGGGGGCGGTGTGGAGACATTACTTTCATTTGTACTTTGTCGTGTACTTCTTTAACGCTTTAAAAAAACAGCTGCTGCCGGTGTAAACTGCATTTCTGGGTCACGTTTTTTTTTTTCCCAGGCAGTTTCAGACCAACTCTGGTAAACGCATCACAACTAGACTCGGTCCTGATTGGCTCCCTCACTAAATACTTCCTGAAATCCGTCCAATCAGGCCAGTTTGGCGCATTTGAACTGAAAGCACTACAATTAGAGGAGCTGGTGTTGTCGGCCAATCAGGGTCCAGTATTGTGAGGACTTCACATTCATCCAATTTAACTAATTCAATGAAACTAACCTGTATATAGAGAGCATTACTCTTATCCTGATTTGAAAACACAATTAATTTGGGACCTTTGAGGTGTAAAATGTAAAAGTTGTTAACTCACTTGGCCAGTCGCTGCTCGTCCAGTTTGGTCATGACGTCGTTCAGGTTTTGGCTGAGCTGAGGAAAGACAGTAATGTCAATTTAAACATCAGTACACACACACACACACACACACACACACACACACACACACTAATCCATCAATCTCGTCTATCAATGACACACACACACACACTCACCTTGCCCATCTCTCTGTGGAACGTCTCCTGATATCCTGCCAGGTCCTGGAATGTGTTAACATATAAGCCAACACGACTGGACACACACACACACACACACACACACACACACACACACAGAAGAACAACAGATAAATCTTCATGACCTGTGACCGTGATGAATGCTAAAAGCTAAAACATGATAGTGTTTTTTTAAAGGTTTAAGAAGAAGAAGAACAAAAAGAAGAAGAAGAACAAAAAATAGAAGAAGCACAAAAAGAAGAAGAGGAAGAAGAAGAAGAAGAAGAAGAAGAGCTCTGTTACCTGTCCCACAGTGCTGGAAGCTCGTCTTGTAACTCCACGTTCAGTTCCTCAAAAACCTTCTGAGCTCGACCCAGCTCCTCCTCCGCCTGCACCACACACACACACACACACACACACACACACACACACACACACACACACACACACACACACACACACACACACACACACACACACACACACACACACACACACACACACACACACACACATACAGAGTAAGTATCAACACTCTGTATGTCTGTAATAAAATGGTGCTAAAAACACGACAGCTTTGCAAACACACACACATGCAGACAAGCAGAACACAACAACACAACAACACAACAACACAACAGGGTTTAATAACCAGATGGATGAGAGTGAGAGTGAAGGGGGGGGGTTAGATAAGTTAAGGGTTTAGTGGCATCTACGTTTAAAGGACAGGAGTAAATTCAAGCCCTTGACTGATAAAATTGATCCCCTAATTGCATATCCTGTATTTTAGAAATGAACTTGGTTTGTAAGACTTCTTCAAGTTACATCGACATTTCAAACACTAGCGCTGCTCATGCTAACTACCCGGTTCTTCTTCTGTTGATTCCAAACAAAGCGGAATCGTAAAACGCATCACTTCCTGTCCCCAGAGCATTTCCAATTCCATGACTCTTCCAAGACTATTCCAGGACCGGTATCCATCAGAGTCTCTGGATGTCCAGGTCTGATTTCTGCTCCAGCTATCTCTTAGGACCGATAGTATCAGGACGTTTCTGATCTGGGTTTTTATTCCTCAAAGGGAAGTGGATCAACAAGCAGCCAAACTATACGTCCAACTTCCATTTTCCATGACTTTCCCAGGTTTTCCACGACCGCAGGAGCCCTGAACACAACACCCCTCGAGTTGCAGGTTACAGCTTTAACGTTTTTGCCGCTGAAGAGGAAAGCTCTGTCGGCGTGTACCTGCGGTCATATTACAACATTTAGAAGAGTAACTGGTGATGCGGCTGCTGGTGAACATGCTGCAGCAGAGGGGAGGGGGTGAGGGCGGAGGGTGAGGACGGAGGGTGAGGACGGAGGGGACCTGGCGTCACCTGGTTGAAGGAGAGGTTAGTCTGGGCCACCTGGTGGGCCGATATCAAACCCTGAGCCCAACTGGGAGCCGCCATCTCCAACAGAGCTGCTTGCTAACCATGCACACCAGCATGCAGGGGCGAGAGAGAGAGAGAGAGAGAGAGAGAGAGAGAGAGAGAGAGAGAGAGAGAGAGAGAGAGAGAGAGAGAGAGAGAGAGAGAGAGAGAGAGAGAGAGAGAGAGAGAGAGAAACCAAACAGGGGGAGAGAAAGAAGAAAAGAGAGATACCAGACATGGGGGATGAGAAAGAAAGAAAGAAAAAAGAAAGAAAAAAAGAAAGAAAGAAAAAAGAAAGAAAAAAGAAAGAAAGAAAGAACAGGTAATGCAAACAAACAATTCGACACAAAACACACAAACGTGTTAAAAAGCATTTCCGTTAGTAGGTGAGAGAATCAATACTTCAAAGGTTAACTAGCTTGCATCATCACAAATACATACAAATACATACAAATACACCAATTCACCTACACACACACACACACACACACACACTAACCCATCCACACACACACGTACCTTGGCGATCTTGGCCTCGTCCTTCTTCTTGCCTTTCTGTAGGGAGGCGAAGTGATGCCTGGCACTGTCGAAGTCCACCATCTTCCTGTCGCGCTTCGCTATACGGGCCTGAGGGGGCGCCAGAGAGCTGCTTTAGTTTAGTCTAACATCAATATAGCATTACCACATTCATTTAGAGACATTATTAGCCTGTAATTAGTGTAAACGAACAAGACCATTGCCTATTTTACATCGTGGTCACTGGGTCGATTTGGAGGGAAATCTACTGGATTGCTTTACGGCACAAAACAGGAAGAGGGCGCTGTTCTTCCAGCGCTAACGGAGCTAAACATAAAGAGTTTCTGGCAACGGCAGATGGAGGAAGGAGAGAAAGGAAGATGGAGAAATCACTTCAACATGTTGATCCTCTTCAGGAGAGACAAAGAGAAAACCTTTAACTAAAAAGATCAACAGGGTTTATGGGAAATGTAGTCTTAATTTTTGTAACACCAGTATTAACAATGTGGCTCCTGTATGTTAGAGGCTACCAATCATCTCAACTGTGGTCTTATTTGTTAACATTAATTATACTAAGGTTTCACAATAAATTTGACAATATTGATCCTTAAAAATGATACATGTAGCACCTTTAATTTAGAGGCATAGTGATAAAACAGTAATGAATAAAATTATTAAATGCAATAGAAGAACGAAAAAGGGAAAAAAAATGTATTGGATAAACACTTTTGGATATCAAACTCCATTGGAGCGGCTGGAAATATCTCAGCGTGGCGTTCAGGTACCTACAGGGTATCAGAAATACAAGTTAAATGGTGTTTTAACAGCGTCGAAGTGTTTCAAGGTGGGTTTTCCCCCCACAACGTCCTCGGTTGACAAAATGGTAAGTCGTTGATACACTGGATCCTCTTCAATCAGCCAACACACACAGACACACACACAGACACACAGACACACACACACACACACACACACACACACACACACACACACACACCTTAATGTCAGGAAACTGGGCCAGGTATGTGTCCAGGGAGATGAGAGAATTGTCCGTGATCTTCTGGTGGTAGTCTGTCCACAGCATGTCTGTGTCCTGTGACACAGACACACACACACACACACACACACACACACACATATGAACAGACAATAATACCCATGTTACACCGAAGGCTAGGACTAACTAGGAGATAAGCAAGCTGTTTTCACACTGCAGGGCTGCCTCCACGCCCCTATCATGGCGCTGCAGTTATTTTCTGTTCATGAAGTTCAATAAAGAGAGATTTTATTTTTTCTCTCCCAGACCACCAAGTATCGCTCTGGATCCTAGTTAACCAAAAGCATCTTGACACTGCGGTCATCAGTGTGGACTGGAGACTCTAAATTGCCCATAGAAATTAATGTCTATCTGCATTTCCCCTGCCTTCCTCCCAATGCATGCTGGGATAGGCTCCAGCAACCCATAACCCTGAATAGGACTAAGTGGGTCAAGACAATGAATGAATATCTGACCCAAGAGCAATATGTAACATGTCAGCAGTCAAAATGACATAGAAGGATGGTAGATCTGGTAGTCATTTATTCTATATTTCCAATTATCCCAAACGTAACGCGGCATCCACCGATATTTAACGTTCAGTGCTCAGAATCAGCATCGGCAGTGAAAACGCGTCCGTAAACTCAATCAGGCAGTGTGAAAAATCTCAAAATGGCTGTCAGGAAGCTACAGCACGTCTAGTTTCTCTACCGAGCTGCTTCACCACAGAGCTGAACCAGTGTTTCCCATACATCGGCTTTCCCGTCTGGACCGGCACGAAACAATAACCATCAAAATAAACTTTGGTTGAGGATTCTGGATTCTCCTGGGATATCTCCTTTAAGAGCCCGTCTGTTATTGCAGCCTTTTGCAATTTCCCCGTTTGTTTCAATGAACTGTGCAACCCCCCCACCCCCCACCCCCCACGCCCCCCCCCCCACGCCTCACCAGACGACCTGTGGGAAACACTGGCATGGCTGTGTTTTACCTCCAAGTTATTGTCCATCTCTTTCTCTATCATCTCCTTCAGATGGAGGGGTGGAAGGAGAGAGGCATGCAGCGAGGAAAGGAAAGGAAAGGAAAGGAAAGAGGCCGAGTGAGTTAGAGCGGCGCTTCTGAAACCTTCTGGGTCGCCAACCAAAACACCAAATAACCATTAGTTCATCTGAAAGATTACAAAGACTAGAACACATTTGTACATTAGAAACAGATTCTTTCAGGTTGAGAACGACTGAAGTGGATAAAATACAGTTACAGAAGAGACGAGGAAGAGAGGCAGCATTTCTTTACTGGGTGACTTTGTACGTTGGCAGCTTAGTACTTCAACTGGACTTCAACTGGACTTCAACTGGACAACAACTGGACTTCAACTGGACTTCAACTGGACTTCAACTGGACTTAAACTGTCTACTTCAACTGTACTTCAACTGGACTTCAACTGGACTTCAACTGGACAACAACTGGACTTCAACTGGACTTCAACTGGACAACAACTGGACTTCAACTGGACTTCAACTGGACTTCAACTGTCTACTTCAACTGGACTTCAACTGGACTTCAACTGGACTTCAACTGGACTTCAACTGTCTACTTCAACTGGACAACAACTGGACTTCAACTGGACTTCAACTGGACTTAAACTGTCTACTTCAACTGTACTTCAACTGGACAACAACTGGACTTCAACTGGACTTCAACTGGACTTCAACTGGACTTCAAGTCTACTTCAACTGGATTTCAACTGGACTTCAACTGGACTTCAACTCTACTTCAACTGGACTTCAACTGGACTTCACCTGGACTTCAACTCTACTTCAACTCTACTTCAACTCTACTTCAACTGGACTTCCAGTCACCCTGTTTATGGTTTACTTTTGTTTTCCCTCAGAAAAACAAAAACTTTTCATTCAGATTTTGCTCAAAACATTGTGATGGAACCGAACAGTGAGCTGAATACCTCATAGAGATATTAGAAAAGAAACACACACACACACACACACACACACACACACACACACACACACACACACACACACACGGCTGGCTCTTCTCACCTCCGCCATGGCGTCCACCTCCTCCTTGCCAAACCAATCGGGTTCGTACATATCGGCCAGACAGTCCTGCAGCCGCCGCGACGCCTCGTGCATGGCTGAGAGACAGAGAGACAGACAGATGGACAGCCTGGTTAAATAAAGGTTCAAATAAAAAAGGTAGCTAAACTTTATTCCACCTTTAAAAGATGGGTTTTTAAAATGTTTACCACAGTACATTGATATTAACACACTATATGGACAGGCAGCATCTGAACCAGAGACAATTCACCATCACTTGGATGAAATTCAGGAAGAGGATTGAAAATTGAACATCTTCTGCCATGAAAAGGATTTTATTCCCAATCTATTCTCTGTGACGAGCAATTTGGAGCAATTTCCTGCCATGCATCATATCGTATGTTCACAACACGATAGAAGACAGAACATCGGCTACAGATGCAGCAGCGACACACACCAACCAAACCAAGCAGTGAGGCTGCAGACACACACACACACACACACACACACACACACACACACACACACACACACACACACACACGCTTTCTTACTTTTAACCGCCGTTAGGTAGGCTTTCAAGTCTCTCTGCAATTTAGTGCCCTCGCCCTGAAAGAGCAACACAAGTGAGGAAGAGAATGAATGGAGGGGTGAAGTGAAAGGAGGGAGAAGAACAAGAAGGAGCAGGAGAACATCAGCAAAACATGTCCACCTTAAAAAGTCATTTAAGGAAACAAACAGTGAGTCACTTTTATTAATGTTTTTATCATCCAGTCTCCATCTTTGTCTCTCAGCCTCTCTGTGGTGTCCCTCACTGTAGTGTCCCTCACTGTGGTGTTCTTCACTGTAGTGTCCCTCACTGTGGTGTTCTTCACTGTGGTGTTCCTCACTGTGGTGTTCCTCACTGTGGTGTTCCTCACTGTGGTGTTCCTCACTGTGGTGTTCCTCACTGCTCTTCCAAGAGATCACCTGTCAATCAAACTGTGACATCTTTTTTCTTGAATTTTCCTGTTGATGGAGTTTGAGTTCCTGTAGGTGGCGCTCTTTTCTTTGTCTGTTCAGCCACAGTGGCTATCGCTGCTCATGCTAACTACCCAGTTCTTCTTCTGTTAAAAAAACGCATCACTTCCTGTCTGCAGAGGGTTTCTCCCAGGAAAGACCCTAAACCTTCTAACCATTCATAAACTGGTTAGAGGTTGATCACTGTTATAGAGATCAGATGTATGACGATGTCACAGATTATTACTTTAACCCAGGTGGAAATAATCTGACTATTGGGTGACATCATTTCACCATTCCAATGCAATTCAATTTGTGTGAAAACCTTTATTGAAACATTCAATTATCTTAAAATAAGTGGAGCGATCTGTCCAAGACGCCACCGCTTGTGAACCTGCTGCATTGCAAACAAGTGAAATGATCTCACCCTACTGGAGGATCTGCTCACTTGTTTCAAGAAAAAATGGGATTTCAAGACTTTCAAGATTTAAAACGACTTGTTAAGGTGGACCGGTTTTCACGGCGAGGGTCCTGACCATCTGCTTGTTGAAGTTGGCCACCGTCTCCTCGAAGGCGGTGTCTCGGGTCTCGTCTGCTTTGCCCAGCTTCTGCATGACCTGCGGAGGAGAACGACACAACATCAGAAAAATGAGTTTAAAAGATTTTATTCCAAACCGCCGTAAAAACACAGCGGGGCACGAAGGGATCGGCCAGGTTTCATTTCATGTTAAAACGTCTTTAATGTAGCTTAGCAGCACGCGAACAACAATCAATATACAGGTAATACAGAGCACACAAACAGGAAATACAGTCTATCTGTCTGTCTATCTATCTATCTGTCTATCTATCTATCTATCTATCTGTCTATCTATCTATCTGTCTGTCTATCTATCTATCTATCTATCTATCTATCTATCTATCTATCTATCTATCTATCTGTCTATCTATCTGTCTGTCTGTCTGTCTGTCTATCTATCTATCTATCTATCTATCTATCTATCTATCTATCCATCCATCCATCTATCTCTCTCTCTGTCTGTCATTTCATTCATGTTACTTTGTTGAGACTGGAGGTATGCCTGTCTATTTTTAGGCAGCCTGTCAAAGCCATGTGTCTCCCCTGCGTCTGTGGCTAACACCAGCTGACCAACCCAACTGTGTGTGTGTGTGTGTGTGTGTGTGTGTGTGTGTGTGTGTGTGTGTGTGTGCGCGATGTGTATGACAGATTAGAGCTTGATATTTATGCCTGAACCCGACGGCACCCAACCGGACCGAATAGGAGAGACAACACTAGACGAAGCTTACAAGCAACCAGTAGTAAGGAGCACAAGGGTCAAAGCCTCAGCGCTCTGACTGATGCAACAGATCTTCCTCTTCCTCTTCCTCCTCCTCTGTCGCTCGTAAAGAGTGAAGATATAAGAGAAGAGAGTTTCACAGCAGCAGCCATTAAAGTTTCCGGACCATTTTTCCGGACCAAGAGATGATGGCTGGAAGGCAAAGCAAACAATTCATCTCTTGCAGTGCAACATGGACATCTGCAGCAGCCACATCTGCAGGACAGTTTTTAGCCTGTGCTGTGGGAAACACCCCCTCCACCACCCCCACCCCCAACCCCACACCAACCAACACCACCACCCAAACACACACACACACACACGCGCACTTCTGCATTCTCAGAAGCAATAATGCCTGATTCGGCAAAAACGAAACAAGCCTGCAGACATGAAGAAAAAGCCCTGAAAACAGAAGCTAGAAGGAAGAGAGGGAAAGGGATTTAAGGGAAAGGGGAAGAGGGTGATGAAAAGGGGAAGAGTGAGACTGTTGCATGATGGGAAGTCTCTCTCTCTGAGACGGGAGAATGCCCTTCAACCAGCAGCAGACCGCCACCCTCAAGTGTCCTTCAGCAGGGTGTGGGGTGTTTGTGGGCGGGGCCAGAGGCTCTGATTACATCGATGTAAGTGCTAATTAAGTGGCATATATCGAAAATGAACAGAAAATAAACATTACTTCAAATCTTCCCATCCCATCTAATAAATAAAGTACGTAAAGAGACTCTGAGAAATGTCTGAACAGCTAAAACTCCAATCCACTTCCCCATGGGATCAATAAAGTATCACATGGTCACCTGTACTGCACTGTATGGCTACGCTACAGCATCATCACCCAGCAGGTCCTGGCTGTGTAGGAGAGAAAGACAGGGCTAGGTATTGAAAAGATGACATTTATTGGTACTGTGCCAATTTTTACTATTGATCATTATGAGGCACTAAAAGATGAAAAGTTTCAAAGTGTTGGATTTCTACAGTTTTCTTCTGGTTTGAGAGTATTTCAGGAACGTAAGTGACCAAGGAGTAACTGTTGATCACATGGCAGAACATTTTTTTCTATTGCTTCTATTCAAAATAAAGATAAACAAAACAATATGGTAAATAAAAGTAAATAAAGTGATTCTCTTTTCCGCCTGCCTGTAGAACCAGTATCAAGTTTGAATTAGTGGAACAGGTTTTGATACCAATTTCAAGTGATATTGAATCGTATCGGTATATTTATTTATTTCTTGTTTTATCTGTATTTATTTCTTGTTTTATTTGTATTTATTTATTTTGTTGTATCTGTATTTATTTCTTTTGTTTTATCTGTATTTATTTATTTTGTTTTATCTGTATTTAAGTCCGTTGTTTTATCTGTATTTAAGCCCGTTGTTTTATCTGTATTTAAGCCCGTTGTTCTCTGTGAAGCTCAACGTGTTCATCCAATGCGCTTCACCAATAAATTTGACTCGACCCGACTTAACTGGTAAAAGGTAAGTTAGAGGTAAACTGGAGAAAGAGGAGAAACCAAGAAGAGGCTGTTCGTTTTGTCGGGTGTTGTTGTCGGGCAAGGTCACCGGCTAATCTGATCAAATGACTGACTTGGAGCACATGGAGGAGCCTCTAACACCCTGGCCACCTGCCGCCCTAATCCTGGCCTCTGTGGCCGCCGCCCACGGCCCAACGCGGGATCGGGGACTTCCCCGCTGCTGCAACACACACTGCCTGGGCTAGCGTCAACATCCTCACCCCCCGGACAGCCTGCTCCAGTTCCTCCCCTAGCTCCTCACCCTTAAAGGAGTACACCAGGGTTTTGAGAGGTTGGCCCCGTTGGTCAACCCGGCAACCCGCTAGGTGATGAGAAGATAGACAGTGGGGTAATCCGTGTGCCCCCGGTAGATCGTTCGCTCTGTAGCTCTTTAGCACACACAATGTTGAGTGATAGTAGGCTCCATGCTAACACTATAGGATACACTATGTTGATAGTAGGCTTCATGCTAACACTATAGGATACACTATGTTGATAGTAGGCTTCATGCTAACACTTTAGGATACACTATGTTGATAGTAGGCTTCATGCTAACACTATAGGATACACTATGTTGATAGTAGGCTCCATGCTAACACTTTAGGATACACTATGTTGATAGTAGGCTTCATGCTAACACTATAGGATACACTATGTTGATAGTAGGCTTCATGCTAACACTATAGGATACACTATGTTGATAGTAGGCTCCATGCTAACACTTTAGGATACACTATGTTGATAGTAGGCTTCATGCTAACACTTTAGGATACACTATGTTGATAGTAGGCTTCATGCTAACACTATAGGATACACTATGTTGATAGTAGGCTTCATGCTAACACTTTAGGATACACTATGTTGATAGTAGGCTTCATGCTAACACTATAGGATACACTATGTTGAGTGATAGTAGGCTTCATGCTAACACTATAGGATACACTATGTTGATAGTAGGCTTCATGCTAACACTATAGGATACACTATGTTGATAGTAGGCTTCATGCTAACACTTTAGGATACACTATGTTGATAGTAGGCTTCATGCTAACACTTTAGGATACACTATGTTGAGTGATAGTAGGCTTCATGCTAACACTTTAGGATACACTATGTTGATAGTAGGCTTCATGCTAACACTTTAGGATACACTATGTTGAGTGATAGTAGGCTCCATACTAACACTTTAGGATACACTATGTTGAGTGATAATAGGCTCCATGCTAACGCTTAAGGATACACTATGTTGATTGTAGGCTTCATGCTAACACTTTAGGATACACTATGTTGATAGTAGGCGTCATGCTAACACTTTAGGATAGACTATGTTGATAGTAGGCTCCATGCTAACGCTTAAGGATACACTATGTTGATTGTAGGCGTCATGCTAACACTTTAGGATAGACTATGTTGATAGTAGGCTCCATGCTAACTCTTAAGGATACACTATGTTGATTGTAGGCGTCATGCTAACACTTTAAGATACACTATGTTGAGTGATAGTAGGTTCCATGCTAACTCTTTAGGATACACTATGTTGATAGTAGGCTTCATGCTAACACTTTAGGATACACTATGTTGAGTGATAGTAGGCTTCATGCTAACACTTTAGGATTCACTATGTTGAGTGATAGTAGGCTCCGTGCTAACTCTTTATGGTGTACCCACTTTCCCTCAACTTGCCTCGTCTACTTCTACTTCAGTTCATGATTTCCTGCATTTCCCAGAATGCCTTTTGACAACCGCCAGAGAAGGGGGCGTGAATTTCTTGCTTTCAAACGGTCCAGCAACCCGATAGGCCGGACCTAGACAGTTTGCTGTACACTGGGCCAATGAAAACGGCAGTAAAATCCTCTCCTCCAGCCCACACCGGATCCTACCGGGTTCTGTACAGACTGACAGACAACCACCATGCTGAGGGGGGAGAGGGGGGGAGGGGGGCGGGGTCAGGGGTCCTGACCTTCGCCAGGAATGTCAGAGGGGAGAAGCGAGGACCCAGAAACCCAATCCACCTCCTATCCACCTCAGGCTGCTCTACGGTCTCACATCACACCCAACAGGGACGCGGATATGAATACGTTTACATTTAACGTGACAATAAAGTTTTTATTTTATTTCAGACTAATGGAAACTCATGCTAACATTCGAGGTGAGTGAAACTATCTCACCGCGCTGGCAGATTTTAAAACTCAAACGTATCAAATATAAAATAAAAAGAAATGAAAATGCTTTTAATGTGAAGCAGCACTTAAGTTAGTGAGTGACATCCCCCTGCCCTCAACGTTTAATGTCAGTCTTCTTACTCTTCTTACTCCCCACACAGATTACATACCACTGCATGTGCACCCACACACACACACACACACACACACACACACACACACACACACACACACACACACACACACACACACACACACACACACACACACACACACACACACACACACACACACACACACACATCTGTTCTAGGTTTCCACATCTATGAATGTCCACTACATTCCACTTTAAGCCCGATTGACAGACGAGAGCTTCAGGAGGGGAGAAGAGATTTCTCTGGAGCCAGACAGGTGTGTGTGTGTGTGTGTGTGTGTGTGTGTGTGTGTGTACAGTAAGAGAAGGTATAGCGAGCTGAATCTGGTGGTGCTTGCTTTCTTGCGTGTGTGTGTGTGTGTGTGTGTGTGTGTGTGTGTGTGTGTGTGTGAGGCCGTAGCCGTCCGCCACCCACTGGTGTTCAATTTCAGCCCCAAAAATACACCCAGAGGCTCGACTGGGCTGCCAACACACACACACACACACACACACACACACACACACACACACACACACAGTCTATCATACCAACATCACATGTATGAACTGAACTATCTCTCATACACACTTTCTATCGTTCTATCACACCGACATCAAACGCACATATTGCACTCACACACACACACACACACACACACACACACACACACACACACACACACACACACACACACACACACACACACACACACACACACACACAGTTGTGGGCTATTAGTGTGATGAGGAAGAGGCCCTGGTGTCTATAGATAGCCGCCCCCCCCCCTCCCCCCCCAGCAGGGAGGCATGCAGGGCTGGCAGGGAGGGACAGGTGTGCAGGCCAGGCAGGGGAAGTTCGAGGCTTCATGGAGGGTCGAGAGAGGAAAGTGACATGGAGAAGTCTTGATTTTGTCAAGATTATTCTTATTCTCATGTATTTTCTTATTTTCTAACTTTAGTGACATCTCTGGTGCTCAGCGCCGTGGTGTTTCTGCACTTCACTTGTCAATCGAAAAAACAATGTGGCCAATGATTTCTGTCCGTTCAGCCACCGTGGCTATCGCGGCTCGTCTTCTTCGGTTTATTCCAAACAAACCGGAAACGCATCACTTCCTGTTTCCAGAGGGTTTCTCCCAGGAAAGACCCACCTGACCCCCGGGTGTTTAGAGCAGCAGGTGGAAAAGCTTCATGACCTGGTAGAGGTTGATCACTGTTGTGTTACAGAGAGGATCATAAACTGTCACAGTCCGGTTTCAAACCCTCCCCGTTTCCACGGCCAACCGGACCCCGCCCGGATGAAATTCTCCCAGCATGCTCTGCAGCACAGCTGGCCAGTTTTCGAGCAGTTGTAGCCTCGGCGGGCGCTGGGTGACATTACATCGCTATGACAACCACGGTGGCTCGGGGGATTTTTCCATCAGCTGGCCTGGCGATGATCCTTTCTATCGGAAGACGCCTGGGATCTTTTCGGTGTAAATACTAAACTTTGCCATTGAGGACGGGAGCAAAACTTCAACTTCTTAAGAGCAACTAACAACGAGACCTGAACCTTGTGATGAAATGAACTTGTTTTTTTTTTCCCACCTCCAGCCTGAAAACCAATTGAGTCTGCAGTAAAATACCTCGACTCACTACACGACTCTGCTTGAAGTCACAATGAGTAAGCGAGTGAAACCTCCCGACTTGCTTACTCATTGTAACTCACTCCGGACAAAACCTAAGAGAGGAAGTGTGGAGGGGATGACTGGTGAGGTGAGGGGTCGACGGCAGCCTGCCAGCAGACAGACAGCTGAACTCCAGGCCCGGGATCCAGAGAGGAAGAGGATACTCTGACCTTCCCCTCCTCGCAGCGATCCAACTGATAAGGCTGAGTGTCACGGCGAGGGCCGGGTATCACTCAGCACCAATACCGCCTCTGAAACGATACCTCGATATCGTGGGTGAGCGAGTTATTTTTTTGTGCACAGCCATTTTCTTTCCTGAACAGAACCGACAGGGTTCCCTCCACAGGTCTGGGAAGTCTGGAAAGGGATTTTGGTCACTTCCAGGTCTTGATACATTTGGGAAAATATTGTACTTTCCCTCCATCTCGTATATTCTGATGTTTGCCGCCGTGAGGGGCCTGGGTGGGACGCCTGAACCAAGCCCTGCTCAGATGACTTCATGGAGATAAATGTCCATGAAGAAGAGGAAACCTTGAACTTTCTGTCAAAAGCTTTGAGATACATTTCTGATACCGAGCCGCCTTCAAGCCATGCGCTCACGATGTCGTAGGTTTGAATCCCGGCCATGTCACCAGGGCTCTCGCCGTGGCCCTGATGTAAAATTCCACGACTTTTCCACGACTTTCCATAACTAAATTGGGGCGCTTCCATGACCTAAACATTTTCTCCTTCCCGCGTTTCTTACTGTCGTTTTTCCACCCAATGCAAGTCATTTGGAAAACTCCCTGATATTCCCTGACCTCACCAGAGAATTGACTTTTCTGGTCTGGAATAAACTTCCAGTCCAAATTCCACAGATATTCCAGAAATCCCTTGGCCAGTGGGAATCCCGTGTAATCTGCCCTGTCCCTCCCATCAAAGGTTTTATTTTAAAACACCCATAAACACCATACCAAACCATATTAAGACATGTGGGCCATGAATGCTATGCCATTCAGGACTACATGGCAACTGATCTGAGGCAAGCTGCTATTTAAAGTTCATTCAAGTGCTTTTTTCAACCGATCGATTGAGCCTGGCAGGCTACAGCAGACGCAACTCAACTCTCCAAGGAAATGCCGAAGGAGGCTCAAACGACCTGGAAACTCCTTAAATTCAACAAAACCTGACATGCTGGATCGCTGCTCTTTGGATAGATAGGAATTTCAAAATAAGGGCCAGGCAGGAAGATAGCCGCACGTTCAAGCACCTTGATGTCCTCACTAACCCTAACCCTAAATTCAGTATGATTTGATGCCGGTGAGAAGAGTTCAGTAGTTCAATAGGTGCAGATACTTGTGAGGGAGGTGGAGGAAGATGAGGATGAGCCGTTATGAGGAGGCAAAGTCACAATACAAGGAGAGTAGAGAAGTCCACCCCGAGCAGTAGAGGCAATAAGATCAGAATACCAGGACCACCATCTACCTCTCCACCTCTCTACCCATCCACCTGAGTGACAGCACTCCTGTTGTCCTGAGGTGATTAGTGACTTCCAGGATTAAGCAATGAGAGAGAGAGACACACACAGAGAGAGAGAGAGAGAGAGAGAGAGAGAGAGAGAGAGAGAGAGAGAGAGAGAGAGAGAGAGAGAGAGAGAGAGATGTTTCATTTCTCCATTTTATGGTTCCTCACTTTTGCTGATGAGGCAGTTTGATATTATATTACTACTACTAATAATATTTTTTTATTGTCTTGTCATGTTATAGTACCCTATGATAAAACCACCAGTACACCATGATAAAACCAGTACAGTATGATAAAAACCAGTAGGCCTACTCCATAATAAAACCAGTACTCCATGATAAAACCAGTACTCTGATAAAAACCAGTACGGGAGCGCACCCCGTCAGTCTGACTGGTCCTCGGCTGAATGAAAACGTCCCCCCCCCCCCCCCCCCGCTCCCGTACCTTCTCCTGCGCCCTGGTGAACCTTTTCTGGACGTTGATGGCCAGTTTCCCGGCGGTGACCCCTTTCCCCATCTCAGCCATTTTCGCACGGTGCTCGGGGCTCCCCAGTACTCGGAGTGCGGCGCGGTTGAAGACCACGGGTCAGAGGACGACGGGCAGGGACGCTGAAGGAGAAACGTCCCCCGCTTGGATACCGACGGTGCGTAAAACTCCCCCGCCCCGCGGCCCCTCGGCGGGTGACTTGGGTCGCTCGCTGCGCGTAACTCTAATCCCGTTGACAGCTTCTTAAAGGCGTAATGCGAAATTTAACACGGCGGAGTTTACCAACAACACGAAACACTGAAAGCGGAGGGACTTTCTGTGGGGTTGGGAAAGCTAGCGAGGAGCAGCACGCGCAGGTTCTAGTGTCTTCTTCTGTCTTCTTCTGTCTTCTTCTCAGCACCCACCGTTAATTGATGGGAGTCTTTATCCCGATATGGAGAGATTGGGTTTCCTCTTCACCTCCGTCTCGGCCAGCCTCTTAAAGGCGCAGCGGCGGCACCGTTATTATTAGCCGACAACCTGTTGAACGCGCGCAACTGGTGCGCCGCCGTCTGTAAACACTGCCTTATTGCGCACATAGCGGTTTCCACTCTAATATTAGGGCTAGACCACCAACCCCCCCCCCCCACACACACACACCACACACACACCCACACACACACACACACACACACACACACACACACACTCATCAGCTGCATGCATTCAGATATGATGGATACAAGATGGAGAGCGTGCGTTTCCTCAATGCAAAGCCAGTAGATGTCAGTAACGGCGCGTTTTTTACGCATGGACGGCAAGCCTGCAGGGGCGATCGCGCGCAGGTCAAAGCATAACAACAAATGTAACTTAACAGACGCACACATTGTCTCACACACACGCGCAGACACTATAAATACGCTACAAATAAAGCAACATCCGGCTTATTTCCATAAAATTTAATTTCAAAAATAGATCTTTTAATATCTCATCACCCACAACAGCCTCATAAACACTTTAGATTTCTATAAACACTTAAATACACACTATCATTCGTCCTAAATCTTTCTATTCAGCTGTGGAGTATTAAACAGTAATGTTACATGACAATTATTAGGCATGTCAAGGAGAATTTGAGCTTTTCACTCCGGCTCATGTCGCCTGGTGAGGAGCAGAAAGTCATTAAAACAGTGAACTTCACACCGCTGTGCACGCTCGTGTCCGTTGAGTCATTCTCACTGTGCGTGCTCGTGCACTGTGCTTGCCGTCTACTGAGGGAGAATGCATCTGTGTCAGTTCACAGCGGATTCCCGTGCATCTTTTTTTCCTGGATAAAAACTCCCACGAGGACCTCAGAGGGGCCCAACCTCCTCAGTCTGTTAGGGACTCCAGCGTCTAGGCGTGGAGATCAGAGGCTCGTAGGTCCGTCACTGTCCTGTGCAGCCCAGAGGGTAAAGCACAGCACTAACGACGCCAGGGGTATTGGGGTAAAAAGCGTCCACCAAATGATGGCCGTTGATTGGTCGACTCTTCCTCCCATCCCGCTTTACCTTTTCCTCCCGTCTTTCCCCGTTCTTCTTCTTCTTCTTCTTCCCGTGTCTAGTCAGTCCCTCGTGCCTCACCTCCCGGGCTGAGCTACGCCCCAAGGGTGGAAGTGTTCCGAATCCAGCAGCAGCCTTCCCAGCCAGTGTAAGAGCCGCGGGTACCAGTGGATGCCGTTACCGTGGCGACCGGCGGTGCCAGTCCACCCGCGCACGAGCCGCAGCGGCGCGAAGGCCCAGTGGGCCAGGGCGCGCCGGTCCACCACCGCGTAGCACGACGCCACCACCCCGTCCACCACCACCGTCCCGCGGTCGGTGAGGGGCGCGTAGGCCCCCCTGGCCTCCGTCACGCCGACCCGGGTGATCCGCGAGAGCCGGCCCCTCGCCGCGACCCCCCCGCCACCAGCACGCACTGCCCCGGCCGGGCGTCGCTGGCGTACACGGTCGTCATGGCGCCGCGGGCCGGCGCCGCCCCCTCCGAGCAGTTTCCCTCCGAGACCGGCAGCAGGTGGGCGGCCGTGAGCGACAGGCTGGCCCCGGCCTCCGTGCCGACGGTGTAGAACAGCTTGCGGGTCGCGGGCTCACGGTCCAGGAAGGCCAGGACTTCGCTGTAGACCAGCTCCCCGCTGCCGTCGCTGCCCGACGAGGCCAGGACCCGCTCGCCCGGACGCAGGTCGCGGATCGACCTCTGACCCCCGTTCTCTAAGGTGACCGAGGCGCCGCCTGGGAAACAACCTCCCGACTTGGCTGCCACTGAGTGCTCTGAGACAGACAGACAGACAGACAGACAGACAGACAGACAGACAGACAGACAGACAGACAGACAGACAGACAGACAGACAGACAGACAGACAAAAAAAAGGAAAGAAAAGAAAAGATAAAAAAAGGATGTCAATATTTCTAAAGGCCTTGGGTACACAATAAATCTTTCCAACTCCCTTTAGCTAAATATTTACTTCTTTTTTTTTCCCTACACTCCACATAAAAGAACAATACCTCGCTGAAAGATAAAAGCTCCTGTTTGCAACCCTGAATGCTGTGTGTGTGTGTGTGTGTGTGTGTGTGTGTGTGTGTGTGTGTGTGTGCGTGTGTGCGTGTGTGTGTGCATGTGTGTGTAATGCTAGCACATGAACCTCCAGGAGGGGTTGTGTGCGTGACTCCGCCGTCCAAAGGCACTTGAAAGTGACACCTTGGGCCCCGTCTCAAGTCTATCTGGGAATAAATATTTGGGGAAGGTAGGAGAGCCAAGGCCAGGTGATAAGATAAGTCACCTGGAGGAGGAAGGAGCCGAGCAGGAAACCGGCCAGCAGGTTAATCATCTGACAACTGAGATTCCTGCAGCGGCTACAGGCAACGTGCTCCATTTCAAAATACTCAATTCCTTTCCACTGGATTCCCAATATGGTGTTTAGTAGTCAATAGTATGACTAATGGGTAATATGAACATCAATCAGTGGCTTAAGGTTGTACCATGTGTCACTGTGTGTGTATTGGGACTGTTTGACCAATTAAAGCAATCAACAGCTTTGAAATGGGTCCTACAAGAACTTTTTTATTAACTCCTAAAAGCCTTTAGATGTTCAGATTGCCTTTTTCCATCTCAGCAGACCGCCTTTCTACGTTTCCAGACTTTTCAGGATCATAACAATGTGCAGGACCATGTGCAGGACCATGTATAGGACCATAACCATGTGCAGGACCATGTGCAGGACCATGTATAGGACCATAACCATGTGCAGGACCATGTGCAGGACCATGTATAGGACCATAACCATGTGCAGGACCATGTGCAGGACCATAACCATGTGCAGGACCATGTATAGGACCATAACCATGTGCAGGACCATGTGCAGGACCATGTATAGGACCATAACCATGTGCAGGACCATGTATAGGACCCTCCTCGGACACATTAAACTCAAAAATGGACCTGGAAATGTTTGTCCCCACACCCCTGTGTATCATCATTTAAGAGCCTAAACAAAACAAAGCCAGAAATTGCAAAGAACTATATATAATTTAAACATATCCTTTTGAAACGTTCCATCAATCGTTGATATTGTTTATGTTTGTATTTGTGTTATAATAATAATAATTTTGTAACAGTCGGTCACTTTTCTAAAACAAATAGCTTTCCTAACCATTTCCTGGTTTAACCTCAAGTCATTGCTGAAGCTCTCATTGGTCCAAATGGTCTGGGGTCTTCTCGGGGAGTTCAATGTTACACTCCCCATGGTGTGTATCCTATCCTGTAGTGTTTGGTCGTTTCCATTTTCTTCTTCTTCATCTCCTGTCAGTGAGCCCTCAGTTTCCCCCCTTGGTCCAGTCATTCATCTACATGGGTCCTGGTGGTGTGCTGCCCCCTAGTGGTTGTTTCCTCTTGCTTACTACAGTCCAGCGATCCCCAGTAAGTGCTTATAAGAAGGATTTGGGGGATGTGTTGGTAATGAGGCGTTTGGAGGGTTGTAACCACCAGCATGTCAGTACAGCTGAAGGGTTTCCTCAGTCGGGGTCATGGAGACTGTGTCTTTGTCTTGCATTGGGGGAATTTAGAAGCAAAAAAAGTGAAAAAACAAAAACGAAAACTTGACAGGTTGCCCTTCTGATCAAGTCAAGGACTGGGCACTCGCGACCCGATCTGGGAGGGAAGGAGAGAGAAGAAGGAAAAGGAGGGGAAAAGAAGGGACGAAGTAGGAAAAAGGAGAGAGAAAGAGGACGGAAGAGGGGAAAATCTCAGTTACCACTCAGTGTAAAATGGAGGAGGGTTTTGGGGGTGTCGGGGGGGCTGCTGACGTCTGATCCAATGCACATTCTTACAAAGATGTGTCACTTTCAACACTAGCGTGTCTCGTTTCTGATGGCACATTCGTGACATATATTGCTACACCGTTGTTCATAACATACGTCGTGTTGAAAGGCGTCGTCCCAGCCAGTGTTGCCTCTCAGCCAATGGCGTCCAGCCCTGTGCCCGTGGCCGGGTTAAGAGTCTGCAGGTTTTCGCTCCCACCAAACCCTACAGCAGCTGATTTCTCTGGTTAACGCATCTTCAACCAGACAAGGGGGAACTCATCGGTGAAATCAGCCGCCGTAGCGTTTGGTTGGAGTGATTACCTGCAGACTCTTTCAAGGCAAAGGACTGGACACATCTGGCTTTATATCAGTGGCTCCCAACTCTGGAGTCTTGCTGGTTTTCATTCTAGCGGTCTAATAGGGACTGATTTAGACCTGGGACACCAGGAGAGTATTATTATTAACTACTGGGTAGAAAACCAGCAGAACTCTGGGTCCTGAGGACTGAGGTTGGGATCCACTGGCCAAGATTCTGCAAGTTTTCCTTCGAGCCAAACACTACCGTAGTTGGTTTCACTGATCAGCTGTCTGTAGTGTTTGGTTGGGATGAAAACCTGCAGATTCTTAACCCTCCTATGTCACATGGTTGGACACCACTGGCTTGAGGGAACATTGGTCCTGATCAAAATGGCCGTAGTATCAATGAGCCTTCTTCTGTGTTTGAGGAAAGCGAGAGACAGCTGAAGCTACGCAGCGAACCCTACACGTGAACGCCGATGCAGAACATCACGGTGACCGGCCTGACCCAGGGAACATGGGGTGAGTGGCAGATGAGATAGATGGAGGGGAAAGGCGTAAGAGCTTGCAAGCGCCTACACACACACACACACACAGAGAGAGAGTTTCGAGCAAGAAGAGTTAAAGGATCAAGAGTGAGAAACAAAATGTTAGGAACAAAGTTAGGAAAAGGCAGGGGGAAGCAGTCGCCACCCAAAGCTGCTGCTGCTGCCGAATTCCTCCCGGCTGTGAACAAGACATTTTTTAAAAAGCGTGTCTTCGTGTTCAGTAGTCTTCGGTTATTTGTACCAATGTTTCTTTCCATTTCTCTGAATGTTTTAGCACTGAAATATCTCCACTTTCACAAGACAATAGTAGTTCAATTATATTAACCCCCTTCAACTGATGGCTTGTTGACCTTTTCTTAGCCCTTTTTCTTTTAAAGGGGCTCTGTGCCGAAAAATAAACCTCATGTATTATGGCCGTAATGTCACTTAAATCCCACAACTATGAAAGTCTGGCAGAAATTCACTTGTTTTTTGAGCGATTGTGAGTGATGTCAGTGTTAAATGTAGAGAGTAGGTGTCAGCTCAGTAAAACTAGCATAGCCTCAATGCAAGATACACTTTAAAATTAGTACGTTATTTGATCTACCTAGTTGAGGGATTCAGTTTGGAGCGAAACATTATGAACAGGTATCATTTAAACTAAAAACCGTAGTGGAAATCTCTCAAGTAGAATCGGTCATACCAGAAGCTGCGGCACCTTCGAGTTCAGGTGTATCGTGAGTGCGTGAAGGAAGGCTGGGTGAAGGGTTTTCTGCGTTAGTGGCGGTTAATGGAAAACAAAAACACCCATGCACCGCACTCTCACTAGAACCCGTGTTCACTGGTCCTCCTCCAAACCCCTTCCCTCCCCGCCGCTAGCACTGTCCTTAGTTCCTCATCTGTCTCTCTCTCTTTCCTTTTCAAATTCCTCTCCTCTCCTAAACATTCTCCAAAATGTCTTGAGATCCAAGAGGTGAGGAGAGAGGATGCGAGAAAGCGAGAGGACACTTTTGATTGAGATATGAACTTAGATACATGTGGACACAGCTTCCTTTCTTTCTAGATAATTTCATTTTCAGCGCTTAAAAATAATTGTGGCTGGAGGCTATGAGATGCTAATGCTAACGCCCTCTGACCTGCAGACCAGCTAACTCAACACCTTGTGCAGGAGGTAGGGGTACTTCCTTCAGAAACAAATTTGCAGCCTCTCAATTTTCAACAGTTTTACATTTACTGTGCAGCCTTGGTCGCTCACCTGACTTGACGCTGCAGTGGACGTGGGCCTTGGACTCGTAGTAGACCCAGTCGAAGCCGGCCTCCACCGCCAGGCGAGCCAGCATGGCGTACTTGTTCCTGTCTCGGTCCGAGGTGGTGATGTCCACCGCCCGGCCCTCGTAGTGCAGCGACTCCTCCGAGTGGTGGCCGTCCTCGTCCCAGCCCTCGGTGACCCGCAGCCGGACCCCGGGCCACAGGTTCATCACCGAGATGGCCAGCGAGTTCAGCTTGTCTTTACAGCGCTGCGGTGGAGGAGACGAGAGAAACACAGTAGAAGACCATTTAGATGACAAAGAACGTGGGTCAGGAAACCAGGAGACGTGGGTCATGCCACGTTCAGGTCATGTCAAATTTGTGGTAAATATGAGCTGCCAATTGGAGTTGGGGGTGGGGCCGATTATCAGTAATATTCACACAAATTCAGTCGATCCTGCTCACGAAAAACAAGCAGTTGCTGCAGTTCGTTTATGGTTGGATGTTCCAACGAGTCAAACTCGGAGCAACAAATTCCCTTTCTTCCGTTAGGACTTTGAACGCAGCAGAAGGGGTCCCGTCTGTGATAACCCCAGTGACACACCTGTATCATTCATGGTAGGTTTCTACGTAAGCTCTCACCTTGGTAAAGTTAAATGTGTGTCATCACCTCCTCCATGCTGCATCTTATCCCCTCGACTGACTCGGGTTCGACCGACCCGACTTACTCGGTATCGGTCTCACAAACCCCATATTGGTCAAACTCTACTTTTCAGGAAAACCCTTCCATCTTCTCTTCTCAGCTCTCACGTTCAGAGAAATACTCCTTACAATTACTGATGAATTTGAACTCGTCCTACTTTTACACTCTTGGCAAGTCGCTCAAAATGTAAAAGAATCTCACCCTTTACCCTGACTCGATAAAAAACAGACCCAAATCTCTTACAAAGACCCATTCTGCGTCCTGGACGGTGCACCCATCCACTTCACCAAACCCCACCCCCGGCACCCCTCTCCCCCTTGTCTGTGTGGCTTTAGCCTTCCCACAATGCACCCCTGCTGTCCCAGCTACCCCTAATGTTTGCTCTCTGTGGTGAGCGAACGGAGCCGTGAGGCTATGTTAAGGATGGATGGATGGAGGGGTGGAGGGGGTGAGGTTATGGGGTGGTTGGGTGGTTAGGGTGGGGGTGGGGGTGGGGGGTGGGGGTCCCTCTAAAACTGGGGTCTGGTGAGGGTGAGCAAACAGAGGGTGAGAGGGCCTATTGAGGACCCGGAGGACGCCCCCTCCCCTCCCTCAACTCACTCTTTCTCTCAAACAAACTCACCCATCTGCCGTATATACCCAACTACGCCCATTCTTCATTGTACCATTAATGGTGTGTGTGTGTGTGTGTGTGTGTGTGTGTGTGTGTGTGTGAGTGAGAGAGAGAGAGACTGGATCAGGCTGTGTCCGTCCATCCGTCTGTCCGTCATACGTGATCTTTTAGGTGACACCACTGGTCTGATTTTGCTGAAACTCAATGGGATGACGAGTCTTCTCGCTGTGCACAATTACACCGACTGGCCTGACGTGGGCGCTACCATTAAAGGTCAAACTTACAAACTTTGAAAAGGTCTTAACTGATTTTGATGAAACGTGGATCTTCTTCCTGATTGGCCCAAGGGCTGCTGCGTCATTCTTAATTGTTTTGAGGAGTAAAACTTCATCTAATGACCTTGAATAAGTTAAATATCACCGAAACAAATCACGGCTATAGGTGAACTTCCCATCTTCTGAAGGGACCACGCTGCTCTCCTATTGGCTGCTGCTGCTGAAAGCGTCTCTTAGTGATGCAGCATCTTAAGAAACTCTATTAGAGTGGAAACGGCGGAATTAAAAAACCTATAAATGTCTTTTTCCATGTTGGCTCCGCGGTCTGTGATAAGAATAGCGCACGGCTTGGTGGCCATAGATGCCTTTTCACGGTGTCGTGTAGATTTTAACGTCTTGTTTTTTTTTCTTCTTTCTCTGCGGTCAAGAGCAACGAGCTGGAGTTCATAAATCAGACGATGGATTTTGTTGGTTTTCCTTTCAAGGTATACAGATCGACGGGGGTTTCTGTAGGAGCGGTTTTAGCACTAAACCACGGGCTGCACAAACATTGGACGCATAGGCTGACAGCATGCGCCTATGCACACCTATGCACTGCAAAAAATGTTAGTCGTACTGAGTCTGAGCGTCTTATTTTTCTTATGAGTGAAAAAAAAGCTGCAAATGTGGTGAGATAATTCATATTGCTTCTAGTGCAAATCAACTTGTATTTTTTTTTATTTTTTTTTAAATCTAACGACATTTTCTTGTTACTAGTGGAGTGGTCTACTTTATTTCTGCTTGTTTTTCAAAATATTCTCACTGGTTTGTGGTAAATTCCGGACACAAATGGAAACTGCTCTGGAAATAAGTGTAATCATCTCACCCCAAATTGCATTTTTTCCTCAATGGCTTTAAGAAAAAGAGCATTTTAAACCCGTATACAAGCCCAAACGACGTGTTAAGATGGACACTTTTTGCAGTGTGGCTCAGCCCCTGAACAGTCGCGTCTGTATGCACGGAGCGCCCAGGAAAAAGTCGCCACTGCTGAATAAAAAAATAAGAGGCGAAAAAAAAAAACCGTGTATAATTAAGGCTTCAACACAAGTGAAGTGGACTATTTTTGCACATGTGCGCTGCAAAAACAAACAAAAAAGTAACACGAAATAGTAAAAGACAAACAGGAGGCTGTCTGCTGCGGCTTGGAGCCCATAAATTGTGTGCAGGTCAGCGAGCGCCCGTGGTGCGCGCTGCAAAAAATGTCCATCTTAACAAGCCATTTAGTCTCATAGTCCGTGTTAACGTGTTCTTTTAATGAAAACAAATGAAACCTAATGTCAGCGGGGTGACATGATGCCTCTCGCTTCCAAATACAGTTGCACTTCCTGGAAGTTTCTGGAAAAAGTGACATTATCTCGAAATAAAGCAGATCGCCAGTATCTCGAGGTCAATTTAAAGAATAAAATACATCTCGAGACGAAGTGGATTTGCATTGGAAACGAGTGAACTGATCGAACCGGAAGTGGCTGATTTCTTTTCACCAGTTTTGAAAAAAGTAGTCACGTTTATTCTTTTTAGAGCCAGCGCTGGACCAAATGACTTTGTGAGGATGGACATTTCTTGCAGCGCGCGGAGCGAGGTGACAGCTACACGGACGGGGAGTGCGCGCTTTCATTCACCACGTGGGTCTGTGGACGTGAACGCCGCCTGCTTTGAGAGGAAGCCCGCGGTCACAAGAGCCAGATATAAATACTTTTATTCCTGGGGAAATTGGGAGTCAAATAAATTCCACTCCGGGCCACATCAATGACGGTGTCGTAAAAAATTCTGACAGTCCAAAAGGCGACTGTTAACTCTGGCCAGTCGGGCTAAAAACGACACGGTAAACATCACTACTCGCTTGACCCGGGCTCTAACCAAATACGACTATTGGCTGTTTTTTCCACAAAATTGATGTAAAACAGAAGACATAGTGTTTTAATTAAGAGCAACCGCTTTTCCATACATTTTTTTTAGACGGGGTTGCCCTCCTTTTTACGCACGGGCTGTCCACAGTGAACTTCTGAGTCCTCTGGAAAGCAGACTCGCTCGAGCTCCGATTCAAACAGTTAAAACAACCGACACACTGCAGGAACACACATCACCTTTTAAATTGACTTGAGAATGAGTTGTGCAAATAGTTGGCTTTTGCAATCTGTGCTCACCAGCGCAAGGACAACACTGCAAAAAATACCCATCCTTGAAGGTTATTTCTTCTTGTTTAGGTTTTTTCCCTTTAAATAAGTGATCTGCCAAAGCGAGTAAAGCTGTAAGAGAGATAATCCCCATTTAAAATAAAGCGATTTCTTCCTTTTTGGATTTATCTGCCCCATTCTGTCTCGTGACACTTGTTTTGAGAAATGACTTTAAACTGCATAAGAAACAAGTGGGGTTATTTCACCCCTCATGGCAGCATTTTTTTTTAACATTTGTTTTACGTTTTAAAAGACTGAACATGAGACTGGATGACTCAATGGACATTTTTTGCAGTGAGGAAACTAAAGTCAATAGCAAATGCGGAAAAGATAACAGCGTCCACGCGTTTAAAGACTGGGCAAAGTGCACCATGTAAGGTACTGAAATATCCCCCTTTAAAGCAAGTGGTTAAGCAAACCGGTTAAACGGATCTCCGGTAACCGGGGGGGTTTACCTGTGTCATCATGCGGTCTGCACCTGTGTTCTCCTCATCTTTGAAGATGATGTCGGGGTTGTAGTTCGGAGTGAGTTCCTTGAAGCGGTCAGAGTTCCGGGTTATTTTCCCTTCGTATCTCCCGCTGGCCCCTAAAGTCTTCTCGGCAACGTTGGGGCTGAACTGCTTGTAGGCGAGCGGCGCAAGCTTCCTCGGTGACCGCCTCTTGCCATACCCTCTACCCGGTCCGCAGCCCTCACTGACCGGCGAGAGGAGAAAGGCGCACCCGGTGAGGCACGTCACCAGCGTCGGCAGCAGCATTCCACCCCGGGCCGGTGTGCAACCCCCCGGCGGGTGGCCAAAATGTCACCGCTCTATTTCTTCTGATGTGTGTGTGTCCCCCTCCCTGTATGCCGCCTCCTCTCGAAAACGTTAAAGCGAGAGGAAGGGAACAGGACTCATCCCCGAGTCCCCAAAAGTCGCCATTCCCGGCGCGTAAAAGGGGCCACTGCGCCCGCTGGAGACGTGTTGGAAAGATCTCAACCTGTCCTCTCTCAGCCGCTGACACTCTCCTATCCCAAGTCCACGCGGAGGCAGGGGCATAAATAGGCGAAGTCAGTTTATCTTGGCAGGCAGGTTCAAAGCTGTCTCTCTGTCTAAGTTGTGAGAAACGGGCTACAGACAGACACACAGGCGCACAGTGCGTAGGCTGGCTGCGCCTTTTGGGCACGGCGGTCAAAGGGTGTCCCCGCAGCGGTTTCTGCCTCTCGGGTTTGTTCTCAATGCGTCCCTGTGGCGCAAGGCTGTTGGCAGAAATGGAAATGGAAGAGATCCTACTACAGTACAGATGAGGTGCCGTGGAGGAGAAGAAGACCGCGCCCTGCTGGACCTGCCCTCTCGTCCCCAGCCTACCACCACCTCTCCTCCCACCGGGGTGGCACAGGCCCCGCTTCTGCCTTCATCTCTCTTTGTCGCCGGCCGCTCCGCTACTGTAGTTCAGCCAGACGGACAAACACCGGCCCCGCGCACTGTCTGGCGCGCACACGCTGACGCTGTACCTTTGGACCCTTGTCTTGAACTCGGAAGACGCATGAGCACAATGCAGGTGCGCGCCTCGAGACGGTGGTTCCTAAACGTTTTCATGTCAAGGACCCCCAAATATGCCCCCCCCCCCCCACACACACACACACATACACACACACACAGATTGAAACCCCATCCCAGCAGGTTTTGTTAAATATGACTTGGTTCATAATTACATAACTGTCAGTGGGAAAGACTGATACCAGATCAGAACAGCCTCTTATGTTGCAAATGTCTCAGTAAAAGTTTTGCTAGGGACCTGCCTGGAACCCCCTCAAGGACCCCTGGAACCCCCTCAAGAACCCCTGGGACCCCCCCAAGGACCCCTGGGACCCCCTCAAGCACCCCACTTTGGAAACCACTGCCTCAAGACAAGCTCCCGAACACAAATCTAGGAGACTCTGCACAGACAGACAGCTATGCGACAAGCTGGGCCGGGACTCGGAGACGGACACGGGGATCAGCCGCGGGGAAAAAATGGAAAGGGTCAGCGAGAAGCGCGGTGAATTATCTCGGGGGGGTCCAGGTCCGGTTTCACCAACGGAGACAGGACACCCAACACCCAGCGACTGGACGGAGACCGCTGAGCCCCCTCCAGCCGTTAAAGTGGCTCACGTTGATGTCATGTCTTGCACCGGCGGTTCCCAAACGAGTGGAAAAATGACTTTTCGAATCAGAGGTTTCACTCCCTCCATGGTTATCTCAGAAAAGATTGGGGGGTTTGAAATGTTTCTATTTTGTGGGGCTTTGATATGAAAAGGTTAGGGAGCCCGAGCGATTCGGTAGCAGTAGTCACTGTATGAATGTCGTTTTCTTAAAGCCAGAAATACCCTTCAGATCATTCACAACCATACAGGCAAACAGTGACTTTTCAACTAAAACTTCAATAGCATTCCGTAGATGCTGCAACACCTTGAGTCAACATCACACTCTCCCCTGAAAAAAGGAGAGCGGCCGGTCTGGGGCAATGCATTATCGACCGGTGTCAGCTCTGGCTGCCTAATCAATGCCTTTGCTGCTCAGTCTGTGCCTGGGAAAAAAAAATACTTAAAAAAAAATATATCTTTTGACAAATTAAATCTCCCACAGATGATGTATAAAAACAGAAATAATAAATAAAATACAAAAAGAAAAATGCAAAATGAAGATGTGAATGCTTGTATGAACAGAAATAGACAAAAAAAAAAAGTGAAAGTTAAGGAAAATAAAGTGTCACCAGAAATATTTCAAAGATCTCCGCTCTCAGAATGTCCCGTTGGTCAACTTCCAACTTCCCCTTTAAGTGACGAGAGGAGAGCAGGAGAGAGAAATCACCACCAGAGATGATCTTGGTGGTTCTCCTAATCAGAACGTGGTAAAAGGGAAGTTGACCAACGAGCAAATTTCCAAAAAAGTCAGAGTCATCCTTGAACTTCTCCTAGATCCACTCTCAGCACAAACAAGTTTTGCTTCCCCCCGCCGGTTTTGACGTCACTCAGCTCACTCGGCGTTTGACCACCCAGGAACAGCCGCCAACAACTAACTGAACCCCCGGCCCCGACCTCTGACCCCTCTGGTGGATATGGAGGTTTGACTCAGGGATATTGTCACGTTCCTCCTACTTCTTACCGAGTCGGGTAAAGAAGACCGACGTGTTGTGAAGTGACGACGTCCTATGATTTTGTGGCATGATGCTAAAAGCAAAATGATGAGCAGTGGGCATTAAATATGTCCGCTGTGCAAGTTTTCCTCTTGTTATAGATGTTGATGTGTTTGTTTTCTTCCTTTCAGCACTTTCCAGACTAAATAAGCTGCACACAGGGAAACACACATCCTTAGAAATAACGATTTTTCCGTCTTAACCTTCCTGACTAAGAATATCTCAGCATATATGAGATTTAACGTACCTTGTTTCTTTTTCAGACAAAATAAAAAATACAAGAAATGATCTGTGTAATTACCTATTTATTTCAAATAATGCAGCTAAAACACATGGACATATGAAATGGGAGTGTTGGGAATGATCTTAAGAGGTAAAAATCAATATAAATTGCAGCATACGCCTAACCACAAAATCCTTAAAATGTAAAAACTTTATTGAAATTAATCATTCCCATAAAATCCTTCTCTATAACTAATCCACACCTGAATTTAAAAAAAGTGTCCTTCTTGAAAGCGAATGGTAAAAAATGAGATTTAAGATTTTTGCAATAACGCCTGATTTGTCCTCTGTTGCTGCCTACTGCTGATCATCTGAACAGACCGACGGCTTTCTTCTTCTTTGGTCTGGAGGAGGGTCGTTCTGCAGGATCCTCCACGGCGGCTGGAGACTGTAGGAGACAGAGGGAGGAAATGCCGTCATTCCTTGAGCATTTATAAAAAATAAAAAAATTTAAAAAAAATCTCTACCATAGAGTGCTGCAGGGATGACATGTTGTTGTAGGCCAACCAGGAAGTTAGCATCGCCCTGGTTCCCTCCACAAAAAGCCAATGGGATTTTTCCATTGGATTTTGGATTATTGCAGAAAATAAACTCTGTGGCAAACAAAAGTTTATGATACTGACACGTTTTGTTCAGCAAGAAATGACCCACTTTATTATTATTTTTAAGCTTAAATGCAATCGGCAGAAGTTACTGAAGTTTACTGACGTGTTTTATGTCGCAGAACAAAAAAACCTCTTAAGCTTGTGTTAACCATAGACCTTATTTCAGGCATCTAACCAAAAACCCATTCAAAAAACCCATTGAGTTCGAGACGAGGGAACCGGAAGTGCATTCCTGCAGCACTCTGTTAGTAGATAAGTTGTGCTGTCATCTGACTGCTGTTGGAAGATGATGGCAGATTATTTACTGAGATCACATCGTTGTATCCTCCCATCTTAATCCGTTCTGAACTCAAACTCACAGTAAACAATTTGTTGCCGTTGATCTCGACTCCCTTCAGTACCTGTTGTTGCTGCACGGGTCTGTCGGCCATCTTGGCTCCACCTGCATCCCGCTCGCCATCGGGTTCACTGCTCACAGCCCCCTCACCTGCAGTATGAGGACACAGACATTCAAACTCCTAACGTCAACTAGTTTATGATTGTCGTTTTTATGTTTTACACTTTTACACGTTGATTGCTTCACATGTTATTACTGGCGACATAGCCGGCGACATCATCTTGAACATCCCTCGCTGTGCTATTAAGGCTATTAGGAAGTTGTGAGACTATAAATGGGAAGTTATTTGATAAAAGACACAAAGTCCAACTGTGTTTAGTGAAGCAGATATGATGCGTATTGTACGAATGACCCTGAATCATTTGTCTTAAGACTTCTTAAGGACCCCTGGAGGCCTCGTCTGGTTAAAAGTGTCAGCTAAATGCTTAAGATATGAATAATAAATATAGAAATTTAAACTCCTGATGTGTGCGGTTTAGTTTGTGTGTGTTTGGAGGGAATTCGATTTATTTCCTATGAGACGGGTTCAGGTTTTTGACTTCTTGGATGGCAGCATAGGGGTCGGGGTGGAGCTGTGAGACTGACCTTTAGCTCAATATTTTGAATGTGATATGAATTGAATGACACTGCTTTTTCTAAGTCATTTTCACCGATTGATTAGCCACCGATCATCGGCTGATCAGCCTGATTAAAAGAAAAAAAAGTCTTAATTGCGTCCGTCCATCTGTAAATCCTCCATCCTGCAATTATGATTGTGTTTTTATCCACTGTGAAGCGCCGGAGGTGGCACAGAGTTTAACCCATCCCAGGTTTGGAACCGACCTGGAGTTGAGGTGAAGTCGGGTTCCTCAGCAGCGGGCCGGTCGTCCTGGTCGTCCTGGTCGTCCTGGTCGTCCCGGTCGTCCCGGTCGTCCCGGTCGTCCCGGTCATCCCGGTCGTCCCGCTGCCTCTCCGACAGCTTGCGCTTACGTGAGCGCGTGTTGCCGTGGGCGACGACGGCCGCGTACAGCTCCTGGAGGCCGGCGTTGAACCCCAAACCCTCCTGCTGCCCGGAGCACACCTGCGGTAGAGCCTGGGGGAGAGAAACATGGAGGTCAAGGAAGAGCTCTGGTGCAAAATGAGACCAAGTGAAGGAAGGTGACAGCTGTATGGACACAACGATCGGGAGCACAAGAAGACGAAATATCTTTAGTCCTCAGTTGGTTATGTTTTAAAGTGTATATATAAAAGTTTGTTTTGCAAGAAAATGTTTGTGAATTAGCAGCAGCTGAGGATCTCTTGACCTTTCTAACATCCGTGTCTACGAGTCCACAGTGAGAAAAACACTAAACGAGTGGCGTTCATGGGAGGACACCGAGGAGGAAACCACTGCTCTCCACTAAAAACATGGCTGCCAAAGACCACCTGGCCACTCCACAAAGCTGCTGGACAGATGTTGAACAGATGAGACACAAATTTGAACTTTCCGGCTAAAAAAGGGCACCACGACGCTATGTTTGGAGGAGGGAAAAACACTGCGCACCAACAGCGTAACCTCACCCCAGCCGCGAAGCGTGGCGGCGGGAGCGTCACGGTTTTGGGGCTCTGCTGCCTCGGGGCCCCCTGGAGGGCTTCGGTCACCGAGGCAACAAATCTACAACTGAACGGCTTCAACGGGTCCCGACCTTCAGCCTGTTCAAATGTCGTGGCATGACCTGAAGCAAGCCGCTCATACAGGACATGCCCAAAAAAAAAAAACCCATCAATGAAGTGAAACAGGAAGTACAGGAAACGTTTGGTTGGAGGTTACTGCTGCTGAAGGAGGTTCCACCAATAAAACAATATGATCAATAAAGAAATGTAAAAACACAATTGATCTTAGGAGTGACTCATACGGGAAACCTTTTCTTGCAACTGTATAATATTTAGTCTATTTTTCCGTAAACTTTCCAGACTTTTAAAGCCCCAGGAAACTTGAAATAGTAAAAATTGTCTAATTAAGCATCCAGAGTGAAAATAAACGTTCAGAAATATTAGAAAACCTCGTTCAAAAACATCATTTAGCTGTTCAGACCATTTCTCAGGACTGTGTAGGCGTGTCAGATCAGGATTTGATTGACATCCTGATACGATGGATAGCTCCGCCCATGTCAAACTGTCAAGCTGTTGCACCTGTTGGGGGCGGGACAACTGACGTGCATTGTTTAATGATTGGATGAATGAATTCTCTGCGTCATAAATCAATTCAACCCCACTGTTCTGAACCCGCCACTCATCTGAACCAGCTTTTCTAATATTTCTAAACGTTTATTTTCACTCAGATTTTTGTGGATGCTTAATTAGACACTGAACTTTTGATATCATGTATTCATTTTTACTATTTCAAGACAAGTTTCCTGGGGCTTTAAGACACGGAAACGATCAAATTCACTTCCCATACTTGGCCCGGACTCTCCAGACCTGCACAGGAGGCTTGAGTAAACATGAACCCTGGATATAGAGACGTCTGTTAAGTGGGGCAGCCGTACCAATAAAGCAATAAAACAAAAACGCCGTAATCAAGCGCACGCACTGAAGCTGTGATTTCCCAGCACGGTGCCTTCAGGGGGCGTTTATCTCACGGGCCCCCTGGTATGGGAGTCACACGGTGCGTTCAAGGGCGTGGCGACCCGCGCCGCGATAAGGCCCCTTAAATCAAAGCTGCATTATTGGCACAGCTGACCGCAGGTAGACCCGGGGGGCGAGCAGGGGGGGGGAACAACGCGGCAGGGGGGGGGGGGAGGAAGCGTGTGCACGGACATGCACGTGCACATGCAGCACACACACACACACACACACTCGACCTGCAAGTCTGACAGATAAGGGTGCGTGTAAACTCATGCGACATTATGCGAGCGCACGGCCGACACATAGAAAAACACACGCTATTCACTAAAAAAAAAAAATCCTCTCTTTTTTTTTTTCCCCTCCCCGAACGGAGAGAGGACAAACTCTCCAAATTAGCTCCTCAAATATTGACCGGGGAGATTGGTGGTCTCTCGCTCCGCTGTCAGGGAGAGGGGCTCCCTAAACACACTTTGGTCAGGTTTTCGAGGTTTCGCATTGATTTATTTTTGTTATTTGTTTGTTTAAATATCGTAAAAATAAATGTATGCTCTGGTGAGCCTTAGTTCTCCTTCGGGCACAGAGGAACCAATGTGCTGCCGGGGGGGAAGAGGACGCCAGCAGAAAGCCCACGTTCTTCTCTCTCGGCGGGTCACTCTTCCCCCCGCGGTCCCCCTCTCTCTCTCTCTCTCTCCCCCCCTCTCTCCCTCCCTCCCTCCCCCCGGCTGGCCACCGCCTCACTTCAGATTATACGATCTGAAATGTTAAGCTCAATTTGTTGGATCGGCGGCCCTAAATCAACTGTCCTATTTGATACTTTAACTCCCCCTGTCCTGTATTTTAGGACAGATACGAAGGCGGCGAGACGGGAACGCCAATCAGGGTCAATAACCTCCTCGCCCCTTTTCTCATGTAATGATCTTTGTGGAAAGTTCCTCCGGTCACGCCTCCTCTGCTCTCGCAACAGAACAAAGTCCTCCGGGAGGGGGGGGGGGGAGGGAGGGAGAAGGAGGAGCGCTCACCTGGTGGCCACGCCCCCTCACCCACCCCCCCCACCGGCAGACTGAAGGGCATCAACCCTGGCATCTCACCCTGCCCACAGCTTGACCAAGAAAGGGAGGCAGGAGGGTGAGAGGGGTGAGAGGGAGGGGGTGTTGATGCTGCCCCTATTATTAGCCGGTAAACATCTCCGCTTTTAGACGGGCTGCTGTTGTTGTTTTCCAGGGGCCGCTTTCAAGGGCCCCTGGTGCCGGTGTGTCTCACGTGTACTCTCCTCCTCGTCTCTGGTGTTGACCTCAGCTTCCTGCCCCCCCCCCCCCCAGAGTACTGGCGCGTCACTTCCGGTTGAACCCTGACCCACGTACCTTCGGGGTCCGTGCAGCGTTGCAGAGTTCATCAGTACCGATAAGAAACACACTTCCGTCCTAAATTGGCTGACGAGATGAATCGGGAATCAATTCAACATATTCGATCCTTTTCATCACTTAGGAGTGCTGCGGATACTGGGGAGGACCAGAGACGCTCTTCATTAGTTACTGGGACCAGATAGTGCTCAAGTGACTATGGTAGTTAACACACACACACACACACACACACACACACACACACACACACACACACACACACACACACACACACACACACACACACACACACACACACAAAACAGGTGAAGTCTTGATGGCATCGTTTCAGGATCGATCACTTTACGTTTCCCCCATGAATCTGTCTTCCTCGCCCAGACCCCGTCTTCTCTTCCTCTCTGGCCCGACGCCATCCGGTGTTTCCCCTCTACCTTCCCTTTATCCCCCGCACGCCGTTCCCCCCCCCCCCCCCCCCCCCGTCGGCCGGTGACGAGAAAGAAGACGCCTGGGACCGACAGAGTTCAGTGTGTTAATAATTGGAGTGACGCCTCATGTAACCGCCATGACACCTGACTGGACTGGCTGAAAAAACAGCGAGTAACATAAGAGGGATCGGCGTGCTCACATGCTGACAGACTGCTGCTGTGTGTGTGTGTGTGTGTGTGTGTGTGTGTGTGTGTGTGTGTGCGTGTGTGTGTGTTGTGTTGCTGCCTCGCTGTCTCATGATCTCTTCTGCGGGACGCCACACTTGCCCCGTCCAGGCCTGGGGCTCGGCCCAGCGGGAGCTGCCCAGCGGCCGGCAGCTGGAGGGCTGAGAGGGGGGAGAGAGGGGGGAGAGAGGGGGGAGAGAGAGGGGGGAGAGCGGCGCAGAGCAGCCAGGCCGCAGAGGCCCTAATTACAGGCCCCGGCCCTGGGGACAACCCTGTGGAAACTGTGTGCAACGAGCAGGGGAGGGAGGGAGGGAGGGATGAGCGAGGATGAGAGAAAGGGAGGGATGAGGACGATCTGAGTTTTCCCATCTTGCAGGGGCCTCAAGGCGGTTATTAGAGCATCAGTTGAGCATGACTACTGGGCCCCGTCTTCCTCCCCATGGCGGCACATGCCCTCCCCCTCGTCCACAGGGGAGCGATGGACAGCATCTCCACAAATCAGCTTCCGCACTTCCACTTACCAATAAGACACGAGGAGAAACTCTCCAGACCCCGACTGCCGACAAAAAGGGAAACAGACGTCGCTTCCTTTCCTCATCACAAGGGTTTAGATTTGACCTCAACGCAGCCCAACTCTCAACCTGCAATACTTTTGGTTGAAACACCATCGCCCCACGCCGAGTTACGTTTTGATTTACTCTTTTTTCCCCCCCCTCAATGTATTTATGATAGCGATGCGTTGAGATGGAACGCTTCCCGACTTCCAAAGCTTTTCAAGGAAGTTATTAAGTTCATCTTCCAGCCTGAAAACGTTAGTTCTCTTCTCGCGAGGTAACGGAGGTAACGCTTTAAAAATGTAAGGACCTCAAATCTCCAGAAATCCTGCAACGTGACTGTCAGTGAACTGCACACGGCACGCTCAGGTTTACCGACCCCGGGTCCGGGTCTGTGACGACCAAGCGTCCGGTGAGTCGAGTCGTCTCTGGAACGAAAGCGTTGTATTTTGCTCCTACATTTTCAATCCGCCACTTCCTGTGTGGAGAAGATGACGTTGCGACAAAAAGGCCCCGGGGCCGGATTCCAACATCTACGTGGCACGCCGCTGTGATGCCAACGTGATGCCCCCCCCCCTCCCTCCCTCCCTCCCTCCCCCCCCCGCCACCGTGACTGGGGCCTGTGTTGTCTGACGGTTCGACTGTGGCCCCGCCCACTCGCCACCTAGGCCCTGAATTCCTCAGGCACGTGCGATAAAGAGCCTCTCGCTGGCGTCGGTGGGAGCGGCGGTCAATGATTTACCGGAGAGGAGAGAGAGAAGAGAAATGGGGAAGGAGAGGAAAGAGGGGAGGAGGAACAGAGAAAAGGAGGGAGACAAATCAGAGAAGGAGAGAGAAGCACCGGCCGATGCTCATCCTGCCACCTTTTCGCCTCCTCGTCTCCTCCCTCCTTCCCTGTCAGGGGTCTTGATGAGGGTCTCGAACCTAGGGGCGCTAGTAGCGTCTGAGCTAGCACGCGCCGAACCCCTCACCTTTTTCTACTTCACCGGGAACCTTTGGCGTGAAACCAACCGATATCTGGAGTTTCTTTTCCACTCCGACTGGTGAAACAGTCCAAGTGTGTATTTTGGGATCCGTCGGCCGCTGTGGTCTGAGGACGTTTCCTGTCCGGCTCCTAACTTAGACAGATATTAGTATTTGACTTCTAGGCTGTGTTACACAAACAGCAGCGCCGATGCCAGCCCGGTGGAAAGATCACGTACGATCACTATGTGGCGTTTTTGTCAGGAGGAAACTCGTCTCTCCGGCCCACGCGTTCTTTGAGATGGCAAAACCACACTTGACCGTTAAAAACCTGCGAAATTTCAAGGAAGAAAAACACCAAATCTGGAGGCGGAAATCTGCAGAAGCCGCGTGACGTGATCCTGCGCTAACGACGTGCGCGTGTCACATGACTGCATAGTTGCCGTCGGCGACCGTCAAGCCCGCCGGCACTCGGAACAGGATGCGGGCGGCTTTCCCAAACGGTGACAATTCAATTTAACGTTGACAAGCGTGGTGCCGCTGCCGGGCCGGCCTCCAGGGAGCCGACTCCCACCGGCACGACGTTATTCTGCACTCAGCGCCGAAAACCCCAAGAAGGCATGCGTCACCACAGCGGGGCCAGGCGTGTGCCGAGGCACATGCACACACACACACACACATATACACACACACACAAAGATAAAAAGCACCCTCAGTGACACACACAACATACACACACACACACACACACACACACACTCTCTCTGCTCTCAAAACCAAAAGGCATGCGTCACTGCCGGTGCTGTGTGGACAAGCAGACACTCCCCTTGCCAGGTCACAGTCATGGGCTGCTGCCACCACACACACACACACACACACACACACACACACAGACACACATGCGCGCGCACACACACACACATACACTCCAAATTTAGGTCCAGAGGGAAGCTGATGTGATCCTAAAACGATCTAAGCATTTTTTTCACCCTACAGCTCTATGACCAGCTATGCCCAAGTTAAAAAAAAAAAGAAAGTGTGTGTGTGTGTGTGTGTGTGTGTGTGTGTGTGTGTGTGTGTGTGTGTGTGTGTGTGTGTGTGTATCAGTGGGAAGAGCAGGCTAATTCCGCCCATGTAAATGTTGACCTGAGCTGGGTGGGGTGTTTGTGTGGTGGCCAAAAGGGGGGGGGGGGGGGGGCTTCCATGGAAAGCCGGGGTAGAAAATAAAAGCGTTGCTCCTGTCATCATCTCTCTCTCACTGTCCCTCTTACCTCCATCTTTATTACCACACACACACACACACACACACACACACACAAAATAGGGGGTGATGGGAAGATTTTTTTCCCCACTCAACACACAAATAACCATGGCAACTTCAAGGTCATGTCAAGGAAGAAAAACAACAGGGTTTTTGTTTTTTTTCCCCTGACCCTTGACCTCACCACCATTGGCTGCCTGTGATACGGGCGATCCAGGAAGTGAAGGTCATTCGACACCTGAAGTGTGAAAAAAAAAAAAAAAAAAACGAGCGGCGGCGAGGTGAAGAAAGGTGCTAGTGTCGGACGCCCCGGGGAGAGAGAGAGAGAGAGAGAGACGGCGGTGTGGACGGGAAGGATTGTGGTGGGGATGTGTGAGGTGGGCGAGACAAACGGGGGAGGGTGGGGGGGGATCATCCGCCAAAAATACCCTTCAGTAGCTTTTTTTTTTTTTCTGCTTTGATGGTGAGCCGTGTCATCTCAACTCATAAAGGGAGTCTTTCTTTCTTTCAGCGGGGGGGCGTCGGGAAGCGAGAGTCACCGTCGGGCGTGAGGTGAAGGGGCCGCTACCTGGAGGGCCGGTCGGTCGGTGACGCACGGGTTCCCGGTCGGGGGACGATTAACCGCTTTGTACCGGTAAAGACTCACTACACCGAGATTTCTGTTCCGACTCTCAAGACAAAAACGTGATGGTGCTGTGGAAGTTGTGCGCCTGGGGAAACACGCAGACAACTCCTTGTTGTCCAGTTAAAAGACCACGAAACATCATCTGCCCCTAGGATGTCTGGGAAACGTAGTTCCCCAGTCTACCAACAGCAGCGTCAGGGTGAGATCGCCGTCAATTATTCGTTGTGAAATAAATTGATGCGTAATATATCGTGAAACCGGGATTTTTCCTCAGACGATAATCAAAATCTATCATCGTTGCATCCCTAGTCGAGACGCTGGTGATGGAGAGGAAGAAAAATAACCGATCGGTTTGGTATTTGGGGAGAAAAATTGATTCGGTCAAAACTGAAGGCACGTTACGAAATGTGGTATTAAAAAAAATAAATTTTGTTGTCTTTTGTTGTCGTTACTCTGCCGTGTGTCTTTCATCAGTTGGTACTGGTGTTGATACCGGGGTGACATCCGGGAGCAGAAATTCAGAATTGAGCATGGAGGCCTGCAGTGTGAACGCAGCCAGAGATGTAGACACAAACCAATGGCTGACACACACACACACACAAACACACACACATGTACACACACACTCCCCTTATAGATAAATACTACACACACATGCCAGCCCACCTCCACCCTCACACACACACCGACAGCTCTCTCTCAACTCTTCTCCCTTTGACATATCCCGGCGACATTTTTCCCAGACACGTTTTATGTCCGTTTTGGACTTTGGTCCGGAGGCGCCCTCGTCGCTGGCCGGTGGAATTTGCCGCGCTCGGTAGAAGAGCGGAGGAAGAGGTGGAAAAAAACAAAAACGCTGCACTTTGATCCGCTGGAGGAAAAAGGATTCCTCAGTGCGGGCCACGTTTCACTGGATCTACGGGATCTGTCGGTTCACAGGGACGAGATCGGGACCTGGAAGCAAAATGTTCCTTCCTGGTTTGTTCATGTTGTTTTTCCTACAAACCCATTTGTAAAATTCCCTGATATTCCCAAGAGAATTTCTCAAATTCCCACACCTTCCCTGTCTGGAACGCATCCCTCAAAATTCCATGATATTCCAGAAATGCCCACCGGGAAGCCTGCACACGAATCACACTGGACATGCAACTTCACTGGTAGCGGCAAAAAGTGGGACTTCCACAACGCCGACGTCAGTCTTGCTCAAGGACACGCTGACCGTTGCGGGCATCGAACCTGCGGCCTTCCGGGTTACAGATCGCTCTCTTTACCTCTCAACACCGCGACCTATCTATCGGAGATGGGGAGGGAGAGGGCAGCAGACACGCCTCGGGAATTCCACAGGTAGCTTTGAAATACTGTCACACACACGCACACACACGCGCGCACACACACACACACACACACACACACACACACACACACACACACACACACACACACACACACACACACACACACACACACACACACACACACACACACACACACACACACACACACACACACACACACACACACACACACACACACACACAGGGGTCAACGAAGCCAGGGTTGACAAATTCCACACCCACATACAGTAAACAGAGTCACACAGTCACACACACACACACAGTCACACACACACACACACACACACACACACACACAGGGCCGAGTCCGATGCGCCGCGGCTGGAGTGGCGTCCTCCTGGTCTCTGGTTTCAGAGGCAGCGGTGGAGCGACGGCCATTCCAGCGGGCACAACGTTTTATCATGTGGCCGCCGCCGCGCTCGCCACAGACATTTAACGTTCGGGGACAAAGTGGTGAGGCTGGTAAAAACAGGCCCAGACAACAGCCTGGCCGGGTAGCGTGACACCGAGCAGGAAAAGGAGTGTGTGTGTGTGTGTGTGTGTGTGTGTGTGTGTGTGTGTTGGGGGGTGGGGGGATGGAGGACAGGCCTAAACTCTGTAACACATGCAGGGTGCTGTGTTATGATGTGTGTGTGTGTGTGTGTTGCTGACCTCTCACCTTTGCGATGAAGTCCTCGCTGTAGGTTTGCTCTTCGAAAACTTCTGTCTGCAGGCGCTCTGAGTTCACACACACACACACACACACACTTTTGGACATCTACAAAGCCCCGATTTCCCCACACGCTTGATGCTATAAGCTTCTTTGTGTGTGTGTGTGTGTGTGCGCGTGTGTGTGTGTGTGTGTGTGTGTGTGTGTGTGTGTGTGTGCGCGTGTACCTCTGCTGAGCGTGGCTCCGTTCTCCCGGTAGTCCTGGATCTCCACGTCCTTCCTGACCAGGAGGCTTCCCAGCTGCTCCACCTGCCCCTGCAGTAGCCTGCTGGTCAGCAGCAGGGGGCGCACCAGCTGACCACACACCTGGAGACCCGTGAGATGTCAGGGGCCGAGCTTTCAGTCGCTGTGAGCTTTGAGTCCGTTGTACTACAGATTTGTTTTGTGTATATGGGTTATTGTGTTAAACGACTTTTTTTGGGGGGTGAACTATTCCTTTAAAGGTCTCATATAAAAACAAAACAGTTCAAATTGATCAAAGACAATCAAAGAAAAATTGTAAAAGAAATTCAGACCAACGCCAGTAAAAGTGTTACAACTGGGCTTGGTCCTGATTGGCTCCCTCACTAAACACTTCCTGAAATCGGGCCAGTTTGGAGTCACTCAGCAGGTTTAACTTAGAGCAGCTGTCGGCCAATCAGGGTCCAGGATTGAGGTCAAAGTCTCCTTGAAAACACTGCGTCCCTGCTCATCAATCTGGAGGAGGACATCATCTACAAACCCTGAAGTGGAAACGTAAATCAACGTTATCTGAAGTGTGTGGGGGGGGGGGTCGTACCAATCCCACGGGGGCGGGGGTGCAGTGGAACTCCCAGTAGAAGGGCAGCCCTGCCAGCTCGCTCTTCAGCCTCATGCGGATGTTCGCCGTCCTCCCGGCGCGTCAGGGTCATCTGGGCCTCGTCGTCCGATTGGCCGCCACGCCCCGACAGACAGGGCTGTACCACCTCGCACAGGTGGGAGAAGAAAGCCTTGACCGGGGCTCGCAACCGCCTGTTCAGCTCCTGGATGGACGCAGCACGCGGTTTTAGTTAACGTTATCAAAACTGCCAAACATCTGGCCAGTTGGTTGCCGCCGATTTCCCCACGCTGCATACCTGTGCTCTGCTCTGGATGGCTGCCGAGTCCATCCTCTCCTCCCAGACACAGTGCATGTCCGTCAGCAGGATGTGGTAGGCCGTTTCCCCAAACCAGGTCTTGGCGAGGAGCTGGCAGCCGCTGATGCACACAGGAAGCCAGGGACGCTCCAGCAAGACCTCAGCAGGGGCTCCGCCGCCGCGCTCCATCGTGGCTGAAAACCCAAGACGTTCACAGACGCCACATGGTTTTGGATGGACGACATGATTAAATCGAAGCTACAGTGCCAGGATTGTTTCGTTTCAAATGATTGTGCTATGGGCTATGACTCAGGATTGTGTGTGTGTGTGTGTGTGTGTGTGTGTGTGTGTGTGTGTGTGTGTAGTGAGTTCTGGTCAGGGAAGCAAAGTGCACATAGCCAGTTGCACCTATTTCACTATAATGTGGGTCTAAACATGTTTTGAAATTGTTTCTGGATGCCAATGAACACCCACACCCAAAAGGAAAGTGTAATTTTCTTTTCCTTTTTTATCATACGTGTTTTTATCACTCACTTCCAAGGAATGCGCCCCCAAGCCTGGACTCAGATCTGTTAAAGCCGCGTTACAGACGCCGTCCCGGCCGCATAATCACCACCTTGCTGGAAGGCGACCGCAGTGGCAGCTCCTGTGGGTTACCGGCTCCTCTCTGGTAATCTGTAATGGGACTGTTTTCGGGAAAAACGAGGTATTTCTCGCCATTTGCCATTTGAAGCACAGGGCACGTTTCAGAGGTTGACTCATGCCAATTTGGAAATCGCAAAACTACCAAATAAGTCACTTTATGAGTACAATATACAGCCATCCAAAGCTGAACAAAGAATGCAAGTGGTTAGAGAGTACACCAGAAGCTTCAGCCCCGTTCCGTTCCGTTCTCGCTTGTATTGGCACATTGTTACGCCAAACTCCATTCTAAAACCTGTCAGTTTCGTGTTTCTTCGCTTTTCAGTAAAGGTACATACCTGGCTGACCATGACTTAAGATCTTTCACGTATGTTTTGGAGATGGTCTTTAATTCGGCATCCATTAGATACACAAAGCAGCAATTATTTCACCAAAATATCAACTTTTAGAATGGGATCTCCTGTTTTTCCCCAGTCTTCCACACAAATAACCCAGCGTCGTGGCGGCGTATGCGAGCAGGCAAAAATCGAGATTCTGTTGAATAATAGTGCTGCTTGGTGAATTATCGATATGCCGAATTTACCAGAAGAAACTAACGATTCGTAATAGGTCTTAAGTTTTATTCTAACAGGTAGGCCTATGTAAACTATTTTGCAAGACAACTTCATCGGGACATCATCAGGGCACGCCAAGCTGGTAATGACAACAAGAGAAGCTAATATGTTGTTTATCTACTTGTGTGGTATTTCTCTAACTTAAGTTTTTTTTTTGTTTTTTTTAAATAAGAAGTGTTTATACTATTGTAACACCCTAGAACAAAACTAGAATTAGTTTGAGGAAATAAAGTAAGTGTTCCAATTAATTGAGTGTACTAACGTTAGTAGAGGGGGCGCCTCCTGCCGGTTCCTGTTATTGTCATCTTTGGGTTCCAACACCGACGTCAAACAACAGCGCCTTTTAATAGTTCCGCTTCAGAAATAATAACAATAACAATAATATAATACATTTCCTGTAGTAATAGTGCCACTTATTCACAAATTATATTTATAGTAATTAGTATAATTTCTAAATAAGTAATACAAATACAAGTAAAACAAAATAACCAAAAATACAAAAAAAAAAAGAATAAGTACAACATTTCTCTGATATACAAATAAGTATTAATGACAATAATATTTCATAGTTAGAATTATCCAAAGGTTTATTTATAAGGTAATAACAAACTGCATGCTTTGTGCACATTTTCTCTTCTTAAATCTGTCCCTGCAACATAAAGTATCAGTAGTGATTGATTTCTAAAATAAAACTGCAGCCACCAAATCAACATACTGTTGTTACAGGGCTCCATTTGTTGTTATTTCCAACCCAAAACACTTCTCTGTGTTACAAGTTGTAGTAACAACTTAGCAACTCGGAAGTCAGAGCTTACAAGGAGCACATGAAGGCAGCATTCTGTATTTTACATTGCCTTCTCACACTTGATGAGAGAGTAACTGGTTGAGTTACTAACAAACTCCAAATGCCTATGTGGTTGCATACCCCTAATACTTAACGTTAAATATGGTTGTGATAAAAAAAAAAGAATAACCCCCTGGTGATTAAAAACCTCTAGGATGGGCAGAAGGTCTTAACAAGTAAATTTAAACTTATTCCAACAGATGACAGTGTGGTTATGGAGAAAGAAACAGGAAAAAGCATGGACAGCTCGTAGATAAATAATCTAATAATGTTTCCTTGGAGCGCTTTTACCAACCTGTCCTGTTAGAGGCCTTTGATATAGCGGATAATAAACCTCTGCTTCAGAATTGATATCAGTTATCCGATGTGAAGATTTTGCGGAGATGATGAGTCAACTACTTTGCTTTCTAGCTGTGGTGATTCCCACCTCGGTGTTCAGTTTGAAGGCTTTTAAAAATGATGCATCTTCTTTTTCAAAATAAATCTCTCTGGCAGGTTCATCATGAGGTGGCCTGTCCATTGTGATGATTCCCAGGGGGCACCAGGAGTTGAACCTGGGACCTCTTGATCTGCAGTCAAATGCTCTACCACTGAGCTATACCCCCTCATTTCCAGCAGTAGAGCTGTATATAACAAAGAAATTGCAGAAAATCTTTTTTAAACAATTTTTTTCTCAATTTTAAACAATTGAAGCTATAAAATCGAATATAAACAATGTAGAATGTTATAAATACATTCATAAGTAACATACATTGGTTTTCATCTGTTTGATATGCATATTCATACATGAATCCAAGGCCACATAATCAATAACAAACTATTCTTAAAATCCGTACTGTTCCTTTACCTGTCACGTGTTTACCCTTGTAGCCTTGGTGAAGTTTGTTTACTTCCGGGTTGCTAAAGACGAAAACAATAAGACACGCCTACGACGACAGCGGCTGGGAAGCAAAGCCGATTAAACTCACAGAGATGGCAGGGGAGGCAGAGGACGAGATACCTGGTAAATCAATTAATCGCAACATTTTATTTTCAGTTATTGCAAAAGTTGAAGATAATACAAATAAAAGTAGTTAAGTAGCTACCCGGTGATGAAGGTGGCTGATGTTAGCTTCGCCTTTAGCCTCCTCGCTAGCAGCAGGAAAGTAACGTTAGCTGGAAGTCAGAACAGACAATTACCGTTACTTCACATTGTAATTAACCAACATCAACCAATTAAATTCATCCTCGTAGTTGACTGACTTAACCTGGCTTGGTTAGCTATAACCAAACTTAGTCAGCTCTTATATACAAACAACAAACTGGGATATTAGCTATGTGGCATCTTTTATCAAAACGTACTTTTATCATAAGGCCTTTTTGGCTTTTATTTCATGTATCCATTCGTATATTTATTCCATTTGTTTTACTCCTATAGTTGGGGCTTTTACTTCATTTGAGTGCTATAAAAATAAAGATTATTATTGTATTCTCTCCTGTGTTGTCAGCCCTCATACAACACTATTATATGTCAAAAGCCAACGTAATTTGCTTTGTGCCAATCGCTTAGTCAATAAACTTTCTCTATCTTTTTTTTGGTCTGTCTATCTAACTTTTTTTATCTTACAGAATCCGGAGCAGTTTTCACTTTTGGAAAGAGCAAATTTGCTGACAACATCCCCAGTAAATTTTGGCTTAAAAATGATGTGCCGCTTAAAATTGCTTGTGGGGATGAGCATACAGCGTTAATAACAGGTAAGACCCTACCTCATGTGTACATTACCCTGCCTAAACTTTTAGATTTGTATTTTTTACAGGTCCACCTCCGAAAACATTTCTTCATTGTTGGTGTTACATAGGGTATATGTACTATACATAGGTTTGATATCAGTATAACTTTTAAGGCATTGAAAGGTATTGAAAACTTTAAGACATCAACTATGTGTGGTCTGATTCTACTTTGACTGATGGAAAGAGCAAATGTTAGACAAAAAATCATTGGATGTATTTCATGATGAAATTTACTTATATTCAGCAAAAAGAAGTTCTGAAGAAAGTGTCATTTTAGAGTATCGAGTATCGAATTTGACGTATCGGAAGCAATTCTCAGCCATGAGACCAATTTGCTGGAAATCAAATCCTCCAGCTGATGCACAATAGAAACCAACAGTGCAACGATCTTTATTTCTCCACAGAAAATGGAAAACTCTTCATGTTTGGCAGCAACAACTGGGGCCAGCTAGGCTTGGGATCCAAATCGAGCGTGAACAAACCCACTTGTGTGAAAGGTAGGTCTTGAAATAGCTTCTCTTCCCCATTTTGAGTATTTCCTTCGAGTGCTGCCACCGACGGCTGCTTCCAGCCTGTTGGAAGGACAGTCAAGAGGGAGTCCCTCCACAAAGCAGATGTCCCTTACAACCGTTTTTGTTGAAAGGCCATAGTGGCAGGTACATCCTCAACTTTACCAGCCACTTAATCTCTTTTACCAGATTTACATCAGAATATGTGGTTGGAAGGGTAGACAAACATAGCAGCCAGGCTGGTGGTCATTTCCCAATTTTCTTTCTGTTGAGGAGGAAACCCTTTGGGCAGTGGAACCCCCCGAAGAGGAAAGCCCCAGATTTATTACTAGTGTAATCCCAATCTGGAGGGTCCATAATCTGTCCTAATCTAGAGCAGCAGGGAACTGACGAGAGAGAGAGAGAGAGAGAGAGAGAGAGAGAGAGAGAGAGAGAGAGAGAGAGAGAGAGAGAGAGAGAGAGAGAGAGAGAGAGAGAGAGAGAGAGAGAGAGAGAGAGAGAGAGAGAGAGAGAGAGAGAGAGAGAGAGAGAGAGAGAGAGAGAGAGAGAGAGAGAGAGAATCTACTGGGGGTTTATAAGGGTTTCCATTCTGTACTAGGGTTATGGTACCACATAAGGTAATGGACAAAAACATGTTCGTGATTTATTGACTATAAAATAAAATGTATTATATTATTATTATTATTATTATTATTATTAAGCAGACTCCGTTCATAACCAGGATTATACATCAGTCAGTAAGTTTTTTTTTGTCTCTTATAATCTATAATCTCTCTTATTAATTTCAGCTCTGAAGTCTGAGAAAGTGCGTCTTGTGGCCTGCGGAAGAAATCACACTATAATCTACACAGGTAGGTGGATGCGCTTGGCTTGTGCCCACAATTCACACGACAGCAACAAAAAAACGTTCCGTCAAAGATAAAATTTTAACAATCGACCTCGCGTGCACATTGTGTGTGCGTGTGTGTGTGTGTGTGTGCAGCTCAGGGAAACGTGTACGCCGCAGGTGGGAACAGCGAGGGTCAGTTGGGCCTCGGCGACTGCGAGGAGAGGACGACCTTCCAGCTGGTGCGCGCCTTCAGTTCCCGCGGACCAATCAGAATGCTCGCCGCCGGTTCGAACACGTCCGCTGCTCTCACCGGTGAGACTCGGCGTTCAGGCGGTGCCACTCCTCACGCCACGGGTCATTTTAAACACTAGACTGATGTAAAAAATCTGAGAGGGAATTCCTTCTTTTTGGTTTCACTATGACTTTAAATGGACGGCTGGTTGGCTGCTCTCCTCATAGATTCAGTTGTTTCTGATTGATGTGTTCATGTACCGACTGATCCCCCCCCCGCTCCATCTTAGAGAGCGGTAAGCTGTTTATGTGGGGCGACAACACCGAGGGCCAGATCGGCCTGGGTAAAGAGAGCAATGCCAACACCCCCCGTGAGGTCAGCGCGGGCCGGTCCGTGGCCTGGGTTTCCTGCGGGTACTACCACTCTGCCTTCGTGACAGGTGAGTACATCCGGCTGTTCTAAGGACAACGACCGAAAACCGCCATCGCTATTTTCTCACCGCGCTGTTCTCCTCCGCCCCGCCAGTCGACGGGGGGTTGTACACGTTCGGGGAGAGCGACAGCGGCAAACTGGGCCTGGGCACCGACCAGCTGGCCCGGCACCGCGTACCGCAGCTGGTGAAGAGCATCCCGGAGAGGGTGACGCAGGTGGCGTGTGGCGGCGGGCACACCGTGGTCCTCACTGGTACGTCACACACACACACACACACACACACACACACACACACACACACACACACACACACACACACACACACACAGTGGCAGTGTATACATAGTCTGTACGTAGCACTGTGTGTCACCCTGGATTTAAAGGACTACAAGTAGGGCAGCACGGCGGTGGCTGAAATGATAATCCTGATTATTGAATCACGCTTGTTACACGGCTTTGTTGAGTACTTGCTTCTGATTGGCCGATGAACTCGTTGTGAGGTCTGTTATGTGCTCGGTTACACACCAAGCAACCGACTCACGGAAAGAGTTACACACCAAGCAACCGACTCACGGACAGAGTTACACACCAAGCAACCGACTCACATAAAGAGTTACACACCAAGCAACCGACTCACGGACAGAGTTACACACCAAGCAACCAACTCACGGAAAGAGTTACACACCAAGCAACCGACTCACGGACAGAGTTACACACCAAGCAACCGACTCAAAGAAAGAGTTACACACCAAGCAACCGACTCAAAGAAAGAGTTACACACCAAGCAACCGACTCACGGAAAGACTTACACACCAACCAACCAACAGATTAACTCACACATTCAACAAAATGAATCGTGCAGGTCTAACGGCACGTTCACCGTAAATTCGATGGCCTTTTGTTTAAAACCCAAATCTCTTATCAACGTTTCAGAGGAAGACGTGTACTCGTTCGGCTTGGGTCAGTTCGGCCAGCTGGGCCACGGGACCTTCATCTTCGAGGCCCGGCTGCCCCGCCCGGTCAACCACTTCAGGAAGGGACGAGTCTGCCACGTGGCCTGTGGCGAGAACCACACAGGCCCTGATCACTGGTACACACACACACACACGCACACACACACACACACACACACACACACACACACACACACACACACACAGTTCCCAGGAAATGATTGGTCCGATAAAGGTTCAGCCCCTATCGAATTGATTGACATGTTGTTGCCGTGGTTTTCAGATGGCGGCCTGCTCTACACGTTTGGAGACGGGAGGCACGGGAAACTGGGCCTGGGCGAGGAGAACTTCACCAACCAGTTCAAGCCAACTCTTTGCCCGCGCTTCCTCAAGTATAACGTCGAAGCGGTAGGTGCAGCATCCGTGCGTTGGTCTTTTGCTTCTTTTGCTTCTTGTAAAATGAACCTAAGTCAACGGAAAGTCCTCTCAAGCGTATACGTCTGTGTCTGCGCCACGCCAGGCAACATGCGGCGGCTGTCACATGGTGGTGTTGGCCCGGCCGAGAGACAAGAGCTGCGGCGACGTGAGCTTGGAGGAAGACGACGTGACGGAGGATTACCTGGAGAAGTCCTACGTGGAGCTGCTGGGGGACACCGCCGACTCCTCTACCCTGCAACGGAGCCTCTCTGCCAGGGTCCGCAGGAGAGAGAGGGTGGGTACCGAGTCCAGAGAACCCCCAGGGTCTTGATGAAGCGAGGTCTGGAGAAGTATGAGAAATGAAGTCGGATCATTTCTAGATCTTGGAAAAGTTTGGGGGAAAATGTAGTTGTTCAGTGCTGAAACACGACGAAGTAAGCCCACTTTCCTACATCGTTCTCAGAGGCAGAAAGAATCTTATTGGTTGAGTTAAACCTCAATGGGCGGAGCCAATAAAGAGTGGAAGTTAGCTAACTGCCGGACTTGTCCAGCCACTATCTAGCCACGACATCAAACTGAAAACAGGCCAAAATCTTTAAAGGCAGCCAAGAAATGAAGGTCTGGAAAAAGCTTAGAAATCTAAAAAAAAAGAGAAATGTAGGAACCTTGTAGCGGCAAAACAGTTCTGGTCTCCCATTTGGTTCTCCTTGATGAACAAGGTCGACAGGATTGCTCTCATCGTGTGACCGGTATGCGTTTGCTGTGCTTCCCTTTCTGGTAGGAGCGATCGCCAGACCAGTCCGGCGCCATGCTCCGCTCCCTGCCCGCCAGGACGCCCGGCTACCTCAACCCCCCGCTGCCCGTCTCCAGCCAGACCATCCCGCCCAGGCTTCCTCGGCCAGAGCTAGCCCACAGAAAGGTGCACAACGGCACTCACCAACACAGGAGTGCAGGGTCAATCCACAAGGGTACCTACCTCACCTCCTCCACCTCCTCTTCCTCCTCGCGCTTCCTCCAGATTGAGGCAAAATGGGGCGTTTGAAGTCAAATACTTGCAGTTGAATACTTCTAGTTGGATTTTCACGGGTAGCTCCGACTTTCTACTGTAGGTTCAAATGTTAAGTATGTTCTTCAGAAACTCACACATCGAGTCTGAAAGTAAAGATGAAAAGTTTAGTTTCTCGCTCAGAGCAAAACCTTTCTTCTCATTTAACACTGTGTTGAAAAAGAGTTGATGTATAATTCAAATACACATTGAATCTGGAAGACATTAAAGAACCGGAGTGCAGCTGACCTGGACTGGACTGAAATGTCCTGTCCTGTGTTCTGACCCGACAGAGCAAGCACAGGGCGAGGCAGACAGCGCTGTGGAGAGCCTGACCGATACCGACAGCGTTAAAGGCCTGGGCGACACCACAGACTTCCTCAACATGGTAAGAGATGAATCAATCTTTCCCTGCATGGCCTCCAGGGGGCGCTGTTGTTGTAGCTGGGCCGGGTGGGAGTATCACATAAAAAACATCATTTGTGGACTATGGATATTGGAAGTAGACCTTTCCTCTCTTCAGTGTGAGGCGATTTGTTTAGTGTCAGAACAAAGTGGAATTTGACTTTGTTCATTTTCACATTTCTTCCTGACAGACTCATGTGATGAAGGTGGACCCTGGTGATAAGACACTCATGCTGTCCCCAGTTCAGAAGGTAAATCTCTTCTCCCCCCACCCCCATAATATTCCAGTTATATTTCTTGGAGGAAAAGGCGACAGCGGCCACAACCGTGACACCATGTCGGCCATTCACCTGGTTCTCTGTCTTTCTCCATTACTTACTGATTTCCGACTTCTTTCTTTTACCACTGTGTTTTCTGTACATCTCTGTTTCCACTCTAATGCATGCCTCTTTTTCATCCTCCTATTGCTTTCTTGTGCCTGGGATAGAGGAAGGGCAAGCATGGTAAGGCAATTGAAGGGGAGAACAAGAAAGAGAGCCAAAGAAAGGAGAGAAAGCTCCAAAAGCAGGGGCGCATCTCCCCGACCTCCCCATCCCCTAAGAGGGAGGACCTCACCCCACGCCGGGCGTTGCCCACTGAGCTCCTGAGGAGCCCCAGTGGTCGTTCTCTCAGGACACAGAGCCCTCGCCACCGGAAGACGCAGGGCAGCGCGCCACAAAGCAAAGCAGTCGGCAAGGAGAATCTCATCATGGCGATGGAGGAGTTGGAGCACGCTGCTGCAAAGGGTAGAAAAACAAAAAACAAGCCTCTAAGTTTAGGGGACATTAGCAAAGAAAAGTCCAAACCCCAGGCCAGGCCAGTCCAAGTGAAAAGCCAGTTGATAGAGGTTGGCAGGGAGGGAGGAGGAAAACTGACAGCCTCCAACCTGGGAGAGACAAAGAGCTCCACCCGGGGTAAAGATCCAGAAGCCAAAAAGACTCTTTTGGGTGTCGGCTCCAAATCTACGGAGGTGAAACTCAAGCAAATGCAGTCGGAGCCCAAGCCTGCTAGCGTGAAAAGCAAACCTATAGTTGTGCAAAGTCAACATGCAGGAGTTGGCTCACCAGATAAACATGGAGGCTTTTATCTAAGTGATGCTCTGGATGAAAGGAGTCCAGGGGGTCCTCGGTCGCTTTCCGAGGGCAACCTGAGGTCTGAAAAAATCTCCCAATCCACACAAAATATAGTCTTACCGAAAGAGCCCAAAAAAGCAAAGAACGAGAAAAACAAAAAGGAGGCTCAGTCCAAAAAAGATGTTCGGTCCAAACCTGCTAAACAAGCAGAAGTTGAACAAGCGGCGGAGGAGGAGGAGGAGGAGGAGGCGCCAAAGCACAGCCTGCTCACCGGCATGGCCGCAGTCGCAGTCGCAGCGGGCTCTGGGTTGATCGGAGAGGTCGTGTCCAGAAGCCGCTTCGGTTCGCCGTCCGACAGGTCCAGTCCCGAGAGCAACCGGGCCGCCTGGAAAGACCGCTGGACCAAACCCCAGTCCTCGTGGAGTCAAGAGTCGCACTCCGAATCCCACGCCGCCAAACCAGGCAAGAGAACCGCCGTTAGCATCAACATCATACCTGCACCAGACAGCTCCGAGGAGAGGGATAGCAGCTCCTACGGGGCGGCGGCAAGCCAGGAGGAGAAGGGGGAAAGGCAGGAGGAAAGTGGGGAGGAGACTGAGAGTAGTGACACTGCAGCCAGACAGGATGAGGAGGAGGAGGAGGAGGAGGAGGAGGCGGAAAGTGAGAGAGGACAGAGAACGAGTGCAGAAAGTGGGGATGGAAGTGAGGCAGAGGAGGTTAGCCACAGCATCGGAAAGGTTACAGAAGACAACGAAGATAGCAACACTCTACTAGAGGAGGAGGAGGAGGAGGAGGAGGAGGAAGAAGAAGATGAGCATGTTACTGAAGGAGAGGAGAGTGATGCAGGGGAGGAGGACAGCAGGGTGGAAATGGATAAGGGAGAGGAAAGTGAATCGGAGGCTACGGGAAAAGATGAGAGCGGAGCAGAGGAAGAGGAGGAGGAGGAGGAAGAGGAGGAGAGCGGGACGGTGGGGAGTGAGGGAGAGAGTGAGGAGGAGACAGAGGAGGGAGGAAGCAAAGCAAGTGACGTAGAGGAAGAGGAGGAAGAGGAAGAGAGCGAGGAAGCGTCAAGTAGCGAAACAGAAAGTAAGGGAGGGGACTCTGAGAACGAGGAGGAGGAGGAAGACGAGGAAGAGGAGGCAGAATTGGATGAGGGTGAGGAAGAGGAGAGTGAATCTTTAGAGTCTTCAGAGGAGAGAGAAGGGAGTGAGGTGGAAAGTGGAACCGAGGGGGAAGAGGAGGAGGAAGAGGAAGCTGAGGACGAGGAAAAGCAGAGTAGTGTTGAGGAAGAGGATGAGGAAGAGGAAAAGCAGAGTAGTGTTGAGGAAGAGGAGGTGGAGGAAGAGGGGGAAGAGGAGGAGGAGAATAGTGAGGAAGCAGAGAGTGAAAATGAGGAGAAAAGTGAAGATGAAGAAGAGGAGGCAGAAGAAGACCAGGAGTCCGAAGAGGAGGAAAAGGAGGAGGAGGAAGAAGAGAAGAGTGAAGAAGCAGAGGAGGAGGAAGAAGAGGAAGAAGAGGAGGAGGAAGAAGAAGAGGAGGAGGAGGAAGAGGAGGTTGACAAAAAGAGAAAGAAGTCTGCTGAAGTCAAAAGACAAAGTACTAAATCTGGGACTAAAAGTAAACCGAGGTCAGGAGGCAAAGGCCAGGCGGGGGAGGCGGAGGAGTTCTGGGACGGCGTGTTACCGCAGTACCTCAATCTGAAGTGATCTCCTTCCTGTTCACACAGGAAGCAACACCACGTCTTGTCCCAGGGGACGTTCAGGTCGTCGCGGCCGGCTCAGAAAACCATCGACGCTGTGCACAAGACTGGCTAACACAAGAGCAACACGTCCACCACACCCAGCTCACATCGTGTCTTTTCATCTTCGGTTTCATTATTTATTGCTCTTGCAGTTTTCATTTCATTGTCTTTTATTTTATTTTATTCAGTACCGAACCGCTTGCAAATCCGTCCTTGCCTTTGGGTCATACCCGAATCACTTTTTTCTCAGCTCTTTTTAGCCGTTTTAATGGTTGCACATGAAACGGTGGCAGCGATGTCTCAATTGGTAAAAGTCAGCCGAAGGTTTGTTCTGAAACAATGTGTTTACGTCTTTGCTTGGCAGCTAGAAACTGGGTGACCTAACTGGGTTTATTTGAACCGTAGTGTTTTGCGTTCGTACCGGCACAGCGCAGTTGCAGGTTGCACAAAACCCGAACATCACCCGAACATCACCCGAACAAGCCCGAACATCACCCACAGTGTTCTACAGGTTGCCTTAATCTGTGGCAGCTGAAGAATTGCATTTTTATGAGGAATATTATTTCTTCTGCTTCTTCTTTCTATTTTTTCATGAGATATGCTTATCCTTGTTTTTATACATTTTTGTTTTGTAATAAATATGTTTGATTTGTTGTATTAAGTATTTGTGTCTTGTTGTAAAGTAGGATAACATTCAGAATTGAATGCGAAAGTTAGCATGAAAGTTTTTCCACACTTTCATTAAGATTGTAGGGAAGTAAATGCATGATGGCAGGTTGCAAATTTTTTAAAATGAATTGCACCAACTTTCATGAAGCTTATCAGGCAAGGTTTATCTTCTTCAACCTTGACCAAAGAAACCAAGATCCTTTTCAACACAAACCAAAGGGGTTTATGGGAAATGTGGTCTTGATTTTGAGTGATTTTGGCGTAGTTGAGATTTTGCACCAACAATACAACTGGCGTGAGACAGAGGCTACCGAGCGCCTCGACCGCGTCTCCAGTTGTTTACAGTCGTTATACCACGGCGTCACAGTTCCTTTGACCGTGATATATTGATGTTTAAAGCACCGTAGCACTGTAGGATGAGTTCACCCAGGGTCTTGAGCATTTCGTCAGCCAGTTCCAGCAGCAGGTGGGGCTTGTTTTCTTCCTCCAATCACATCGTCCTCTTTGTGTTTGTAATCCCTTCAATCCCTCAATCCCTTCCTCGTCCACCCAGTGGAAGTGTGAAGCTCAGGGTTGGTTGTCAGTTTACTTCCTGTTTTCATTTTGTTCAAGGGGGATGATCAAGGTGGGAAAATTACCACTGATAAATTTTCACTTTTGGCTGTATCTACCATCCATTGTTCAGAGGTTGTCTTCTAAAAAAAATGTTGCCGGTAAAAAAGCGGGAAGTGAATTTTGCAGTCCATCAGGTAAACAGGCAGTTTCTTGGCTTGGATATGATCTTTTAGTCTTTTTTCATTTTTTTCTTTCATTTTTTGGGGGCGAAAATGTTTCTCATCCTATCTTGTTTTAATGCTGCCACCAACCCCTGTGTAGCTTTGCCACTTCTTCCTTGTAGAGTAGAGCCACCCAGTAGAGTTAGAAATGTGTTCATGTTTAAGTTCTTAGCCTGCAAAAATATCCAGCTTGGAAAGTCATTTAATCTGGTGTTGAGTTAAAATCATATTTCTCATAGAAGAAGTTTAAAAAAAATCTGCAAATTTTACTTGTTTCCAGTGCAAATCAAGAATTTTCTTGTCATTTTCTGCGTCATTTTCTGTCTTGTGGTGAAAGATTGACACTTGTTTCTAGAAAATTCCTAAAACAATTGAGACTCATTGGAAAAAAGTGGAGTTATCTCACCTTGTTGGCAGAAGTTTTCACTTGTATATAAAAAGTTTCAAGACTAAATGACTTAAGATGGACATTTTTTACAGTGTGGAGCTCTTACCCTCATGTTCCTTGCTTCATGTTGTTGGACATAAAATGCATTTGGCTTGCGGGTATTTACTCTATTTTTATGTCTCCAATTTAATCTTTGTCAGGATTTGAAAGCTGAGAAATGGAGTAAAGCGGAGGAAGAAGACGAAGAAGAGGAGGAAGATGAGGAGGAGGAGGAAGACGAGAGCGACGCAGAGGACGATAAATCTGCTCAGACGGAGGGGAAGTCCTCCCAGAGTTTGGATGACTCGACAGAGAAACCAGCAGAGGAGTCTCAGAGTCCGGTAAATACAAACCGACGTCACTTGAGCCTCGTGGGCCGAAGGTGAACATTATTTGCACTAACATGGTGGCTCTGATCTTTCCAGAAACCTGAAGAGCTGAAAGAAGAATCTGTACCTGATGGAGAGCCGAAAGGTGATTGAAAGGCGTCGTTCAGCTGCATGTCTCAATACAGATGTACAGAAACGAGAGAGGAAAAAACAAAACACAATAAAATGATTGGTTGACAGACTAAATGAAATCAGTAGAGCATGTTTGTTCTGGTTGCCGTCAGTGAGGGAAACGTTGAGTTCAATCTTTAACAGAACATGCTCACAGTTGTTGTTTTTTTACGAACATCAACAGCAGCTGAAATCACGGAGGGGCCCGAAACCGAAGCCGAAGAAAAGACGGACGCCGGCACCAAACCAGCCAACGGGACCACAAACAACAACTCAAAGGGCCAATCAAGCTCCAGCAAGAAGGTACGAGGAGGTTCCTGTTATGCTAGGCTTTCCAAGCATGATGTCAACATCCGTCTTTATACCAAATACAGTAAAAGTCCTAGGCACCCTAGATTTGTTAATATGAATTTGGCCCTAGATTTTTATTTATTCCTTGTTTTTTCTTTGTTTTTTCTTTACATTACTGCTCTTTATAGTAAAATTTTGATATTTAGGAACTTTTAATTTCATTATTTCTCAAATCAAATCAAATCACATTTATTTGTATAGCCCTTAATCACCGTTACAGTCTCTAAGGGCCCCACAGCCCAACATGTGAAAATAATAAATGATTAGTACACGACATCCCCCAGCCTTAGACCCTCACAGAGGACAAGGAAAAACTCCCACAAAAACCTTATTGGAAAATTGGGAGGAACCTTGGGAGGGGACTACTCAGAGAGGGAGGGGCTACTCAGAGAGGGAGGGGCTACTCAGAGAGGGAGGGGCTACTCAGAGAGGGATCCCCCTACCAGGACGGTTGGGCTGCAATAGATGCCGAGTTTGGGCAAGCAGAGTAAACACAATATATGAAAGTTCATTTTGGTGGAAAATCCAGATCTGATGGGGCATCACAGCATCTTCACTGTACGGATTTGTTTTATACGTGCCTAAGACTTTTGCACAGTACTGTATATCCAAACATGCTTTTTGTGAACGCACCCTTAATGTTGTTTGTTTGTTGATCAAGTGTTCATTTGAACCTCGAACCTGAGCAAAGGGGATCGTTCATCTCATCCACTAACCTGTTTCCCTCGGTCCTTCTCTCCTCAGCTCTCTCTGTTCAGGCGGCTGTCCTCCTCCAGATCGAGGCAGGCAGAGGAGAGGGACCAAGCCCCGGCGGAGGGCACCGTCGGCGGGGACGCGGCCGCCCAAGGAGAGCCTCCCTCTGCTGCAGCCCCCGGTGGCCCCGAGCAGAGGGCGCCGCCTCCCGGTGCCAGGGGGACCCGCTCTGGCACCTGCACCTTGCTGTAATCCCAATCCAGCTCCTCTGTGCCTTGTGTTGAAGCTGCACGAGGCGGGATTGTCAACGTGCACCGTTACCAGCCGCAGAGTGGGGCTGCCAACGTGCCAAGTCGCCTCACGCAGCTTTCAATGGACCTGCAGTTCAACCACTCTCTCTTCACAAGTGACCTATTTATTGAGCCCCCCTCCCTCTGAGACACGTGTTATCAATATCACCATGTTGCTTTTGGAAAACAAGTACTTTTTGATTTTTGTGTGATTGCGTGGCACATTTGTTCCTAGTCTTTATCTGAGCCTCAAGGTGTGTGTGTGTGTGTGTGTGTGTGTGTGTGTGTGTGTGTGTGTGTGCGTGTGTGTGTGTGTTTTCAAACTGTGAGGATGTACATAATATTTATTGTGAAAATTTCCTTAAGCACATTTGCACTTTTGATGTTATCTTTACGTGTTTCGAGGAAATGCGTCAATCATTTTTTTAATATATATTGATATGATAATCTCACTTAACTTTTTTATTTTTTTATGATTTGGGTTTTTGTGATACTCAGTAAAGCGTTTTGATATAAAGCTTCACACGATCATGTTACTGTTGTTTTTTTTATTCTAAGACAGGTGTGTGTTTAGTGGTTTTAATACAGTTACATAGCACCAAGTCACCAGGTTTGAGTACAGTCCCGTGAAAAAGTATTCGCCCTTTTGAATTCCTGCATTTTTTGCGAATTTTTCACAATAAAGGGACGAGTTTGACTACATTGGTGAATAAACCGGCCTGATCTGGGACATCCCTGCCCAATATAAAGGTGATCAACTTTGACCCTCATCATCAGAGTGATGTTGTCAGCCCATAGGTTCCTCACATGTCAGGTCCCTTCAGTAAGTCATAATGGGATTTTAAGATTTCAGCGTGGATATGTACGTATGTCAGCTTAATAGATGCCATTTGATTTCAGCTGCTGGTTGAATTTATCTACAAGTAGGTAATTTAAAGTATTAAAATGTCCTCAATGCATTTGGAGGTCTTAATTTTTCATCACACAATGACAGGTTGCTTTATGCTGCGTGTCCACTTTTAAATTAATACAGAACAGGGTTAGTAGTACAGTATGCCAGTGAAGACAGATGGATGGATAGGCACACAGACATATAGACAGGAATTTTTATGTATGGCTTCTGGTATGCCATGAGGTAACTACTAAAGATACACCATTTCCCAGGAAGTAAAAGTAATGGGATTTTGATATAAAAATACAAAAAAGTAAAACGTGTAAATTTGGTGGCATCTATTGTAAAATAGGTCGATATTATGACATGCAAACCTAGCTAACAAGGTGAAAAGGTAAAAAAAAGAAAAAAGAAAAAAAAAACCTTTGCACCTTTGTAGCTTGTAGACTGGAATAAAAGTGGCAACTCCAGTTAAAGGAAAGGAACATCCTACCGGCAGGGGGCAGCAGCCGGATACACTGCTGCTCTTCGGGGTCGGGCACACCGTCTGACAGCTAGCAGGAAGCTCGCTGCATGTTGGTGTTTTTCCTCAGACCAAGGCAGTCAGTTTGTTTTTATTGGCTGGAAAACTGATACAACTCCCAACTTGGACCAGCAACAGAAAGCCAGAATGGAGGAATATCATCACGGCAACGAGGTTTGACCCTGAACGGACTGTTAAAATCTATCAGAGTAACGGTTGGCTAACGTTAGGAAGTTAAATGCTAGCTAGGTAGCTACTGCTATGTTAGCATCATTGTTTGTACTGTCTGCCTTGGACAATTCACTATAGTATTATAGTAGTTTACAGTGTGCCTGTGGTACACGGTAGGGTGTTTATCGTTACCTTGTTTTACCTTTTTCTCCTACGGTATCCCGATACTATTCTTATAGGGTCTTATAGTATGTCTGTGGTTCTCTAAAATGAGTTTATTTACCTTATCACGTGTTTAATGTTTATCGCTTGTAGTGTCACTAAATTGTTCCTACGGGGGTTTATAGATTTGCTGTGGTATTTGACTAGTATTCTGTCTCAAATGTATGATAGGATTACTATAGTTGGGGTGTAAACATTGACTTACTGTGTGGTTTTAATCCTTTGCAGTGCAGCTTTGATTCAGTCCTGTCAGCTGGTGCCTGAAGAGAAAGTTATTCTAGCTAACAGACTGTTTGAGGTGTGGTGAGTAGTGGAAACAGACTCATATTGTTGTTTTCCATCTGCAGGGTTCATTCAGTCCTGAAGAAGCAGACAACACTGTCAAAGAGGTAACATATAAACCAGCTGTGCATTCATGTCATTCATCTTGTTTCTACTTCTGACTCTTGCAGAAACACACCCTTCTCTTAGGCCGCTGTAGACGGCGAAATAACTTCACATCACCATTTGGATCTGATGTGAAATCGCCCCGAAGCTCTCTTATGAGCACTTCAAGACTTGCTTGATAAAACTCTTTTCTATTCTACCAGCTTTTAATAGAAATAGTCATGGACAGTTCAGTGTTTTGCTCCCCTTGGGTGATGCAACAACCAGTGACTACCACATGACTGTAAATATTCCACTTGTATCTAATGTCTTCTTTGTGTGTGTGTCAGTGTATTGAGAACATCATAGGTGGAGTTGACTACAGCCAAAATCTGGTGAACAAATGGACAGCTAGTATCGTGGAGCATTCCCTCACACAGCTGGTCAAACAGGGGAAGCCATACAAGTACATTGGTATGTTGTGTGTTTGTCATTTTTAAATCTTATGATGTGGGCCCGGCCTTTTCTGAGTCATTTGTTTTTCCAGCACGTCAAAAATGTCATGAAAGGGTTCACTCAATTTGAATGAAATTAAAGATTTTGTTCGCCATTTAGAAAACCACGTCTAGGAAGTTGTCTCTGACACGTCATTGTAGGAAAAAACTGCATCTTTTTGCGCTTTATTTATTTCGGCTGTATTCAGGTTAATTTCAACTCTGTGTCATGTGACTTTTGTTTACAAGCCCTGTGATTGGATGGTAAATGTGTAGGTGTTCTGTTATCTAGCCGCTCTCTTTTCTGTATAGTGACCTGTGCTGTGATGCAGAAAAGTGGCGCTGGCCTTCACACAGCCAACTCCTGCTACTGGGACACTGCCATGGACGGTAAGCAGCTCTCCTACTGCCCAGTCGACGACTTGGTTGATGGTATTCTGACTGATTGTGGGCGGGGCTAGAGGCTCTGATTACATCTGTGTAGGTCTACAGCTAGTTTTAATGCAAGGATTCAGTTTTTACCACATAATGGAACACTAAAACTCTTCACTCCACCTATTCAATTTTAGGGAAACTTTAAATGAAGAATTATTTTACAAAAAAAACCAAAATGTGCATAGAAAAAAAAAAAGTAATTGCAGGTTTTCCTTTTTCATGTAGCTGACAGAAAAAGCCAATATCGTCAACCTGATATTGGTCTAACTATTCTATCTACTCTACTTGTTCTTGTCTTTTCTCATGACTGTAAATATGGAGTTGTAAATATGTATATAGCCATAGCAATATTATAGGCAATATATTATAGGCCTACAGTCTCTCCCATAATACACTTTTGTTATTTAAGCTGCATAGTCTTTAATATTTAATTTTTTAATACTCCTCGTTTATTTTTTGCTTTTTCTTATGGCACTCTATTGTTTGCACACTTGTTTTTTGCACTATATTGTCTATTCTATTCTGTTTTCTATTGTTGTGAGCTGCCATAACACGTGAATTGCCCCACGGCGGGATCAATAAAGTTCTTATCTTATCTGACTGTGTTTTTGTCTCTACATAGGAAGCTGCACCGTGAGATGGGAAAACCGCACCATGTACTGCGTGGTTAGTGTGTTCGCCGTGGCCACAGCATAGGACACACACACACACACAAATCAACACACTATCACACAATCACTACCACCCAAAGATAATGCCATGTGTTCCCACAGCCACTAGGGGGCCACCAGGTGCCACAGTGCATGCAGCGGTGTGTATTCCCATTAGCTTAACCTTTGACCTCTCAGGTATTCTGAAGGTCAAGGAAAAGCTTCATAGAAAAGTAAGCGGTTTTCTTTTGTCAACCTGAAGTCAATCCTGGGAAGGCGGAGGACCGACCAGGTTGCTTCGCTCTTTAACCTTTTGCAAAATGTTGGACGCGTCATTCACGGTTGAGTCTCGTTCTTTAGCTGTGAAGCAAAGCACCTGATTTGATTTGAACTTCTTTATCTATTTGTCATGTATATTGTATTAAAGAAAGTGGGGTGAGGTTTTTGTACCCAGAGCTGTTGGATGGAAAGGCAATAAACTTGAAGGTTTGTGAACAATTGGTCTGTGTCATCAGCTCAGTTTTATTTTTCTTGGATGTGAAACACTTTAGAACTTAGTTATATATTATAGATTATTCATTAAGCTTTTTATTAACCTTCAACCAGAAAAGGGGTCAACTAGTTAAGTGAGCTGGTTGAGTGATTGATTGGAATGAAAATCTGCATACTATGATCCTCCAATACTAATAAATCAGTATAAGAATTAACTTATTTATTAGACATTAGTTACTGTATCACAATGAAATACACTTGACAAATAAAACAGAGAACTGGTATTGAATTTAAAGTTTGCTCCTCCTGGTCAGGGGAATTTCTGGAATACCATGGAATTGAGAAGGGCATTCAGGGAGATGGTGAAGTCTCTTGGGAAGTCAGGGGATTTTACAAAGGGATCACTTTACAGGAATGTAGCAGAATGTATTTTATGACTTGTTTGATGTGTTCATTGCATCAGCTGGAAACCAGACTGTTCACTGTTAACAAACCAGGAGGAATAACTGGATCATGTAAGGATGGGAAGTTTACATTTCTACATTAGTTCATCCTGTACAAAGTTCATAAATTATGTTTTTGTGTTTGCTTCCTCCTCCTTATCGTGTGATGTGACTTTCATTACCATATTTAGTAACGACAGAAATGTAGTTGTGTGCGTCCGGACTAGAACCGAGGCGTTTCTGACGCCGTGGTTTCCATGACAACCTGAAGCTGTGCAGTAAACATCGGCTGATGAAGCAGCAACCTACAGCCGAAACAAAGTGCAGATACTCGGACCAATATCAAAACTTTATTATGTCAATGCAATATAGAAATTCTAAAGGGAATATACAAAAATAAGCTTTGGGGAGTTTGTTTTTGATGCTGCTTTACTTTTACTTTGTGTAACTTTCATTTATCCAGGGAAAGTTGACCTGCATGCTGTTCAGTTTCATACAGTAACACACATCCACACTGGGAGCTGCCCGGTACAACCACACACTTCTACTATTTTTCTATTTACCGAGCAGCTCCACTGTAGCAGTCAAGGTTCGAATGCCTTGCTCAGTGGCACCTGAACAGTTTCTCATTCTCCCATCCATTTTTTGGGGATTTGAACCTGCAACCTTCTGGTAACCAGTCTGCTTCTCTTGACGCCCTGGCAGGTACACAAACAAGACTACACCAAATGTTTAAAAAAAAGAAAATATGGGAAGAATCATTTTGAAACCAACAGTTTTGGTGGTTGCTGCAACACAAAAGGAGAACAAGGTAATGTGGTAAAGTTTGCAGGGTTATTTCCCGCCGTCTGAGCGGCAACCATACCCTTACGAAATGTTTGGGGAAAGAGTCAGTCCAGTGCAGCCGGTGTGAGACTTGCTCCTCGGCTGAGAAAACACCAATACAGGGTTTAATATTTTCAACTAACAGGCTTCTGGAGGAAGACGGGAAATAAATATTTATAAAAAAAGTTTGGGAAAAGGTTTGATGGAGCATTTTACTCTTTTAAGAAGAGTAACCCTCCTCTGCTGTAGGTGGATTTGGTCTGGTTCGGGGGCCAGGCGCCTCATGCTGAGAGGAGTTTTGTCGTTTTGTGCGACGTAGAGCAGAATTGCATTTTTGTTTATGCTTTGCTTATTGTTGAAAACAGCGTAATATATAATCTATAATCACAACAGAGATTCTTATACATTGTTGTTGTGCTGCTAACTTCTAGGTCATGAAATCTGCTGGAACTAAACCTTTCCGCCGGTCTGTTATCATAGTATCACATCACCCAGCAGACATCACACTGACCGAAATCTTGAAATCCACTCAAGAAATAAAAAAATGAAAAAGCTTTGAAATGGAATCGATGTGCAGGAACCCTGACTTTCAATACGCATGTGGACTGTCTGACCCCGTGACCCCTGCTGGGGGAGGTTTCCTGCCCGTCGGTGTCGTAGTGGCGTCGGTCAGCCGTGGGAAGGTTTTAGAAGTTCTCCTTGTTGAAGATGAACTCCACGCCGCCTTCAGAGTTGGACAGACACTGTTTCTCCAACGCCTTGCCCAGCTGGGGGGGGCCGCACAGGAACACGCCCACTTTAGTCCTGAGGAAACCAGCACACGATGCAGTAGCATGTTAGCAGAGATGTTACGTTGATGTCATCATTAAATCTTTTGTACTTCATGTGAAAATGAGATAAACACGGTTTGATAAATATGACTTTTACATTGAAAATCTTGAGACCTTTACTTGCAAAATGCAGCATTTTAGAGAATGTGATGATAATCTATATGTTCTTATGTATTTTATTTGGAATGACACATCTTGATCTGGGTCTGATCAACTCCAGGAAGTCAAATTTAAACAACTACATCCACCCTGAGTGGAGTCAAACTGTGATGTGATGTGTGGTAGGTCCTACCCCGGGTGCTTCGTCCCGATAGTCCCGAACTCGTTGTCCCAGTTGGGTTTGCCATAAAGAGTCTTCTGTTTGAGTCCTGTGATGGGGTCGTTCTCTGCCTCGTGGTGAACCCGGAAGTGAGCGGCCTGCGAGAGAAAAAGTAATCTTGAGCAATCTTAATCTTTCAGCGTCGGTGCCTCGCTCTACTCATCGAGCGACCCAACGCCACATCTGTACCTCGGTCTCCTTCCAGCGGGTGAGGTAGATGTTGTAGCTGAGGAAGTCGGCCATGTCCTTGTCCGTCATCTGGCCCTCCAGGGACTGCAGCAGGTCGGCGAACCACTCGAAGGCCTGCGTCTCCGGGCACAGCCAGTAGAAGTAGATCTGGGGTGGACAGCAGAGTTAGACCGATATATCGGGCCGATATTGTTGTTATATATGGTTAACATTTACCATTGCAGTCTCCAGTCTCTCTCACCTTTTTAGTGAAGACTTCTTCGTTCTTCTGGGTGTGTTTGTACCACACCGACTTGAGGATGGAGGCGAAAGGAGTCACCCCGATTCCAGCTCCCACCAGCATGACCACCTCGTAGCGGAACACGTCCTCGCTGGCCGTCCCAAACGGGCCGTCGATGGCCACCCTGCACACACCATGACGGAGGTCAGCAGTGGTTGGAAAGTTGCCGGTTCGATCCGCGGCACCAACAGGACGGCAGATCAATCAATCAACAAAACTTAAATCAGCCACGTTGCGTGAGGCAATCTGAATTTGTCTGTTCATTTTCACTGTTCACTGATCATTTTCAAACACATCTCATGACTTGTAATTTGAGTGTTAGTACACAGAAATCTGCAACGCTTCAAATGCTGTCATAAGTCTTCAAGAGGAGAAGAAAACGTAATGCAGTAATGCAATTCAATTCATTTCCAAGTGTGGACACCCAGAGACGTGATCCCCCATCATCACACCTCCAAAACCCCATGAAATGAAAAGGGCAACGTGGGTCTACCACATCTAGACAACCTCATCTACCGTTGTGTCTTTGAGCAAGGCACCAACACTCACACTACCTCGCAGCTGTTACATACCAAAAGATCTGAAGGCCTGCGTGTTTTTCTGCTGTTGGGCAACAAATACAACCTAAACGTCATTAAGCAACAGACCTGAGCAGCAGTGAATGGCTGGCCTCGGGTCTTTCAGGGGGAGGTGAGTCACTCTGTGGTCTAAGGAGAATGGAACATGAGATTACCCAGCATGCTCGCTGCGGTAAACTGATGTTGCCGTTGGGAAGATAAATGCTGCATGATGTCTCCATGCACTGTTTTTCTGCTTCTCTCAATTGCTTTCTGCTAGACAATCATCCACGGCGACCTACAGCTGCGACCCCCGCTTCCTCCTTTTCAACAGAATACTCAGTCGGGAGCCAATCAAATGCAATCGTTGCCAATTTCAGGCACATTTCCCCCCTCCCTCGCCCTTCCCTTATTGTCATACTTGGGCAGTTTCCAGGCCTCCTGAGGCTCGGTTTTGTCGCCTCCGCAGGCCTCGTACAGCCCCTGCGTCCAGTCGCCCACGATACGAATGTGGGCGCTGAAGTGGTCCTCCTCCGGGGCGGAGGTAAGGGTGAAGGGGTGCCACTCCAGCCTGGACACGGAGGGACACTGGATGAAGACGTACTGCCCCACCTCCATATGGAAACCCTTCCTCTTCATCTGCAACTCCAGAGTCTTGGAGGGGTGCATCACCACCTGTGGTCAAGGGTCATAATTCGGGTTAGATCGATATGTCGGTTTTGCCGGGACACATTGCTACTTTTCTCCCCAGGGGGTCAAATACCCACCTTGGTGATGACCACTTTCTGATGGGAGCGATAGAGGCGGACCAGCCTCTCACATAGATACAGGATCATTGGGCCCACCACCCACTTCCATGTCTGGAGAGAAGAACATATTGGACAATTTAGTTAGAACAGAGTAGAATGCATTACTACTACTACTACTACTACCATCTATTTTTGTCATTTGTATCGCAGCTTTCTTAAAGTTACAAAGTGCCAACATACCAACAAGCAGCTCTAATCAAGCTTGTTAAGGTGACTCAGCAGGAATCAGAAACTCAAACAAACTAACAATTCTACAAAAACAATTTATCAGTTATCACATTTTAGAAAGAAGACACAGTTTGCTGTAGTTTGCTGCGGTAGTAGTAGCATTTCCTCAGGCTTTTCCAAAGTTTAGAAAATGCCCTTTGGAAAAAATGACAAATTAAATCAGCTGAATTACTTGGGGACACAAATTGGCCGTTGAACGTCCTTCATTTGGGAAATTACGAAAAGGCAAAGTGATAAGATGAAACATTCCTCATCTGGCACCGAGATCAAAACCATGCACGTGTCCTCTTAGCTCACCATCGGGGGGTTTCCAGCAAATTCCGGTACGGGGCAAATGCTGCCGTTCTTCCCCCAGTTTCTAAACTCGTCTTTGCACTGATCGGGCTTGTGCACCGCCAGGCTGGCCAGCGTCTGTCCTCGCACGATCCGCCTGTGGTCGGCAACACAACAGAGGCAGCGTTGAGATACTGATGAGCATTACAGCAGAAAATGGTTGATAGGGTTATTGATCGATACCGATGACTCATTTTACGACCCGTACTAGTGCTGTGCCGACCTACCCAAAGCCATGGAACACCAGGCCGATGAAGAAGACGACAAAGAGGTGGTGGGTGTACCAGAAGACCTCGAAGTAGGACCTGCGGATGACCTCCATGGATGACGTGATGATGAGGATGAGGGCCAGAGTGATGGCCACACCCGTCAGCCCGGCAATCGTAGTAAACAGGATAATGGTAGGGCTCTGCACCAAATAAGACGTGAACTGTTAGCATCAGATAGAAGGCTGGACGTTGCCTCTACGCTTTTTTAGGGGACAGTTTGTACTGGCTGGATGTTCATGTGGTCATATCTCAAATGTACAGGATCCAACTCTCTCGTCTCAAATCTCTAGTTTGAACATTTCAGATTAATTCTCTAGGTGGGAGATCAGATCAGGCAACTGACTGAATCGTGGCGTGAAGTCATGGGGACGTCTCTGAAACAGTTGCTTGATTGTTCCTGTTTTAACAACAGGCTGCCGCAACGGGTCAAGGCTCTTGGCTAACTTCCCTTGAGTGCAAAACACCACTTTCTACACAGTTCCCCCTCGCTATTATACAGAGTGAGAATAGGCACACAGTCCCTGCTGGCAATGCAGGACTATGGAGAAGTGAGTGGGAGATGAAATCCATTTACCAACACACAGGATGTGATGTAACTACCCTTTGGTGCTGTGTAGGTTGAGAGCCTACGCAGAGAGCTTAGTTTGAGTCCGTGGTTTGATGATATATTGGGCAGATATCGGCCAGTCGATGTGGATTCAATTATTCTGGATTTTAATGGAGATTCATGGGGGTTTTAGTGGCCCATGACAGGTCTAAAGGCCGTTTCAGAGGCTTTCTGGGGGAAAACACTGAATTCTTGTGATTTTGTGGCATGAAAATGGTTCAAAAGGATATATACAGGATATATACAGTACAGAATATCAGCACAGATTGGCTCCTGGCAGCTTCAGTACAAAAATATCGCTATTGGCCTTTAAAAACTATATAGGTCGAACCCTAAGAGTGATCAGTGATGAACTTAATTGATGGAGCTTGAAGGAGGCTTACTGTTTCCTGCATGACTGCATGCATCTACAAAATGGGAGTTTTTTCTCATTGACACCCATGACTTAAAATGATATATGATGGGTTTTTACAGGTTCCAGCAACCCAACCCGGCAGGAAACTCATTCATACACATAAATGACCATGTAAACTTTCAATTCAGGTTAAAAAAACAAAAAACAAAAACACCAAACCTGCAGTTATGTGGGTTTTTTCCACAACAGCCACAGCGGTATTCTCCTTTAAGCACCTAACTGTTGCACTCGTCAAACTCACCGTCTGGTCGGTCCTGATGGGGTTCAGGTAGGACGCGTTGTCCCCGTTGCCGATCTCAGACAGCACGAAGGGCAGAAGGTTTCTGTCGCGATTCAGCTGGGCTTCCATGAACCACTCAAAGTTGAACAGGTGGGCCAAGATGTGGACAGCTAGGTGAGAGAGGAGAGATGCGTCACAAGAAAGTGACGTTGAGTCGAGTTCCCATTAAGCTGCCAAACCCTGTGCAATAGAATAACTTTAGTTTGTAACTGGAACTGAAGTGATTTAAGTGGTGTGACGGAACGGGATTGGGTTTAATTCATGAAGAGGGTCAACTAGGGGGTTCTTGAGGGGTTTCCAGAGGTTCTTGAGGGGTTTCCAGAGGTTCTTGAGAGGGTTCCAGAGGTCCCCAGGGAAACAAGGAGTGGTTTGCTAGAACAATTCTAGTCATAGGTTCACTTACACCACTATTATCTAAGTTACACAAGTCAAACCTCAATCACCACCAACAAAAACCCTCCCGTATGGGCCTCCCGCATCAGTTTGAGAGCCGGGACATGAAAAACAACCGAGAAGCCCTGAATTAACGCGTAACGAGACGATTAGAGGCTGGATGTACGAAGCGAGGTGCAAAAGGCTTCGGAAACGAATGAGCAGTCTTCACGTTTTGTTCATTTGTCCATCCTACCTGTGTGGAAGGCGATCATGTAAGCCACCAGTTTGTGAAAAGTGATGTTTCGGTCCAGTTGGCGGGCGGCTGTACGGCTGCAGCACTGGAAGAGGACAAGAAAATGTCACTGATGTCAGAAGAAAATAAAACTTTGATTCAAAGAATGACTGGGAAACTGAAGGAGCTGAATACCTGGATGGTGCCGCGCAGGAAGGACAGGAGGTTTCGGCAAACCGGCAGCAGGATCAGCATGCAGTTGAAGTTGAGGCAGGCAGCGGGAGCCCGGGCCCAGGAGAGAGCATGCTGGGTAAAACACAGAGGAGGCCAGTCAGTCGTTTCAAAAGGAATACTCAGGGGAGCAGTGGTGAGAAATCCACCGAAACTACCCTCCTTCATATTTGCAGATGAGAGTTTGTATACACACACACTTGCAATGCACAGAGGGCCACACACACACACACACACACACACACACACACACACACACACACACACACACACACACACACACACACACACACACACACACACACACACACACACACACACACACACACACACACACACACACACATTACCCAAACATTGGCTTACCTTTCCTCTAACCTGAAGCCTGAACCAAACCCTAATTGTTGAGGGTATTTGGTCCTCATAAGTATAGAAATACAAGAATATACACACACAAGCACACACACACACACGACAAAATAAGAGTCTCTTAGTTTCACTTCTGCTGATTTCTGGCCAGCTGTAGCCGCAGAGCAAACTTAGATCGTCACGTCAGCCCTACTTCCCTTCACCAGGTGTAGATACAGGGTGGTGTAGATAAGTGTGATTAGTGTGTGCGTGTGCGTGTGTGTGTGTGTGTGTGTGTGTGTGTGTGTGTGTGTGCGCATCTTGGACGCCAGAATATAACGATAAATTCTGGCGTCCAAAATGCACACACACATGGAATATAACTTATATTCCATCTGGAGGTGTCATGAATGTCAAGGAAATTGTGTTACCTGGGATTCTGGGAGTTATGACGCAACGATGACCTTTAACCTGGATGACCTCACCGCACTGATTTTTAAAGGCTCAGTATGAGACCGCATGACTTGTTAAGATATTTTTTGCAGCGTTGGGTTAAATAACACCACTGTTGGTTGATGTTAGGCAAATAAACCAGCTTTGGTTCAGGGTGAGGCAGGTCACTGGGGTTGAGGGTCAGGGTCCACGCCCATCCAGCCCTCCAGGCTTCTGCAATGAAACTCCAATCTGTTGTAACGTACAAAGCAGCAGTGGCTGCTGCTTTGTTGATGCAGCATTGGGGATTTCTAGGGTGGCGACTGCAGTGCATCTGAGGTCATGTGAGGAACTGAGAAACACTGGGTTTCTTGGAATGACATCTACTACATTTCCGCACTTTTCATGAGTTTTTATTTATTTTGGGATTTTTTTTATCCTCTCCTTTTTGTGAAACTTAGGAAAACGTACTATAATTGCAGTATTCTCCAAAAGCAAGTGTGAGACATTCAATTACATTTAGAAACAAAACACTTTTAGAAATATGTTTTCTAAATGTGTTTCTAAAAGTGTGAGATTTTCTGTGTTTGATGTTGTGATAAATGTCTCATAGATCCAAACAGCAGCATCAGTCCAGAACAGAATGTGTTGTTTTGTTTTTTTGATGTTTGCTTCAGTATTTACTCAAGAATAATTGTAATTTGTCATCAAATCAATCAATAAATCAATTGAATACATTTTTACAAATCCTGAAAGCACGTTTACCCTGAGCAAGAGTTTTATCAGCATTTATTGAGCCATTTTATTGTTTCCTCTTTTTTTTTTTAGCTCAGTTATTTTTTAAAAATCTGTATGAAAAAGGGTCAGGAAGCAGCCGCGGTGTGGGGCAGACTCACCCCGAGGAGGACCCTGGTGTAAAACCATCTCTCGGTCAGGAAGTTCATGTAGAACTGGACAAACAGGGCCGCGTTGATCGCCAGCCATACCAGCTGCAACACACAAACAAATGTCATGTTTCCTTCAGAAGGCATCAAACAAGTTGTGTGGTGAGTTGAAATCCACACAGCACGAAACAAACACCCAAATAGATTCAGTTTAACTAAAAAAAACTGGAACCGCTTCAGACAAAATTAACTTGAATTCTAAAATTGATTTCCAGCAGAATTTCATCTCATTTAATCATATCAGACATTTTGTTGTTGTGAAGCAAATGAGATTACAGTAAAATACGTCTTTGTTGTGTTGAAAGTATGAAATACAATAAATTAATTTCAACTAATAAGAAAAAAGGCAATGCTTGGAACAAAATGAACTCCTCAAATTCAAGTATAATCTGTTCTCATCACATCATATTGATTTCATTCCCAGAGACGTTTTATTGTGGTGAATCAAATCAGATTTTACTATCACCCCAAAAACACCCATAACCACACCAAGTCAAAATCACTCGATGTCAAGCCAATTTTTCTTTTAACCTGCTTTTAACAAACAGGCGTAACGGCACACAAATGCAGATAAAAGCCAAGAAATACAAAATAAAAGCCCCAAAATCTAAAATCATAGCTAATATACTCACAATGACAAAGATAGAGAGTCCCTCATTGGCAGCGAAGTTGCCCATGGTGAAAAGTGCTTCTGAAAATGTGTGTCAGTGAGTTATATTGAGGGAGGCCGATAACACAGGAGGAAGGAGGAAACAGAGTTAAGGAGGAGAGTCAGTGAGGCAGGTGGACCGATGATTCATTTTATAACTTCTCGAAGGAGCAAATAAGGAAGTGGCCTTGCACACTTTTTCAGAAAGAAGGTTTGCACTTGTTAAACCAACACCCATAAGAAAAGCCTCTCAAAATGTCTCATGAAGAGAAGTTCAGGTCAGATGCATTACGAAGAGTTATAGAAATATTAAATATATGTGGAGTTCTCTAAGTGTGCTCTAAAATTTAATGTTTTTTTAAATTTGTATTGTTTTATCATCATTTAGCCAAAAAAGGTCTTAGTTAAATGATAATAAAACATGAGAACATGCAACATATCTCATATATGTTGCAGAAAACGATGGATTCTGTAAGAAGTTTTAAAATCTGAAATACCAAAAAAAAAAAAAAATGTAAATGAAAACATTTTGAAAAAGCTATGCATGTTGTACAAAACCACACATACATACTCCCTTTTCCCCACAAGAAAAAAACAACAAAAAAACAAAATATGCCGTTATCTAAATCATAAAATTATATTTTTCCAAAGCTTGGAAAAAAAAGATAGAAAATATGCATTGTTTTAAAGGAAACGTGATGAACTCGATTTTAGAGGAACCTAGTATTCGGTGGTGACATTGTGAATTTTATGCAGAGGAAGTGGAGGTTTTCCAAACATGAAGTAAAACATGATTAGTTGCCACATGCTTCTTCCTGTTTCAACCAAAGCCGCAGGAAAAAGGGAAAAAGCCTCACCTTGTCCATTCAGCGAACCGTTCTTTCACGTTCTTCAGGAAAAGAAAAGAGCTTCACAACCTTTACAATGTCATCTGTTCGTTACGTGTTGTTCCCCGTCTGCTCATTGTTGTGTCCATGTATTGTGTTGATTTCTATTCTATTCTGGGCTGTATAGTATTTGAGTTCACACTTTTCTGCTCTATTGGATGTTGACTTTTTTCTTCCAGTCTAAAAATAGTCATTTAATTGATGTGTGGTTTATTTTATTCCCAGGACTAGAAACAATTTAAAGTACATATCTTAGTTGGAGACATTACTGCCATGCACTCACTATAAAGATGCATTGATTAGTTGGATGTTGAGGGGTTTAGTACAGAGCTCCTGCAGATCTACAATGTTTTTACATTTGGAGAGACATTTAAACTTTGTTTATTTTGGTCTCGACTTAAACCAGTCATAGAATCAACTTGGATTCAACTAAGTAACTTCTGCTCTATTGAAACTATTTGGAGAATCAATTGAACCTTCTAGTTCATCATCATCACCATCCTCCTCCTCCTCCTCCTGGTTCCTTTGGATGTTTTAAGAGCGTCCACTAGTGGGCGCTACAGACTCACCCGTGACCCCTGCAGGGCTTCACAAGGGACACAAATCCTCTCCTTGTTCACAAATGAAAAGTCCAGTTCTCATTCTTTGCAATGAAATGAGCTTTGTGTCAGCGGAGGCGGCGTCACGTCTCACTTCCTGGAGCCAATCAGCTGCCTGCTTTCAGACTCATTCACCTTTCCCTTGAATCTGGGATTTTTGATGGAGCCACGCACGACCATCACTTTGGACACCCAGAGGCGGTGAGGTGGCCTCGTGGTGGCAGAGACCTTCACAGACCAGAGCAGCCACATGTCCTGCTGAAGTGTCCTTGAGCAAGAAACTGAACCTCTACCTCACCGTAGTTTCAAGATACAAGAGTTTTATTTGTCACATACACATACATGCAGTGAAATGCAAAGTAGCAATGCTCACGGGAATGTGCAAAAGGGCATTATACAAAATATTTAACAGTAAAAAATCAGCACAATATTTACAGTGCGAAAGAAATATAAAAATTACAATAATTACAGTAGAGCTCTTATATAAAGCAACACAATATGTACAGTAAGAGCACTTAATAAAATATAAAATAAGAGGTAGATGGGGGAAATGCGTGAATGTAGTGAGCTATAAATTATGTGAATTTGTTGTGTCGAAGTGTGTGTGTGTGTGTGTGTGTGTGTGTGTGTGTGTGTGTGTGTGTGTGTGTGTATAAATGAGTCCACTGTCAAAACTCATCCCAGGTTCTCTCATTCAACGTGATAAAACACTTAGATACAATATCACTCTACCACATGAAATAAACGAAAATACCTTCAAGGTCAAGACTTTGAAGATTTGTCCGTAAGTAGGCTTACCGTACTGTTGGGAGCTTTTCACCGATAGCTTTTAGCACAATTGCATTAAGGAAATCAAACTTTCAGTCTGGATTACTCTCAATTACATCACGGCTGATTGTCCAGAGTGATTTAATCTTGGAGATTACATCACAGCGATGGAGGTTAAATGTTAAATTAGCGAGCTATCTCAGGTTGCCGGTTGCACTCCTGGACTGGCCTGCAAAATCTGCACTGGAAGTGAAGGAGAAAAGCTCAGAAAATACCATCATGGTGCCTTTGAGCAAGGCACTGACGCTGTACTGGGCGGCTGTGTGAATGTACCTGTATTCAAGTGAAGCAGTGTGTTGCTGAATCAAACTGGAGAAATGAAATGTTCAAAATAAGCAGAAACAGAGGCTCATGCTGCTGTGGCCACATAGTCAATGAACCGAAAAACAATTTCACGTGATCATCAGTAACATTTTCTTCATCATACATCATCAAATCACTGCACAGTGTCAGTGTCGCTGTCTAAGGAAAGTACACAGAAAGATTAGTTCCTACCAACACAGAGGACCAGCTTCCCACAGGGCCAGGAGGAAGAGGAAGCTCCACCTGTAATCCTCTAGTTGGAGAACCATCACTGCCACCTAGTAGAGGAAAGGATCTGATGATAGGTGATGAATGAATCAATCACCCTGTCAGAGAGAGAGAGAGAGACAGAGACAGACAGAGACAGAGAGAGAGACAGACAGAGAGAGAGAGATCCCTTTTTTACATTGAGTTGTCAAATGTTCACATGTGAATGCGTCTACTGCCCCCTGTAGGTTCATGGCGGCCGATCACCAGGTGCTTCTTTCCGATGCATTCTGGGAGAGAGCAGATACAAAGCGAGTACGCAGACTGAAGCAGGAGGAAAATGTTGGCACAGGAGACGGCAACAAAAAATCAAACAACAATATGGTAAAAAACTCAACATGGAGGGTGAGTTTGTCTGTCCGTGTGTAGGTTGTGTGTGCACGTGCGCGGTACACGTCAGTGTGCACGTGCGCCGCATTGGACTCATTCTGTCACAGCTCGTCCGCGTCACTCCACCATCCAACCTGAACCTCCATTTAACCTTGTTCGATCTGAATTAATCATTTTTCCCGCTCGCCTCCTCAACCATCTGTCTGCTTGTTAGTGGAAAGTGACAGCTGGATGGTGTTTTACACGACGCCGACATTCCCAAGACACACACACACACACACACACACACACACACAGTGTAAAAGACAGACATCTTTCACTACTACTACTGTGAACTGAAACATCATTACTGCATATAGAATTATGTTGGAATCAACAGAAGAACTGGGTAGTCAGCATGAGCAGCGATAGCCACCGTGGCTGAACAGACAGAGAAAAGAGCGCCACCTACAGGAACTCAAACTCCATCAACAGGAAATCCAAGGAGGAAGACGTCACAGTACTGGACACACTGTTTGATTGACAGGTGATCTCTGGGGAGAGCAGTGAAGAACACCACAGTGAGGGACACTACAGTGAGGAACACCACAGTGAGGAACACCACAGTGAAGAACACCACAGTGAAGAACACCACAGTGAGGAACACCACAGTGAGGCTGAGAGACGAAGATGGAGACTGAATAAAAACAGACCACCACCTTAAAATGACCTTTTACGACCTTCGATCGAAAAACAGATGAGCCGTATCGATGTAATAAGTGTCTGTCGTCCCCTAAATAAACACTAAATCTCTCTCTCTCTGGATGGACACATAGATGGATTGATGAAACGGTGCTATAAGAAATAAACTCGACCACATTCAAACTCTTTTGCAGGAAACGTGTCGTTTTAATCTCCTGGGTTTTCAGCAGCACGAGGCCATATTGGTCTGCTGTGCCCGGGAATGCTGAGCAGTATTTAATCAATGCAGATGGTCCCCTGATTGCTGTTAGTGTAAAGTGCTTCTTGATGTCCGCGTGGATGAGGCCTCTCGTGACTGAATCAGAGGACCGAAGAGGAGCCGGTTGCAGAATGCCGATGGATCTGTTAACGGGAAATGAGCACCAACTCCAAAAACGCAGATTGCGCAAGCGTTACGTTCCTCCGCCGCGGTGAGGATCGCCATTTCCCCCCTGTCCATCACGTGAAAAGGTTAGCCCAGGGTTTAGGGGACTAAAACATCGTCACCGTCGGTTCGTAGCAGAAAGACCTTCATCTAAATGTCAAGGAGATGAAGAGAGGCTGGAGACAAAACACTTTTCATACTCCAACTGAACCGGACCTCAGGATGAACGCATTTGGCTTTTGGCCGGCGCTCATGTCCCAGCCTACTCTTCACTCAACACACTGGAATAACACCTAAAAAAAAAAAGAAAGAAAGGAAAAATGGGACTGTAATTTACTTTTCTTTAGCTCTTATAATAATACACAGCGGTCATCCACGAAGCTATCATTATGAACTATCATGTAAAAGGTCAAATGCATCGCAGCATACGGTGACTAGCGAGGCCCGGCGCTGGAGGTGAAGGTTACAGCCACATTCACAGGGAGTGTAATTTAGCCAAAAGGCCCCGCTAGTGATTTTCCCTCCTAATCTGAGGGAAGGGGATCAGATTAAATCTGTTGCATAGCGACAGTGACATCACTGCCGACCCATTTCACAAAGCACGATCACAGAGTTTCTCCATTGTGTCTGCAGCCGAACAGACAGACGGCTGAACTTCAGAACGTGGTTACGATGGTAAATAAATTCCAATAATGTAAAGAATCAAAGTGTCAGACATCAGAAGTGAATCTATTCACCTCAACGCTTTGACTCCAGATTTAACGGGGTTGAAACATTGAAATTAAACTCACTCTTGGACGTGTGGATTTAAAGTGTCATAAATCCATCAAAAACAGGGTTCAAGAGGAAGGAGAAGATAGACGACATCCATAAAAGCATGTTTGTAAAAATGTCTTTTCAGAGTAAGAGTCTGGTTTTAAAGCTCCTCAGGCGTCCAGGAGCCTCGGGGTCAGGACGAGACGAGGCCCACTCACCTTTGGGTTTCTGTTTTTCAGTTTGTTCTCCGTTCTCCTGGGTTTGGACTCATGATGCTGCAGTCAGGTGAAAAGTGTGAGAGCTCAGATAAAATCCAGGCTCAGGGCAGCGATTTAGTTTCACCTTTGCCGGAATGTAATCTACAGGATCAAGTTTGTAGCGAGTAAGGGCGAGGTTCTTTATCTGCTGAGGAAGGACGAGGAGTTCGGAGACTCGGAGATTGTCCTGATTGAAACGTGAACTTTGCTCGTTTGACATAAACAAAAGGGGAAACAGCAGGGTGGCTGATGGTGGCTTCGACCTTCGACCCACTGTCAGCATTGACGTTTGCATCATGTCTCCTGTCCAAAAGTCAAGTGTACCAATGAAGAAGAAACCGGCCAATCAGGGCCCAGTATGGTCCAATATTCATTCAACTGTAACAAATTCAGTTCGACTTTTGACTAAACTACATTTATTTGAAAAACATTATGAAGAGCATCACTTTTTTCCTGAGCCAAAGTGGATCTGAAAACAAAATCAACCTTAAAATGTTCATAATTGAACAAATTAGAAGCATTTCTTTACGAACAAATCCCAAATACAGATTTTTCCACAGGATTTCAACCACAGCAAATGAAAGGAGCTGCATGTGGGCCTGAGAGAGGAGGAGCTGATGGAGCTTTGTTAAGGGCAAATTGATTGAATCTGCCCCAATTGGCTCCCCCACAAGGCAACCCACCTCACCTTTACCCACGCTCTGCACAGCCCCAGCAACTCCTGCTCTCACATTGACCGCTGACCCTCGCCCACTGAGCTCGCCTCGCTCAAGCGTTATAAAAAGCCACTCAATTGTACAGATCCACTCTGAGTCTAATGCACTTCAGTCGATACGCAGCACAGACAACGAGGCCGATTGGGTGTGAAATGACGACAGTGGCAGCGGTGTGACCCACTTGACCCACGCCCCCTGCGGTTAGGGTGTCCAATCACACGGTTTTGTTACGCAATCATGAAAACCATCTAAGGATTATCTCATTTAGGAGAGAGATGTCTGCACATTTTACTCTAATTCATCTAGTTGGAGTTCAGCCTGTTTCCATCCCCTGAATCTGACTCAATTCAAAGAAACCCATCTTGTCGTCGGGTTCAGACGGCTTAATCCACTTTGGAAGGCTTTTCTAGGTCCTTGAAACCTTGTAAACTTTCAGGGTTTCCATACTGATTCTGACCTGGCGCTTCAACAGCGATCACTGTCTGAAAAGCACCCATAGGTGGATGTGTACTTCACCACTGGCACACACTGGCCTATATAGGTGCAATCCAATTTCACCCAACACATCAGATAGCTTTTTAGCATTATAAAATGAGAGATAAATGTGTTTCAGCATGTACAACGACGTAGCCAGGTCCTATAACTTTTATTCCTTTTGCACTGTGATTTTTTTTTTTTTTTTTTTTAAATGTCCTTGTTTTAAAAGTCTTTGAATGCCTCATGTAAAGCACTTTGAACTGCCTTGTGTATGAAAGGTGCTATACAAATAAACTTACCTTGCCTATAAGTGCAGTGATGTCAGATTAAAGGTTGTTCGGTATAAAAGAAGCAACATTTATGGACCAAATGGATCTTTAATTGAACTTAATTCACATGATGGGGATTATTTTGAACCAAATGACAAATCAGCTTTTTGGTCCCTGGTGGATGAGCTAATACTTTGGTTCGGTTTGTTTGGCCAGGTGAGAACAACGCCATCCCAACTCAGGTGACACCAAATAACCGACCAAGACGCCTGAAAATGCAAAACTCTTCCAAGAGAACTGTGGTGGTTCGTTAGGGGAGAGAACGTAATCTAACCAGCTACAGGAAACACATAGTGCTTTTTGAGCTCAGACCACTGAAATGATTTTGCTCAGTTTGGCTTTGTTTTTCCATTTTTTTTCCATTTGCAGTGACTTTGCATTATAGGCTTTACAAAACCCCACGGCATCGTCTAGCAGGCAGCTGCATGTCTGCAGGACAGGACAGGATTATCCCAATTCAGTCACGTAATCTGGTTACTCTCAGGTACTTTTGGATTATTGTGCCTCCAAAATCTATTGTGTGTAATTTATTAGAATTTACAGATTGTACTTTCATTTCATCATCATCATTTTAATGTACAACCACCACCACTGTTTTACATTGTGTGAAATTGTTAAAGGAATCCATTACTTTTTCAAGAAGTATCATCATTCTGGGCATTTCCTCCAGTGAAATATTGTTAATGTTCTGCAATTTAGGTTTACTATCTCTTTCATAAATAGACAAAACAGTATGTAAGATTGGCTGGCGAGACTCAACATGGCCCAGTGCTCTAGTCGTCACCACAGCATTAACCTCTAAAGAAAACCCTGTTCGTGTCTCTCAGCAAGACAGGTGGGGTGTATGTGACCCTTAATGATAATCCCAGAGATTATCACAAAACCCAAGAAGGGCATTATAGTAAACAACCAGCCGACAGAAGATCAGAGTTTTAGAGTCAGAAGGAATCTTATTGGCTTTGAGTTAAAGTGGCACAAAATGACCATAATACATCTACAGTATCATTCCAGTATGTAGCATGGTGATGTATTACCTGTTCACTAGACGTCTCTGTTGGATCTCTACTCTAATTAGCTAGTTTACTCAACTTTATTGTGAAAATCTGACTTATTATTTATCTCAATTAAATTGTGCCAGAGTCTTGCCGATGTCGTTGCATCCCTCCTGGTCACCGGGGTCAATTAAAGTCATATTACAGATTACTTAGTGCCCCTTTAAACCTCAATGAACCAGTTTTATGGAGTGTAAATTAGCTAACTGGTCAAAATATGAATCAAAAATATAAAATGCAGTAAATGTTTGTAAATGTTAATGATTTACATGATTTTTTTTACATTATTATTTAACAAACAGAGGTGATAATGGGTCTTGAAAGTGTTGAGCTTCAAAACGCCTTCCTGCTTCTGTGACCCCTGATATATAAAATATATATATTTGTCAACCAAGGACTTCAGAAATAGAAAATAAGATTTTAAGACTGAATATGAGTTTGTTAAGAGGGACATTCTTTGCAACTTGAATGAACATCAATAGCTTGTTTTAATGCCTTTTTATTTATTTTTTTAAAGAATATTGTATTAGTCACAGAATCAATGATGTTTGATGATGTTTTGAGTCCAGCCAGTGGGTGAAACCGATTTCATGTCATGAGGAGGAGGAGCTGTGCAAGCCACTAAATGTCTAAAAACACATTGCCAAGGAAAAAACAAACCTCGTCCCCCTGAGGCGCTGCTTCTTCTTCAGATGTGACAGAGCTTCATCCAATCTGACAGGATCTGCAGAGAGGAGAGAGAAGGGCAAGGAACACTAGATGGAGGGTGATAATTAAGATTGAAAAAATAAGTCATATGTAACTGCAGTGCAGCTACTACTGGATTTGTTTACATTTTGATTTGTTAAAGACTAGCACAATAGTAGGTAACTTGTGGTTTACAAAAGGGTTACTCTACATTACCAGTGGACCCTACCGATTCAGAAAAGCCTTCTTCTACAAGGTATGCATGTTCACCATAGAAAATGAACATGAGGCGAAATGCGCTGCATGACTGTATACTGACATGACTATATTCTACTTCCCTTATTCCCTTTGGCCTGCAAATGGTTTGTGAAACACCCCCCCCCACCCCCCGCATCTTTGACTCCATCCAATATGTACAATATCTTCCTGCCTAGTACCATTACAGTTCCTATAAATTGGTGATTTCCTGGTTAGTTCTTTAAGAAATATTTCATTAATTTGCTAGTTTGTTTGTCTGCAGGATATCTCAAAAACCTATGAATGTATTTCTGAATCATTCAAGGGGGAATAAAACCAGTGGCACGCCCCTAGTGGAGTAACTGTAAACCTCCCTCTCTTGCCTGAAATAATTATTTATTTAGGGTCAGCATCGCGTACAATGCTATGTACCAAACCTAGTTCAACCTGAGAGCCTCTCACATCAACCATCAACCATCCAAGAGTCTCAAAGTGAGAGCAGTCAAGACGAGTCCTCATAGGGACACCCAGAACAGTCCTTACTAACCTGTTCTGACAGGTCTCTAGTCTATTTTTAAGGTAGTTTGTCAGACCATTGTACCATGAACAGCAGTCAAAATGAGGCTGAATCAAAGCTCCAGCTAGAGTCACCATATATTCTGGCTAAAAACTGAGTTCTTTGGTTCAGTTCTTTGAGTACCGTTTTAATGGCTATCCAGCATACAACCCAAGTATTTGACTGAGTCCTTTCCTACGAGCAGATTCAACAACTTTAACTTCCAAAGCAGGAGACTCTCAATTTTATCCTGGGGCCGAACAGTATTGATTGTTTTTTTTCCGACAGGCAATAACAACCAATTATCTGACACCCATCTGCTGATATTTATTAGATCTGCACTAAAGTAAACTTTACTTTAATCTTATGAGAAACCAGTGATGCTGAGCTCATTACAAGAACAAGCAGCTTTCAGATCATTCATATAAAAGAGGAAAAAGAGTGGACCCAATACACTCCCCTGTGGGACCCCACATTCTATATGTATCGGTGTGTTATCCCTTAAATAAGAACTGACCTATCTCACTGCAGCATTGTTAAAACCAATAGCTTTTAAATTAGGCAGCAAGAAATTACGACTGACTGCAAATCGAACAAAACTTTTACATCATCTACCTTTCTAATAAAAGCACTTCTCGTTGGGTTTCTGCAGTATGGTGTTGAATGTTTTTAGGCAAGACTTGCTATCCAACGCGTCTTCTTCTTGATCATCTCAGACCAGAGCTTCTGTTGTAATTTTTATGTAATGTACGTTTATAGTACAACCACAGGTGTAAATGTGTACCATAACCGACATACCCATAATTCAGCTAGTAGAAAAACGTTTTGAAATATACACAGCGTTCACATCGTTTAGCCGCTTCATTGCCTCAATCACAGTATCCAGGGATCTGGATCTCTTTGCAGCTTTGATGAATCATTCAGAGGGAGATGCACTCTAGCTAATTTGAGCCATGCCTTTTAGCTCCCGGGCTCTGAGCTGTCACACTGGTCCCACTGGATAAACAGCAGGGAGGAGACAGTGGGGTGAATTAAATAATATATAGGAGCATTGGAGCACTCACTCACCAAGACCAGCCCCCCTTGAGATTAAGTTGTTTATTTTGATCTCTGGGGGGAAAAGCTAATCATACATCATAATAATAATAATAATAATAATAATAATAATAATAATAACAACAACAAGTTGACATTTGATTGGTAGGAGGTGGAGAGTTCATTTTCAAAACGCTACATATCTAGTATGGAGAAGAATATTACGTGAAGTTCACCTTTCAGTATCTCTAAAATAAAGAAACGTGTCATCAATCGTTTAAAGCTGCACAAGGAAACTTCAAACATTGGTGGTGGCATTGAGTGTTGACTTCATTACCCAGAAATCCTGTAATCCATTGTCAGTAAAACCAAGAAAAACCCTTTCCCCACTTTGTGATTCAGGTTCATGTGGGTGTGTTTTTCAAATAAAATCTTGCCTAGTGCAGCTTTGAATAAGAGTACGATTTATTCAATTTTTCCACAGAAATGTAGGTAATGTGTCAAATTAGAGGCCACTAATTTAATGTTAACCTGAAATGTATCACTGATCTCAGATTAAGGACACAGTAATGTGCAATAAATATAGCTAAGGAAACTTTTATTATAGTAAATAATTGGAACATTTACTAGTAATTACTGATTTGCTCTTTTTCAGCAACACCCTGCACAACTGGGAGCTGACCAGTCAACCACAGTCTTCTACTGGTGGCCACTGAGCAACTCTACTGGAGCAAATGGGAGTTAAGTGCCTTGCTCAACAGTTCGACAGCAGCTGCTGAGGCAGGGGACAGCATGCGTTGTTCACTTTCACAAGGTTTTGGTGGTTAAACAAGAAAAACCTTTGCTGTAATGAAAACTTATTCTAACTTGAGTCGGGGTTTGAACCCTGGTCACTAGAGTCACGGTCAAGTGTACTGAGACATTCCAGTGCATTCTTTTCCACAACTATAAGTACTTGATATGAGAACAGGATGAACATGAGGCAGGTTGTAGGGATGGGCAGAGCCTGGTTGACTGTGTCTACTTACATATAGGTCAGTGGACAAAACCTGCCTCCACCCCCCTTCAAACAAAGCTGCATACTCACCCCCTCACTGAGTGAATCAAATGCAGTCAGCTCTTTGTGAAACAAGCAGTAGTACAACAGTGACAGGACCTGCAGAGGTTACACAAGGCCATGTGGCATGACTTCTAGAAACATGGTGCAAAGTGCAACACAGCTAAAGGTGGAGCAGAGTATTGGATGGGGCTCAGCCTGGGCCATAGATTATCATCATCAAGGTCAATAAATTGCTATCACACATCAAAACAAGACATGTTGATCAATTATTGATTGAAAAGACCAGATAATCATCATGAATAGAGCTAAATTATCACTAGTGTCTATTATGAAGATGAATTACACCAATAAAAAAATTGTGACTAGAGACTAAAAGATTCTAGTGGTTCTTTTGGATGGACTACTGCCAGCCCACAGGCGCGAGGGGGGGAGGCGTCCAGGCGCGCGGTTGACGCTCTGGCTGATGACGCGGACTCAGGTGGAGCCAAACCGGGGAGAGACGGGCGGTCTGGCCGGGCTGGATGTGAACAGTAGCCGCGGTCTCGACTGCCAGCAGCGGGTTCACATCACCCGCCGTCTTCCAGGAGTCAAGCGTTTCTGCGAGAGACAGTAAGGACAGTAAGAACCCGCCATGTTGGAAGTGTAGGCACAGCAGGGCGCCGGGAGGGCGAGTCAAGCGCTTTTGCTGGAAGCTGCTACTTGCGAGGTAAGACGGATTCACGTTTCACAATGTAAAACTCTCGGCTGACTTTCTGCAGGCGCGGCTCGTTTTTAAAAAAGTTGATAACACCTCCTCTGTTAACCGAAGAAGTAAAGGAGGGTAACCCCACCTGAACAGACTACACATCTCTCTATGTGGAGAAGTCTTTAAACTAACTTCATAGTAGGCTCATAGGATCACACTACTGATATGAGGAAAGGATTTATTATTAGGGGAGAACATCTTAAATTGACGCTTTTCTGAAAGGTTAATTGATTCTATTGGTTCAGAAATGTGCAGGCAGAGCTTGTTATTAACATTTCCACATGTGCGCCAGGGAGGGAAATGCAATAATAATAACAAACAAGAATTATGACCACCAATTGGAGAGAAAATCCAAGTTTATGTGGATTTGGATAATATAAAAAGTCTTTATTAGACGGGCTAGAAAATTAAAAACAGTTTAGAACGCACTTTACTATCCAAATCCACTCAATCCTGGACTTGGATTACTGACATTGGTGGTCATAATTCGTCCTTTTTTTATTATTGATTCTATTGGTTGTTTACTCAAGATATACAAAATCATGTAATTGTTGTAGTTGAAGTCCTGAAGTCTGTTGCTCCTGATGTGATGGTGCTTTTACCAACATCCAGCATCAGCGGCTGACTTTTCTTTTTTTGTCCATGCATTTAATATTTCCCAATCAGTGGAGATTATACATTTTATTAATTTATTTTTATTTGTGGAATCGAGTCTGTACGCCTTTTCATCCTGACATGAATCTTGATGTACAGTTGCCAATCACATGTAAAACTCAACATAGTTTCTTCTGTCATGGCGGCAAGATGGCCAATCCTATTACTCCTGATTGCTACGTATTACTGATGAAATTGGGCTGAGAGGAAAACAAGACATAAAGGAAGGACCTCTCATGTAGTGCATGGAGGGGCTTATTGTGTAAGGGCCATTTGTTATAATTGCAGTAGTCAAAGAGCTTCTTTTCAACCAGTGTGGCAACAATAATATTGTATATCACCATCATCAAAAGGAAAGTCGTCACATCAATTTTGATATTGCCCAAGCTGCAGATATTTCCTTATTGGTGATGTCAGAATCTGTCTGATGACCCCAACTGGGGTGTACCACCAAAACCCAAGTTCCCAGCTCGTATGTATCACCTGAATACTCAGATGAACAGTATTTTCAACTAGTATTTAACATCCAACCACCATAAAAGCTGAAGCCGGTGTGCTTTCAACTCGTATTTACCACCTAAAAGTTGAAGTGAAGGTATTTTCAAGAAACGTCCCCGCATGGGAAAAAAGTAGAGCAACCAGTCCATTTTGTTGTCTCACATGATCTTATGAAGCCCTCAGCTAGTTAGCTCAGTTAGCTTAGTGTAGCGGACTACAAAGTCGTCCTGAGCATTAGGTTTAGGTTTTTAGGTAATCGAATTTCCCTTTAAGTCACTTAGCTGACGCTCGTGTGTAGAGAGACGTACAATGGCGTCTTGTTTTACTTGGCCTGGACGTCATCAGATGTTGTACGTGAATGTTGTTGATGTCCGGGGCTTGGGGAGAACTAACTCGATGAAGTGAATGTCATGAGGGCAGACACAAGACACAAAAAAGAGAGGGGGATCATGAACATCCTTTTGATGTCCGTGAAGAGTCATAGGGATCCAGAGAAGGTCCAAGATCACGTCAGAGTGACATCTTGAAACGTTTTGCTGCAGCAGTGATGACGTGTTAATCAGTAACACAGAAATGAGCAAGATTATGTAATTGTGCGCGTGTGTGTGTGTGTGTGTGTGTGTGTGTGTGTGTGTGTGTGTGTGTGTGTGTGTGTGTGTGTGTGTGGACACACGCAGCTGTGCTTGTGTGTGCATGTGACTCCCTGTAGATCGAACGCCCCTGTCTGTTCATATTTGGGGGGGTGTGTGTGTGTGTGTGTGTTTCCTGGGGGTCTGTGATGCTTGGACGTATTAACTGACACTGATCTGCAGCGTTCAAGCGGCGCACACCCCCCCCCAAGATAAGAACTTTATCACCCGTGGGTGCCGTGCAGTGACAGTTGAAGTCATGGCCACAAAGTCCAGCGCTGCGACTCCCCGGGCCCTTTGCTCCTTCGTACTGCTGCTGTTACATGAAAACCTCTCTGGGGGGGGAGATAAACCACAACGTTCTGCTGCAGGGTGATAAACACTGTCACATTAAAAGTAATAGATTACATTTGCTGTAAGTCGCAATTGGCTTTTTAGCACATGAACAGTAACGCTCAAGAGTCTTCAACATTCCAGACGCCTTAAAAAATGTTGCCGTTTCTCTTGAGATGTTTCTCTGGTTGTGCAGTCGTAAACTTTACTGGGTATTTTGGTTCTTTTTTTTACTCCTCAGGGATATTCCAGGATGAAACTGGTGCTAAAATGGAATCCAGACTTGCATTAAAATGTCTTAAACAGTAATTTAACTTCTAGTCTAGTCAGAAACTTCTAGTCACCCTGTTGATGGTTGTTTTCACTGTTGTTTTCCTTCAGAAATGAAAAAGGGGTTCGTGTATCAAACTGAACCGTGAGCTGAATGCATCCTTACATCCTTACTAGGCTCTGGACTCACCGGGGTTAGATCTCCTCTCTCTCTCTCTCTGTGGTATAAAGCACCAGAGACCGGCCGGGTCGGTAAACAACATAACATAAAGCTGATAGTTATTACAGTTCCTTTAACAACAATATAGAAAGAAAACCATGTGCAGGTTAATGTAAAGCATTACAAAGCTTGTCCTCATGTTGACGGAGTTAGAATTGGTTGCTTTTGGTATTTTACTTTCATTTCAAATGGCATTTTCTTGTGTAGCGGTAGATCGGCTTTAGTGCATTTGATTCTTCCACTTAAACTCTCCGCTTCCCTTTTCAAGTAACGTTTGCATTCTGTGTTGACAGGACTCGTGTTCTATCTCCATCTGGAAATAATTGGCTCGTTAACCGAGTTTTATTCCGGTCTACGGCCTTCGTGTGCTGCAGATCTTAATTAGTGCCTTTTGTTGTGAAAGGTCAAAGCCGTGCCTCGGGGGACAGCGCTATCGGTGAGGCAGCACCCGCCCTCGTTAAAGACACTTTTTAAATGTCTTTTAAAATGTCTCTCGGTTTGTGTCAGTGAGGGAGAAAGAAAACACCCAAACTTTTCAGACACAAGGGCACAATCTGACAGGAGGTCCCATTTCCAGTAATGGTCCAATTTGAGAGACCGTTTCTAAATACCCATTAGAGACTAAATTGCCCCCGGAGCCACGTTTTATTCTGAAATGATGAAAGGAATCCATTGACGAGTAAGGTAAAACGCTGCTTATCATTCGCTGCCTTTCACATCGCATGTTTCATATATTTGAGGAAATATTTTTCTTTGACACTCAATTGGTTTTCCACTCCCTCACCTCCACAGAGGTTCAGGTCCGGTCTTAGCCGTCGCTCTTTCACCGCGGGGGGTCCCGGAGTTCTTCTCTCGTTATCGATAATTGCAAATATGCGAGACTACTTCAAAACGACGCGGGACACAGAATGAACCGACATTTACCTTCTACATGTGTTAGAAGTCTGATTTCTAGACGAGGTTTTAAAAATCAAAAGCAACTTCATTTCTGGCTCTCGGACTGGTTATGAGTGGTGGATCGTTCAAGAGCCTCTATAGAGGTGTGAGCGCTACAAAATGAAAATGTCCTCCCTTTTAGAGGCTTTCATCCAGTGTAGTATTACCTATATAACGTTCTTTGTACGATTAGGTTTTTAAAACAGAGGTGTGACAAGTAAAACTGAAACAACTTCATCCAAAAGGCGTCTGCAGGTTTTCCTTCCAACCAAACTCGACAGCAGCTACACCAGCTAGTCCTCCCCTCTCTGGTTGAAGGAGCCATCATGCCCGTGGTAGACCTCTAGCTCTCTTGACGCTCTACCACCTTGGGGGTCGTGCGTGGACATACAGTACGCACACCAGACGGTTTCTGGTCCATGGGATGGGCGGGGGTCATCGGGTTGAATGGAGATTGCTTCCACTGGGAACGGTCCTCGAGATGTCCTCTTACCGATGTCAACATTGTGAAAGTGTCACCTCCAGAGGGAGTATACATGCAGATGGTGCATGGAGGAGAAGAAGTCGTCCACCAGATCTTGAACTGGAAATATGGAACTACTTCTAACAGGACGGACCGACAGAGGTCAAAACCATCGAAGCCCCTGTGCAGAAGAAGCTAAGAAGCAGTCTACGTCGTGGTAGGACGTGGCTGGATGGGGTTTCTCGTTCGACGTGGTTCAACTTAGTCAAAGTTCCAGATTTATTTGATCGCAGTGTACGTTACTTGGTCTCTCTCTCGCTCTACTTCCTCTCTCTGCTGTGAGTGTGAGTGTGTTTGCGTGCTCTCCAGCAGCATTGGCTGTTGCATCCCGTTAAGCTGCAGGACGCTGCCGTAAAGATTATCTGTCGGTCCCTGGATCATCAGAAACCCTTTCAATCGGGCAGCCGCTCCTTCTCTCAACCAGTAGGGTGGGGTGGGGGTAGGGGGCAGATAGGAATTGATCAGCCGTTGACGTGGACGCGGTTGTCACGGCAACAGGTGAAGTGCATGAGCTGTCACGTTATGATTGGCCGGGGGCGTTCAGATACGAGGTGAGGCAGCCGGGGAGGGATGGTGGACCTGTCACAACCAAACTACGACAGGTACCCAGAGGTCCTGGTCTGGGGTCAGGTTCTGGTCTTGCCTGTTTTCCTGTAACAGATGTAGAGTGAGCGATGTACAATGTCAAAGAAGGTATTTTCAATACACGGCTTTGTTGAATGTTCAGTTCTGATTGGCCAATGACGGCATCCTGAGGTCTGTTATTTCTGTCCGCTTGATTTAGCTGATTTCTAAATCAGATTAACTGGTAACGTCACTCGCTGGTTGCTGCAGACCGTCCTGCTGGAGTTATTTTAGACGGTAATGAAATCATTTAGATTTTGGTAAACAACTGTAAGCAGGATAAGGTTTCATCGTCTAGCATCTTAAAACGATATAAGGGACAAAGTCTGCTTTACTTTGTTTGGTGAAGTTTAACATTGAAGGCATTTAGCTGATGACTTAGATTGGGTGAGTCGGTCGGGTTCAGGATCATTTCCAATGCACTCGTGCACAGGGTGTCAGCCGGTTCTTAAAAAGGTCTGAAAAAGGCTGAATTATCTCAATTTAAGGCCTTAAAAAGTATTTAAATGCCTTAAATCCAGTTATTAGGTCTTATTTTTCCCCATGCTGACGGGATGCTTTTGCTTTGTTTTTTTAAATTGGTCTGAAATTCAACTCCAGGTAGCATTAAAAAGGTTTTACTAAGTCTTAAACATGGCTTTCTGAAACCTGCACATACCTTACACAAAACATACATCACACATTACATGATCCATAATTCAACTGATAGAAGTCATGTGAATCATGTCAAGATCTTTTAAAGGAATAAAGTGTCCTTGATGTTTGGTTCATTTTTTTGGATAAAGCGAGGCTGAACCGGAGAACAGTGTCCCCTCTTCAAGACAGAATCGTCTCTTCCTGCTGGTCTTTTTTCCTCCATTACGTCTTCGGGTCTGACATGTGACCAGAACCCATGATATCTGACACAGCAACGCCTCCATCCGTCAGGTGGCTTGAACATCTGCCGTGTGGTTGGACGCTTTTAATCCATAGCATCCTTTATAGTACCGTGACTGCATGCTGTCTTCATCTAGTGGACTCGGGGCTTCATACAGAATGTAGCTCAAAGTGCTTTAACAAATTGGCACAGCACAATTAAAAATAAAATAGAAAAGAAAACAATGAATAATAATAATAATAATAACTAAATAAATAAATAAAGATAAACCACAGTGCAAGGGGTGTAAAAAGAGAAGATTGTGTAAGTAAAAGAATAAAAGAATTTAAAGAAAAATAAAAGAATAAAAAGTGGATGAAAATGATTGCGACTGTAACACTGTACAGGATGTGATAGTTTGGATTTTTCCCAAAATGGAAACTGATTTTTCTTAATAAAACCTTTGGGAACATGGAGGGACCGGTTCTGTCTTCCCTCTGGAGTTTGCTATATTAGAAAGCGTGGATAAAAAAACCAAAAAAAACCAAAAAGGCCCGGTGGCGGCTGTCAGAGACGAGTCACATGAACTCCCCCCTGGCCGACTCACTCACGCACATGTTTTTGTAAGATGGGAAGATGTGGATTAGCTCCGGTCCAAAGCGATGTCCAAGAGGCTTCATCCCCCCCCCCCCTTGTCCTCACAAATCATTCGCCTTCCTCGCTAAATGTGTTGGCGCTCTCTGATGCCAGCACAAAAAAACAAAAACACCACATTCACACGAGTTTGATAAATGACCCCCGATGACTTGCGTTGTGCTTTCCTGTTACCGTACAATAGGAGAGTTGTTCTGCAGCAGGGTGGGAAATGAAGGAGGAGAAGAAGAGGAAGAAGAAGGGCAATAAGGCAGTTGGGTTTTTTTTTTCTTTCAAGCTTCATCACATTTTAACCTCAAGGTCGCTCGATGCTGATGGGATTAAGATGAGTCAGGAGAACGAGAACACCAGGATTTTGGTTTGTTTTTTTGGTTAATAATTGAAAAATCTCTCTTCATTTGCACTGAAACAAATAGAATTATCTCTTATGTTTTCACTTATTTGAAAAAATAAACATCCAATTTTAAAGCTCAAGACGAGAGTACATGACTTGACAGTTGGTGCAGGTATTGAACAGACCGGCAGTTCGATCTCCCGACATTTCATTTCTAAAAAGGAGGAAGTGATTCTGCTCAGCAGTCTAGTAGAGGAGTGAAGAACACGTTGTTTGTAGGGCGTGGCGGTCAGGAGAAAAGAGCGACGGGCACCAGACGTTGAGGGGGATCAGGAGTCTGGCCATAAGAGGGGTGTGTGTGATGGACGACCTTTAGTGGTCTGGACCTGCTGCGTCGTGGCGTGTCCTCTCGGGTCCTCTCGGGTCCTCTCGGGTCGTGCTGTATTCAGAGGCTTTATCCTAAAAGTCCCGTTGTAATCCCGCCCCCCCCCCGGAAGATCAAACCAGGGATTATTGTATGTGTGATTGTTGTCTTGATGCTGGAGATTGTTTCCATGTCCGTCTCGCCTTTTTTTTTTTTTTTGCTTCTGCAAATCCAGAGAATCTTCATATTGGACTTTTACATGTTTCCCCAGATGTTATTGGGACGCATTTCATGCCGTTTAGTCCTCTGAGCCCTGATCACCGAGCCGGCAGCCAGGGACTTAGTGTGTTTTAGGTCCTATTTCATAATAAATCACCTTGTTGTGGAGCAGTCAGCCGTGCTTCACTGTACAGAATGTATGTAATATGCTATAAGCTATGTTTGCTAACGGTTCGGTTGCTAGTCACTAGCAAGCCAAGTAGGCTAACGCTACCAGAGTCAAAGTCTCTCCTATATTTAAGTCTTTTAAATTTCAGGTCTCAGCAAGAAGAAACTACTGTAGTCCACATAGAAGACAACCAGGGAGCTGGAGACCTGAGATCACCGTCAAACACTTCATTAACTGAATTAACCAACTAACTAGGTCAGTGTCAGTGCAGTGTGTTATTTACTGGACGGCAGACAGGTGACAGGGAGACCGAGAGGGAGGATGATGAGCGACCAAGGTGACAGACAAGATGTGAACCTGTGATGTTGCAAGTACACGACGCGCAGGACGACTGAGCTGATCGACTTAGTGGAAGACAGGGTGAGAACAGGCACACGTCATGGAAAATGTATTGATCATTTGTCTGGTGATTTGGAATTCGAAAGGAGAGCCGAGACACTGACGGACGCATTGATTGAACCTTTGACCTTGTAAGGGCTCGGGTGTGTTTGGAGGGTGGAGCTTCTATGGGATGAGATGAACCAACAGGAATAGGATAAGGTAGAGACGCCTCCCAGCTGCTTCTCCTGATCAGGTTTATCGCCTCGTTGATATATGATGTGATGTTTAAACGAGCTTAAACCTGAGATACAACACACACACACACACAGCTCAGTGCTTTAGCAAAACAGCTCGACTATTTGTCTCGCCGAACGCCAGGATTCCCCTCGCCTCCATGCCGAGTGCGTGAACAGAAATAGAAGTGGTAGCGATATCATTTTTGGAGAACGCACTATTTTGGAAACACAGTCGCATCAGAGCTGATAAAGGAAGGAGGAAGAGGAGATGGGGTTGGAGAGATTACACACACACAGAGAGAGAGAGAGAGAGAGAGAGAGAGAGAGAGAGAGAGAGAGAGAGAGAGAGAGAGAGAGAGAGAGAGAGAGAGAGAGAGAGAGAGAGAGAGAGAGAGAGAGAGAGAGAGAGAGAGAGAGAGAGAGAGAGAGAGAGACACTGACTGACTGACTGACTTGTGATGTGTCCCATGACTAGAAGCTAGAAGAAGCCGCTCTGCATTGCATCCTTGAATTCAAAGAGCCACAGGCAAACCGACTGACGACCTTTAATCCAGCATTCACCGTCTTTCAAAATGGTTTCTGTCACCTTCCTGCGCGTACAAAACACAAGCGGCTACGCACGTGCACTTGGTCTCTCACACTCTCACACACACACACACACACACACACACAGTGTCCGGTCCTGACCTTGTGTGTTTCCGGGTGCTTCCAGGTTGGCGGGGAGCGGCGAGATGCTGTGGCTGCTGGTCTGCCTGGTTCCCCTGGCGGGCTGCAGCAGGATCGTCACCCAGGACGCCTCGTACCTGGAGAGACACGGCCACGGTGAGTCACGGGACGTCACAGTGGCTCAAGTAAAACGATCGCAGAGCAAATTCTTTGATAGGTGGGAAGAAAGCAAAAAACAAACTAAAAAACAACAAAAACGCACCAGCCACAGTTTGCTGCAGGAAGTCGGACACTGATACTGCCTATCCTTGACTGGACCTACTTGACTGCAACTACTTTTTATATGTAATAAAAGGTCAACGGAAATGATACCCATAAATGCTATGAACATTTAATATTTTTACTTTAATAATAATATAAAATTGAAGTGGTTTTTCTTAGCTTCCCTTTGCAGGCTGCCAGCGTTCATCAAGGCTCCCACTCCACATCGTCCTTCACGTCAGAGCTGCCCTTTCACTCCGGCCACGCCGACAGACGTGATTATATAGATTACATAGATGTTCATTTACCATAATGACGGTAATGGGTGCAAATCTTCCACGTTAACATCATGCTTTAAAGTGAGGGCCGGGCCTCCCGAGTGTCACGGGGCCCTCAGCATCCACATGGACTTCAGCACAAACGGTTCCACAGATGCTATTTTTACCGTTTTGTGTAACGCAATTAAAAAGGCAGCTTAAAAGGAGGCATTCAAGTGTAATTGGAGTTGGTTTTTTTCCCCATTTCCTGCGTTCCCTCACCGTTTCTGACGATCGGCAATCAATTTGGCCAAAGTGACGACAGCCTGCTGGGTAATTCCTCACGGCGTTATCGCACAAGGCCAGATCAGGCGCCGTCTGAGCCTGTGGTGATGTACAGCAGCCCATCACATGGCTCTGCTTCCTGTTCTCCTGAAACTATCTACTAACTGAAATAATAATAAAGCCCTTTTTCATCATTTTTTGGAAGCAAATACATGTTGGAGCTCCAGGGCAGTAAAATCTGCACTTATTTCCCCTTTAAAAGATAAAAGCTCCAGTCTTTGAGAGACGCCGTGCGGTGCAGCCCGCCGGCCGGATTCGATGCAGTTAAAATATTTGAGTTAATTCTAAGAAGTGGTTGTTTATGAGAAGGTCCAGAGAGCTGCTTACCAGGAAACACAGCGGGCCTTTGTTTGCCCATGCCCGGGTCCATGCATTCCCTCATGGATTACTTGGTGCCCCGACTGCGTTGCGATCTTTGCAGTGCACCAGATTTCTCACCGTTTGATTTTCTTTACTATATAGAATAGAATACGGTTCCATGTTTTTACTGCTGCACAGGTACACACCCTAATGGGTTTTTACTGTTATCGAACATTTTATATCTGTAAAATTCTACATAGATGTCTTTATTTTGACTTCTCAGTACATTTTGAGTATTATAGCTAAAATAGCTCCATCCCAAATGCCATATATCAATTAAGGGGGAAGATTATAGCCTAAATTTCATCATTCAATATCTCTAAAATACAGAAGAGTAGAAGGGTTTTCAGTTGGAGGACCATCATTTGTTTGAATTGAAGGTTGCCGTGCTCCAGTGACGTCACCACTTCCTCACCAGACTCTGAGCCGTCGGTTTTTTCCTTTCTCCGCTGATCCTGAAGTTAATCCGTCATCTCATTAAAGGGAAATATTTTTAGGTATTTAGCCTCGAGGCTCTCATCCAGGACTCCAGTCCTTACAGTGAGCGAGACGGTGGGAGTCAGTCAAGAGGTCCGGATTAACGTCAGGGCTTTTTCTACAGCACATCACAACATTTGACCTTTTAGCTGCTCGTATCCAGAGAGACTGAGAATGAGCAGGTTCAGGTTCAGCAAGGCATTTTAATTAAAAAAAACACAAAAAAACGATCCAACCTTCCCTGGTTGAGTAAAGGTTGAGGTTGGGTGTTGGACCTTATCACCAATTTTTTTTATATTTGTGCCAAAGGTTAGAAACATGACATATATCCCAACAAAACCCCCTCTGGTTGCTCTCAAACTGCTTTCTCCCTTGTCTGGCAGCAGGGGGCAGTAGTGAGCATTCACCAATACAGTCTAAAGTGGTACATGTCGCATTTTACCACCAATAAATCATCACCACATTCATTTTGAGACATCAGTGTGATTACTGCAACCAAAGGAGACCATCTTCCTCTTTCTCTCACTTGGCCTCAACCAGGTCCTCATCCACATGCTGATGTTTGAGTTGCAAACTGCACATTCAACCATCCAATGTGGCAGAAAAACACTGAAATTGCAATCACGTTAAACCAAAACTGACACTGAAATTGCCGCAGTGAATCAGATCGACTGTGAGGGGCAGCACAGATACCTCAGTTATGATGATGCAGTTATGAAGAAATCAGTTGTACTGAAGCGTACTAGTGGGGATATGAGTAGTAATTATTATTTGTATTACCTGGTTGAGGTGTTGCCTGGATGCAGGAGGGAATCAAGCTGGTTTGGCTGCTTCTCCCTGCATCTGGCACGGCTGCAGCCAATTAAGGCTGATTGGCCAATAGAAGCCCAGAACCATTTGAACCAGTTGAATTTGGCAAATGGCAAAAATGGCATGGTTGCTTGTTGATCCACTTCACTGTGAGGAATAAAAAAAAAAAAAAGGTCATGGCGTTTCTCTTTCAGCTGGTTGAGAGTTGAAGTGGCAGTCAGTGAAAAGTTTGGGTTTGGCAGGCAACTGAACAATATTATTTTGTCTGTTTTCGACCGCCGGACCGACCTCGGCTCACCGCTGTGCCCCCTGCTGGCATCCGATTAGCACAACTGTTGGCATCGAGTCAGATGAAACGTCATAAGCTAGGATTGTGCTGTTGACAACATGTTGATGTGAAGCCCAGCGAGAGGGAAACCGGCCTTCAGCTTCCATTACACTGATGGAGGCAGTTCCCATCGATATGCTTCAGTGGGAATACTTCTACTATACTAAATGTGAAGTCGGTCTCATATTTGATTCTAACTGGCATTAAAAAGTCTTAAAGTTGAGTTGATGAAACCTGCAGACACCCTGGGATGTGTGTGTACTCCATAATAACTCCTTTAATCCCTGTAGGGAAGTTATTTTTTTCTTTTGCCCTGGAGGTCAAAGGTCAGCCTCCTGGAGCTGGGCAGGGCTCGGTGTCTTGCTCAAGGACATTCGCTGCTTCTTGATGCTGTTGCTGTTCCAGGTGCTTCAATCTGGGCGTTGTGGTTGGAGGTTGTGGTGGTTGGTGTGTGAGCTTGTCGCCGTGGCCGTCTGACTGATCGGGCTGTCTGGTTTCTACAGAGGAGGTTACCGTGACGACGAGGCCTCACATCTACTACTGCCGCTCGCCCAACATGGAGGACTTCACCTGCTGGTGGCATCCACTTGACAACATGTCCGATGGCGAGGGAGTGGCCTACGTCCTCACCTACTCTAAAGAGTACGTATCACAGAGGGTTCAGCCCAAATACTTCATCAACTAGTACAACAGAATAAGCAACCAATAGTAGAGGCCATCCATCCATCCATTCATCCATCCATTTATCTATCCATCCATCCATTTATCCATCCATCCATTCATCCATAGATCCATCCATCCATTCATCCATAGATCCATCTATTCATCCATCCATTCATCCATCCATTTATCCATCCATCCATCCATTTATCCATCCATCCATTCATCCATAGATCCATCCATCCATTCATCCATAGATCCATCCATTTATCTATCTATTCATCCATCCATTTTTCCATCCATCCATCCATTCATTCATCCATACATACATCCATTTATCCATCCATCCATCCATCCATTTATCCATCCATCCATCCATCCATCCATTCATCCATCCATTTATCCATCCATCCATCCATTTATCCATCCATCCATCCATCCATTCATCCATTCATCCATCAATTTATCCATCCATCCATCCATCCATCCCTTGTGAAGGATGAAACAAACGCTCCAGGTCAGGATCGGTCAGTTTCCTCGGGTCTCATGATGTTTCACTGCGACTCTTAACTGAGTTTCCATCACTCAGACGACGGCCAGCCTGCACATACTCCGTCCCCCAGAGAGAGAGAGCCAATAAAATCACAGTAATGGAATTGTACTCTTGACCGGGTGTGACCTACGCTAGCATCGCTTAGAGCTCTATTGATCATCTTGTTTTTCTGCACTGGATGAACTGTAGTGGTTAGTTGATTAGCTCATAGGGGAAACTGGGATCTGGGATCAGGTGGTGAAATTACTAAAGCAAAGTAACAAAAATGGAGTAACATGCAGTCATCATGCCAGGATACCTGTCAATAATCTCTTTCTCTGGGATTACAGTTTGATGTCAGGTTGCGTCTGGATGATGAGTGATGAAATCTCAGGAAGTGAAGAATGTTTTAATGTTTTTAATGTTTCTGTTTGTTTGCAGTAAGGGGCCCACGCACGACTGTCCCGACTACGTGGCCGGCGGCCCCCACAGCTGCCACTTCGACAGCAGCCACACGTCAATATGGAAGATCTACTGTATGAACGTGACCGCCATCACCGCCCACAGGAACTACACGTCCCAGGAGCACTGCCTGGACGTGGCGGAGATAGGTGAGGAGCGCCGAGCATGACGGGGAGATGATTTGAAACTCGTTTTAGGGACGTAGGTGATGCTAGGTGTCGTGCTCAAGGACACTTTGGGCATCGATGGAGATACTGGCTGTTGTTGGGATCAGAAATGTGTCCCTGTAGGCAGCAAAATGTCTACCACGTTCATGTTTGTGGTGATATATTCCCAAGACAAAAGTATAAAATGCAACAGGGGAAAGAACGAACTGGATACGTTCTTCTCATGCTTCGTGAAACACTTCGGCACCCAGCGGTTGGACTCGGGGTCGTGTTCAGAGGTGTGATGGGTGACCCGGAGTCAAAACAGCGGGTTGCTGGCTCAAAGAGTTCGAACCAAGCAGACATGTTACGCCGTTGAAATCCGTCAGGCCTTACTCGCTCCCACGCAGCCTTAAGGTTTAATGGAAAAGATTTAATGTCAGGCAAGATTTAATGTCGAGGCAATTTCAGCGAGTTAGCAGAGCAGGGGGGAAAATGATGCAATAGATTGAAGGTTTTAATGATGACTTAATTTCCCTTCTATCCTTGTAGAAGTCCCAACATTTGTTTTCATTTTCTTCTGTCTTTCATTCTGTGTCTCTTTCCTCCAAATGGTTGACATCTAGTTCTAGAAAAACTCAACAGTCTTGCCCAAAGCACCACATGATGCAGAGACAGAGCGCTCATACTTCGGTGATCATATAAACTGTATTAGATGATACTTGACTTCCTGTTTGACACTGACACGAGACTCCGCTCACGAGTCTTCAAATTACATTTCCTCCACAGTGCAGACGGAAGCGCCGGTCAACCTGACGTATGCGCTAACCGACGCTGGCGGGGATGAGATGGGCCACGACGCGCTGCTGTCCTGGAGCTACCCGGTGCCCTCGGACCTCCAGTTCGGATGGATCACGCTGGTCTATGAGCTGCAGTACCGACGCGTCACGGAGCCCAACAACTGGAAGGTAAGGGGGGGGTAGGTTTAGGGCGCTGCAGAGACGGGGAAAGAAAGAGCTGCAGGTCCGGTACCATACCCACCCTGCGTTCTACCGTCGCGTCCACAGGTGAAACAGCCTCTGCGGGAGTCCCACGTGGAGCTGCTGGGTCTGCCCGTCGGCGACTACGTGGTCCGGGTCCGCTGCCGATCGCACAACTACGGCCTGTGGAGCAAGTGGAGCCCCTCCCTCCCCGTGACCATCCCCGCCAGGCCGCCCGCAGGTACGCCGTCTGGGATGGGGTTGCCACGGCGACGGCGGGCGATGATAGTCGTAGTAGTAGTAGTAGTAGTAAAGGTACCGGGGCAGAGGTAGTCAGGGACGGAGGAGAGGAATGGAGGGAGAGGGAAAGGAAGGAAGGCAAAGAGAAAGAAGAAGAGAGAAATAAAACGAGGAGACCAGGAAGGAAAGGGGCGTGGTAAATAACTGTGATTGATCCCGTCCAGGTAAACTCCTGGTTCTGATTCTGGTGATGGGAGTCGGTGGTGTGGCTCTGCTGGTTATCAGCTTTGGAATCATTCCACAGAGCAAGAGGTGAGAAACACACACACACACACACACACACACACACACACACTGTTACATACATGTGCTACCGAGGGCCTTCAGTCAGTTCATGAAGTGGGGCTGCGACTCAGAAGACTGGCTCCTCCCCCTTCATTGAGCCGCTGTAGATTCGTCGGTAGGTACACCGGTGGGAAAGTTTTCCCCGAGCACAGGAAGTGACGAATCACCACCTCCACCCCAACAAACCAGAAGAAGAAGAAATTTCAAAAATACGCTACGATTTCAAAAATACAAGCAGTTACCTCTTTGTGCCACTTGGGGCCGCCAGAGACTAAATGACGTAAAGCTGCATTGTGCAGGTTTAAGGTGTTGACCCACTTTCACAGGGTTGTATGTAAGAAAGAGAAAGCACATTTTTAGATATGGTGTGTGTGTGTGTGTGCGTGGTGTGTGTGTGTGTGTTTCAGGGTTCATTTAGTTTGTTTTTACCTGCAGGATAAAAGCATACTTCCTACCACCCATTCCAAAGCCTCGGATCATCGGCATCGACCCGCTGCTTCTGAAGGTGAGACAAGAGCAAACATCATGCACACAAAACTGTTTTCTGGGACGCAGCGTAACCATCTCTCCTGCCCTCCCCCTCCATCTATTTTTCTCCCCCCTTCATCCCTCCTCCCTCCCTCTCTTACATCCCTCATATTCTGCTTTCTTACCCAATTTCCATTTCATCCCTCACCAACCACATATTCCTCCTCCTGTCACTCTCCCCCTTCTCTCCTCATCTTACCCCTCTCTTTATGCTTTTCTCCTCCCTCTTTCTCTCCATCTCTTTCCCTCTCCTCTTCCCCTTCCTCCTCGCTCCTCAGAAGGGCCACATGGATGAAATCAACCGCCACTTCAGCAACTTCCACGGCTACAGCCCTCCGAGCTACACTGAGGAGGTGTGGGGTCGGGTCAGCACCGACGACAGCGGTCTCGCCCTGCCGAGGGACCGCGGGGTCCCGGCCGACCCGACGGACAGGAAGCGGGACACCCTGATGGTTCCCTGCGACCTGATCCCCATGGCCGCCCACTGCCAACTCGTGAGCCAGAACCCAGCCTCCTACGTACAAAGCCCAGCCCCTTACTGCTCCCTGCCTCCCAAGGCCTTCGCCCCTGTGGCGCCGCCTCCTCCGCCGCTGGCCACGCCCTCCCCGTGGGCGTGGCCGGGCATCGTGCCGCTACCAGGGGACGGACTACAGCACGATGGGACATCCCGGGCGACCCGAGGCTGCTCCGACCCCCGAGGCTGTCGCCGCCGCGGCCTGCCTGCCGCCACCGCCGCCGCCAGGCGCTCCCCGCAGGATTTGTACACCTGCGTCCAGCTCATGAACGAAAGCGGCAAGGTGCATCTGGTGCCGTGTTTGGCGCCGGCGTACCAGGAGTTCCCGTCTCAGCAGAGGGAGGAGTCAGACGGCGGCGATAAGGAGGAGGAGAAGAAGAAACAGCTCGCCGACTACGAGGCCAGTAGGATTGCGATGCGGGGCGCGGTGGTGGTGAAAGACGGCGGCGAGGCGGAGAAGAGCGAAGTGGCTGTACCTTTGCTGCCCGTTGCCGTTGACAACAAGGGCTGAACAGTGACAAGGACACATACACACAACACACACTTTCCAAAGACTCCAAAGACCAAACTGCTGATGCACTTTGCTGTCTACGTTAAAACCGGTGTTAAAGATGAATAAGACGCTTCAAAGCAGAACAGCACCTGGTTGACTTTCCCATAGGAATCGAACCTGCGGGAATCGAACCACAGGCCCTAGAGTTTTTTATAAGCTAGCAAGTCCAAACCTCTTGTTGAGAATAGTGAGAAAAATGCAATGAACAAATGTTATTGTGTGGATAAGAGAACAAAGCCTCAGAAACTGAATGATACTGGAGCAGGAATGCGAAGATGCCCCTGGACCTTGAATGTTGTTCTGGTTTTGGGCGGTTTAGGCAAGATTTTAACGTAAAAATACACCAGTCTCATCAGCCTTAATCGCGATTCGGGCCTTTAAGAAAGAAGAGCGTCCCACCCCCCCTAACTGAGATGCCGTAGTTCCAAATCAAACAACATGAGGCGAGCGCTTTTCTGGGTAGTGAAGTCCTTCAAGCGTCCAAAAAGTTATCTCTCGCTGACAAAGTGTGAGATACTTTGTCAGTACTGCAGCTGTGAGTACAAAAAACAAACACGGTCGACTCTGCAGAGCATCACGTTCAGGGGTACGCGTCATACTCAGGAAGAAAAGTGCAGTGCCATTTGATATCAAGGAAGTATGAAGACTGGAAGTTGTTTTAAATGTTTCAACTGCTGGGTCCATTTAGGGTCAGAACCTCTTTCTCTGTCTGTCTCTTGTTTTTCTCTCTCTGTCTTGCGTTATCCTTTTTATACCGTCAGTATTTTGGTACTACCACCCCCCTCAGGAAGACGCATGCTGTGAATTTAAGCTCCCGTTGCATAAAACCTGAGGATTTCGACGCATCGTGCTCAGGAGGTTTTTGGTGCCGCCAGAACAACCTGCCGCTGTTGTAATATTCATCCATCGAGTCTCATTCCAAAACGATAAAACCATACACAGGATGTAGAGACGCTGAACGAGGAACCCCAGGTAGCGATGCTTTTGGGAAAATAACTTCATATGGAATTAGGATGAGAAAAATCGGCGTTCAGGATTCATCTTTCAGCCAGCAAACTCGAGTTAAAGATACTAACTCGTGGGACTTTCTCCTCTTTCAGCGAACCAACCGGGTGAACCAGGTTTGAGACGTCATTGATTTCTGTTAACGTCGTGAAGATGAGACAGGATGAGAACGGTGTTGAAGCCTTGATGATTGAGAAATGGATTTTGAAGCTGGTCCTGATATTTTGCACCCTCAATATATTTACTCCCTGTAAGTGTTCTCAAAAAATTGTGAGTGACCCCAGGCGACCTGACAAAAATGGACCACGAACTATAAAACGTCTATGTAATTGTCCTGATATTGGCCAGCAGCGATATTGTGCCGTCACTGTATGTTTCTCTGATGTTGCTCTTGCTGTCGGTTGTTGTGCCGTCATGGATTGATATTTCTGTGCCTGTACGTGCCTTTTTTACAGACCGGTCATTTTCTTATTGTCGCTCCTCTGCTTTGTTGCATTCTTTTGATTGAGAAGGACGGTGGCCTCGTAGCCGCAGCCACACCACGCGCCTCTCCTACACGCCCGGATGTCTTTCAGTGAAATGAAAATGTCAACATCGAATTCAATATGATGCTTTGTTTTCGCTTGGTATGGGGAGGAGTAAGCGGTGTTGCTGCTGAGAGCTCAGATCAGAAGAAATCAATAAAATGTTACTGTTTTGGGGAAAAAGTATTATAATCGATATAAATATATATAAATATATATATAAATACATATATATCTGTTCAGAGGCCATATGCAGTCATTTTGTTTTCCTGTGCGTTGGATTTGGGGGAGAATTGTTGAAGGTTTGTCACCTGCTTTAAGCACTTTTCCACTGTAGTGAATAAAGTCTATTCTGTTCACTTCTTTTGCATCTTTCTACACACACACACACACACACCTTGTAGTTTGTTTATTTATTTCCTTTATTATTATTTTACTTTTTTTCTTTCTTCACCGGCCGGCTGTCCTGGGTTCATCTTTACAAGGTTGAGCCAGAAACTAATGTGTTTCCAAAGACCAAAAGCCTGTCTGTGTGAGACTCGGGACCCTCCGACAGGCCCCTCCCCTCAGGCCCCGCCCCTCCCCCCCTGTCGGCACGAATATGTGCGCATCAGCGGTAAAGTGCATTGGCTGTCAACAACACTTCCTCCCATGTTTCAAAAAGTAGCTGATCTGTCGCTACTTGCTTTTCAATGATAAAGTCTGAAGATTTGCTAAACCTTCTAGTCTGTTCTAGTTCTAGTCTGTTCTAGTTCTAGTCTGTTCTAGTCTGTTCTAGTTCTAGTCTGCCGCCCCGGAGGAGAAATATATCGACTTGGAAACGCTGTGGAGTAAAAGCATGTCTTCAGAAACCCGTGTGGTCGAACCTCCGGCAGTATGAGATGAAATGTCTTCACATCTCACTGATACTCAAAACACACAATGGCCTCAATATGTGTTTTGTTTGTGTGTGTGTGTGTGTGTGTGTGTATGTGACCCTGTGACTTAAATTAGCCTGCATTCTAAGCTTATAAATAGCCATGGCAATTGTCAGCAGTAGATAACACACACACACACACACACACACACACACACACACACACAAAAGCATCCAGGTTTTAGAGACAACAATAGGATTCTTTCTTTCTGAGGTTAGTGGAGCAGGAATACATTTATAAGGATTCCCTCATGCTGAACACACTGAAACGCCCAAACACCTGATGGGAAACGCTCAGGGGAACGAGAGCCAATCAAATGATCCGTCGCTGCAGCAGTTTTACTGGATTAGACGAACCTCGAATGATCCCTGTGGGGGAACCAGGGCCTTCGCAGCAGCAGAGAGTAAGATATAGGAAGGAATAAGAGGCATGGAGATGACAGGAATGAGTAGAAAATCAATATCTAGTGAAAATAATAGTAGAAATAAATAAATGAAGATACAGAACCGCCACCGACTGGTGTACAGGTTGACATTGACGTGCAACTGAGCATCGCCAGCTGGTGATTTTGGAGCCAATCCTCTTATCACACAGTGGGTGAAGTGGTCAAAAAGTTGCTTGCGTGGCGGCCGTGACATCACAGGGGTGTAAGGTGTCAGGGGAGGTTTCCAGAAGGAGCGTGGGTGGGTGGGTGGGTGGGGGTGGTGGTAGTAGGTGGGTGCCAGTGCCGGGGACTCTCTAACTTTAGGTCCGTGTGTCAGTCACGCCGACAGCTACGCAAGGCGGACGGCGGCCACCACCACCACCACCACCACCACCACCACCGAGGTAGGAAGACACCGGGCTTGTGTGAGGTGGAAATGAAGGGTGTGTTTCAGTTTTTGATGGGGTTTTTCTCGCTCTGTGTGTGTGTGTGTGTGTGTGTGTGTGTTTACCCCCCCCTTCAGGGTCTGTCTGTGGCCTTTCAGTCTGTTGCACCACTCAGCCCTGACAGTCTTCTGGGGCAGCTGTCGTTGAGGTTAAAAATAGATGAGCTGGCAGGCCTGGATAGTGCCTCTGTGAATCACACACACACACACACACACACCATGCGCGCACACAAACACATGCAACAGAATCAATCTATGATATAGTGAGATATTAGTTTTGATATTAGTATTGTGTCATGTGAAGATTGTGACGTGAGTGAAGGTTTTTTTCATCAGTTTTCTCTTCTTTCTTCTTTCTTGTGAGTATTACGACAAGTGATGAATGTATTCCTCTCTCTCTTTTCTTTCTCTCTGTTCAATCTCATTTTTCTCTGTATTTTCTATTTTCCAGTACATCCATTACCATCAGTCACTCTCAGTCAACATCGTACATCTAGTTCAACATGTAGTTCATCCCGTCCAACAGAACCTAACATGTCGCTGCTACGTACTTCACTGCTTCACTGTAATTCAGTGGCTACAGCAATTTACTTGCATTCACCTTGAATTTAGCCGCACTCGACCTTTTCTTGCTCCCATAATGCTTTGCAGTGTTGAGTCTAGAGTGGTTTCTGCGTTTTGTTGATTTTATTCTTTTCGGTTTTTTTAGTTGATGTCGACGTTTTGTCCCTTTCATTTTGCTGCACGTTGTAATTTCATGAACAGTACGTGAGATATATCCAACCACGACGGCGTGTTGACCTGCAGCCCCAATAATCCATTTATAGGACGGCTGTGATTCACCGTTGATTCCAGATGATCTGATCTCATAAAAATAGAGGAGAACCAGAGCAGGCTACCGACCGGCATGACTGGGAAGCTGAAAATGAAGTTGAGAGATTTTCCAAAACACAAAGAGGGCCGTGACTTTCTTTCCCTTTCAGTATTAATCTGTTATTAATAAATATCTAACATCTTTAAAAGGGAACAGGAGAAAAGTAAAGAGTGTTTTGGATCCTCTTGGTTTTGTTGGATTCAATTGAAAACCACTTTGTATTTTATGTACTTTATTTGATATACCAGCTCTCTTCTTTCTTTTCAATTTCTTTGTCACCATTTCCCTCCATCTCTCCGGAGTTAAGTCCTCATGTGAACACCGATTTAGGAGATGGGTTCTGAGAAAAGCCTGTAGTATTGTGCCTTTTATCGCCGGTATCAGTACGCACCGGCGTGTTTAGAGGTACTCAGTACTCTAAGCTGTTTGTATCCACCTCACACCCCCGTTACCAACATCCCTCCATATATATATATAAACACAGAATATCCTGAATAGTATCCTGAGCTGACACAGGACAGGAATAGCAGCAGTACTGATGGGTGATGATGTCAGTGTGTCTCAGGTAGGCGTCGTGTTTGGGTTTGTTCCACTTCCAGGTTGTTGGGAAGTAAAGTGATGCTCGATGTGCCAACGGTGTACCTGAGTATCCTGACTGACTGTTGGTCGACAGGGAGGCAAGGTCAGAAGGGATGTCCTATAGCCGACCCTGACCTCTGACCTCTGACCTCTCTATCACGTTATTGAGACCACGAGATCACTGTCTTTGTCCAGTCAAAGTGCCCTTGAGCAACATACTGACTCATTGTACAGTATGTGGCTCTGGTTCAGTCGGTGCTGAATGCATGAATGTAAGTGTAAAGGAAACTCTTTGTGTGTATTTTCGAGGTTCTGCCCACTCATATCAGAAAGTCCTTACAAATATAACCCAACTTGACCTCAGAGGACAGGTTGGGTTTATATAATGGTTGTAAACTCCTTTTAGTCCAACCACAAAGCTCTTGCTCTAGTGTTTGGTTTTAAGAGGCAGAAGCTATTGGACATTGCAGCGCTGGTGCAAGACTATTATCAAGTCAATTTGGTCAGAAATGCCAATACGTTTTTGTCATCTGTAATATCTCAAAACACAAACACACAAATTAAAGTGCCTTTATGTGAACTCAAAGGACTTCAGGCGTCCCTCTGTCTCTTAAATAATACATTATTTGAGATGTTTTCACCGACCTAGCCTGTACTGTTGAGTTTTAGTTTAGTTTATTTGTATTTTATGAATCAAAACACTGTGAAAAAGGGATGCACATGGAGGTTGAGACTTGCTAGGGTATTATTACTTCTTTTTGTAGCACCTCCATCTCACAGGATGAGTGTAGTGTCACAGGGATTGTCAGGGTGCTATCAACAAGATGACAATGTGATGAAATGGAAGTCACTGCACTGAATCTGCAGGTACCTGTGTTTTTGTGTCTACGTTGATTGCCGGCCTGCTCACGCATCCATTTCTCTCCGTGTGTTGAACAGAGGGATCCGGTCCGCTGGCCCCCCTGAGCAGCACGAGCAGAAAAGGCAGGGATCCCGGTTGCCATGGCGTCGGCCAACGAGAACAGCGAGCGCGGGGATCAGACGGTGCCCGATGGAGATGAAGAGGAGAGCAACGTCAAAACCATCCAATCCCATTACCTCCGCTCTCCTTCCCCCAGCAAGTAGGGATGCTGAAATGAGCTTCACAAGCACAGCGGGTGTCATATTTCAGTTCATTTACCTGGAAACAAGAGTTTGATTCCAACGTGATGTAGGCTACCCACCATTTGGGGAAAAAATGGGACGTCTAAACACAAATTATTGAGGTCAGGGATTTGTGCAGGCCATTTCTGTACAGACCTCGCTTTGTGCTGAGACAGGAAAGGGCCTTCACCAAACACCCAGCACAGAGTCATCTAGGATGTCATCGCACGCTGCAGCATGAAGATTTCCCTTCACTGGAACTAAGAACCATGAAAAACCAGACCGTTATCCCATCACATGCATTAGAAGGGGCCACGTAGGGGCCATGTAGTGTAATTCTTGTAATGTCATCATTATCATCACTATTTTCTCTCTCTCTCTAGTTTATCCATGGTATCAGAGTCCAGGTTCTCCATGATCTCAGGTTCTGATGCAGACAGCATCTTCATGGAGCCTATCCACCTCTCCTCATCCATCGCTGCAAAGCAGATCATCAACCAGGGTGAGAGAAACGGTGAAGGAACACAAAGTCTACAGGCTTCAAAAAGGACAATCTGCTTGTCAAACAATGTTCAACTCATGTTACGTTTGAGTTTTATTTGCCCTGGTGACTTGCTTTCAGCTGCAAATGTCGTCTTCATTTACGAACTAAATGTCACACATAGCAGTTTTAAAGCAAGGTTTACTTTGGGGCAGGGCGGATAGAGATGAACTGTGTAATCATACAAAGCACTGCTGTGTCCATGCTACATTCAAGAGACACGGGTTCATCGCTGGCGCTCCACGCTACTCATACTAATGTCTTGTAAGTCCTCATTCAACAAATGGGAATTTGTGGGAATTCGTGCTTCGTTCCTGCGGCTCATCATCCAATGAGATTGAATGAGATGTTCTGATGTGAGACGTGGCGCCTCGCTGATGGAGAGGATTAGTTCCACCACATATCACAGACGGCTTCGTTTCATCTGACCTTCCATTAGCGTCCGCTCAATACATAATGCATGCTGGACATAAGGGGAGAATACGTTCTCTGATGAATTTGAACTCTCCATCTCAAGTGGCGTCATGCTTATAACGAGTACAGCGTGGGACAAACCCTGTTACGTTGAGGGGTTTGATTCCCACTGTGGGCCCCCGTGCATGTTGTTTTTCAAATAAATATAGTTCAATGGAATTGAATTGGTTAAAGTGAATGTCCTCACGATATCTCCTCAGAGCTGCCGCCTCGTGGCGTGCGGGCCGAGTCCATCCCGGAGTCCATGCTGGAAACTGCCGAACAGCTGATGGTGGAGGACCTCTACAACCGGGTCAGGGACATGATTGACGACCGCAGCCCCTACAACACCCCCTGTGTGCTGGACATCCAGAGGGCCATGGTCCAGGACCGCCTGGAGGCTCCCATCAACCCCGTGGACGAGGTGTGGCCCAACATCTTCATAGCTGAGAAGTGAGTCTCCATGAGGCAAAATGCTCGCCGAGTGTTTTGCTCAAGGACACTTTGGCAGAGACACAAGGCTGCTGATGGACACAGGAGCTGAACTATTTCAACCTTTTGTTTTTGCGCCATAAAACAAGTTGTTAGTACAGCAGTTAGCGGTTTGTTGTCTCTTCCAGATCTGTGGCGGTCAACAAAGCTCGTCTGAAGCGTATGGGCATCACCCACATTCTCAACGCCGCTCACGGCACAGGGGTCTACACGGGCGCGTCCTTCTACGGCGGCATGAACATCCAGTACATGGGCATCGAGGTGGACGACTTCGCCGACGCTGACATCTCCCCGCACTTCCGAACGACCGCTGAATTCTTGGACGAGGCCCTGTTAACACACAAAGGTGAGAGCTAAACTTGTTTATGATGTATTGTCCATTGTTCAAATAGAAAATATATATATTGTATATATTGAAATCATGTTTCATGGGCTCCCACGAATCACCTACAGTAGCCAATGGGGGCACTCCTAATTATCAGGGGCATTTTGTGGCATCTCGCCTTTCATTTCACAGGTTTCTGAACATTCAGTGAACATTAATTTTTTCCCAGTGGCTTGTTGGTTTCTGACCCTACTGAACGAACATTCAAGAGGAGGCCATGTGCATAATACAGTACTGTACTTCCTGCCTCCGGCGCCATGCAGCCGTCTTGAAACTAATGTTGTTATAGAAGTATAATTATAGCCGTCAAATGATTGACTGCTGTGAAGTCCCTCTGGTGCATTAGCTGGCTGTTGGAAATCCTTTTAGTAGAGGCAATACACCCTTAGACCTCGTGAAGAATAATTTTAACACTGTATCAGCAGACGTTCTGTTCTCCAACCACCACCTCTATTCTTTGCTGATGAATTAACCCTTTAATGTCCCGTTCAGGTTCAATAACATCAGGTTAACTTCATTTAATTTAACTTGATCAACTTTACGGACTCACAATGTTTCGGTTTATACAATCTAGTGATCTTTGTTTCTTTGAACTGTTAAAGGTTGTGGACCTGAACATGTACGCATGCATTCCTAGAACAGGGTCATGGTTGTCGATGGCGTCACATGTATAACTGGAGCTGATTCAGATTCAGTCTGGAGCTGTCTAGTGTAATGATAATACTAATACTAACCATTATAACTAGCTGGTACTGTAACCACTAGTACTACCACCACCACCACCAGTACTACTACTACTACTACTACTACTACTACTACTACAACAATCAGCTGTTCTAAAGGGAAGCCTGTCACTCTTGACCTATAAACTGTTATGGTCAAATAGGTTAGGAAATGTACTTGTCAAGGCCCATGGTGACCCCAGCTGGTGAGAAAGTTAACAACAATAATGACTCATACCCGATGACATGCTGTTGTCATCAAGGTGATCGACTCAACCTGCCAGCACCAATATGAAAGCTTTTTATTGTTGCCTTCACAGAAAATATCAGATTCTGTCAGTTTCAGTTCATACAGCAATGAAAAGCTCAAATCTGTATCACATATTTTCATTTTTATACTCATGTACTTATTGTACATACTTTCTTAACATCAAGAATCATGTATTTTTTCCATTGCCAGCAAGTGCTTGATTCATTTTAGTTTGGATTATTTGACAACGGCTATTTTATGAACTTGCAGGCAAGGTGCTTGTGGATTCCATGATGGGTGTAAGTCGCTCTGCTGTCCTGGTGGCGTCCTACCTCATGATCTTCCAGCACATGTCCATCATGGAAGCCCTGACTGCCCTGAGGAAAAAACGCGCCATCAACCCCAACGAAGGCTTCCTGAAGCAGCTGCGAGAGCTCAACGAGACTCTGATGGAAGAGCGCGATGAAGACGATGAAACACTCAGCCAGTGCTCCGTTATTGACGCACGCGCTCGTGCTCGCATCTTTGGCGAGGGCGGTGATGATGATGATGATGAAGACACTGATGAAGAGGAGCAAGAGAGCATGATTGGGGTGAAAGCACACTCCATCATGATGGAGGAGGAGGAGGATGGGGCCAGCGTCATGAGCAGCGTGGCTTCCTCTGCAGCTGCTACAGCACTCAGAAGTGGACTGATCGGAGCGCAGAATGGGCTGGACAATCAGGGACCAACTGGCACCCAAGAAGAGCTTGTTCTACCCAGGAGAGAGGGCAGGGAAGATGGGGAAGATGATGACGGTGTAGACAGCATGATCCACGAGTGGCAAAAGAGGAACGAGAAATACCAGAGTGAGGAGTGGTGGGAGGCGCAGCTGAACAGTGATGGGGAAGATGGGGAATCGCTTCTTGGGGGCCGACCAAGGAAGACAGAAGGTGGAGATGCTGACCTTGAGAGTGTCACCAGCGAGGACGTCCTAGCTGTGAAAGAACGAGTGAAGCGTCGTAACAGACGGCCGCCCTCAGACACAATGTCCACCTCCAGCTGCACAAGTTACTCCGATCTTTGGAAACAGCGCCTGAGGGAGATCGAAGCTCAGGCTGCTGCTCGCTACCGCAAGAGAGATGATGACGAAGGTAGCGAGAGCACTGCTACAGAGGGAGGAGGGGGGGGAGCAAAGAAGAAGGTTGATGATGATGTGGAGAGCATTCTCTCTGACACCACCTCCATGTACAACTTCTGTCAGAAAAATAAGGAGAAGCTGACACCTTTAGAGCGGTGGCGCATCAAGAGGATCCAGTTTGGGTGGAACAAGAAAGATGTGGAGGATGGAGAAAGAAGCTCTGTAGGAGGTAGCGAGAAGGCTGACGGTGAGGGAGAAACTCGGACACCATCCTTGCAGGATGTCAACCTGACAGCCTACCAGACCTGGAAGCTGAAGCAGCAGAAACGACTGGGGGAGGAGAACAAGGATGAGATCGTGGAGCTGAGCCGGGGTGAGGACTCTGCCACGGCCAAGAGAAGGCAGAGACGCGAGGAACTTCTGGAGCGTTCAAGGAAAACGTTAGAGGAGAGTCAGTCCATGTGCGGGTGGGAGACTGAGAGCTGCATCAGCGGAGGCACCATTCCTCTCTCAGCCTTCTGGGCTGGCGCTGGAGTCACGGGCCCGCCAAGCGTTGCCAACGATGATAACATGTCCATGCTCAGCGGCAGGTCATCCGCCATCTCTTCTGTATCGCAGGCTCGCAGTACCAGATCAGCACAATCTACAGTCCCAACTCATCCTTTTCCCCCTGTACCACCCATGGTCCCAGTGCCGACTGTCCAGGGCCCTGGAGGTGAACCCATGGTCAACTTGGCCAGCATCCAGAACTGGATCGCCAATGTCGTCTCCGAAACGCTCATACAGAAACAGAGTGAAATGAGTCTGCCTCCTCCCTCACGCGCTGGTTCAGTGCTTAGCTTTGGGGGGGCTTCAAGCATGGTTTCAGGACGGGGCATGGATGATGAGAAAGCATCCATGTTAAGTGGAGCTTCGCACTCCAGTGTGCTGTCTCAAGCTCGCGGTGGCAGGACAGAGTCAGTTCTCTCCGGTGGCAGTTCGTCCAGCATCTCAGGTCTCACAGGAAGGGGCTCTGCACTTGGCTCCAGCCTGGCCTCCAAGAAAAACAAGATCACCACCACCAGCGTTCGCCTCTACAGCCTGTTCCAGGACCAGGTCAACCTGGGTAAGCTGGACGCCATGGACAAAGAGATGAAGTCTGAGATGAGAGACAAGATGGCTGTCTACGAAAAGAAGAAGATTCTGGAGGACAACAAGCGCAGCACTCTCTATAAGAAGAAGAAACCAAAGGAGGATGAAGATGAGGAGGAGGAGGAGAAAAAGAAGAAAGAGGAGGATTTTCTAGAAGAAAAAATGAAAAAAGCAGATAAACCAACAAGGAGCTATGGCCTCTCTGGTTGCCTGAATCTCAACCCAGCGCTGGAGAAAAATAAGAACACCAACATTGACGACTGGCTGAAAAGTGTCAGGCCTCCACGGAGGAAACCGGCCTCCTCTTTCAACACAGAGGGAACAGAGGCCGGCCCATCAGAGGATCCCTACGACGATCTTGATGCCTCCGCCTCCGAATTTGACTTCTCAAGCCGGAGGGCCTCCTGCGCTGGTGATGAAGAAGAGGAGGAGGGATACGGCATCACATCCAGATACAGGTCAAGGTTCCGTCCGGACTCAGATCCGTCGAGTCAGGACACCAGCCCAGAGCATGTTTACCGGGGCACAAGATCCCCATCAGATAGAGAATTTTCCTCTAATGGATTCACACAATCCCACAGCTATAGCCGGGCAGGTAAGTCGTACGGTGTTTATGGAGAGAGCGGCGAGGGGACGGAGAGCTACCACGACTTCTCCACAAAGAGAAAGTTCACCTCACAATATGAAAGCAGCGAGACAGAGGGGAGAAGGGGTAGGAGAGAGGAAGCAGCGGAGGAGGAGGAGGACGACATTGCTACCTTCATTGCCCAAACCAGGCAGAGAATCAGAGCTCGGGCCGCTGCGGAGGCTGAAGACGATGAGGTGCTCGCCGCCTGGAGGGCGCAGCAGGAATCAAAGTCACAGAGTAGGAGTGAATCCTGAAAACAATCACATACTAACGACACAGGTTTTTAGGGAATGAGAGCTAACTGCCGATGCCCTTTCATCTCGAGGAAATAAAACGCTGCTGCTAGTTTGTAGATTTCTACACAGAATTTATAAATGCTCCAAATGCTTTTTAACTCAGAGTGGACATTCATTTGAGTTTGTTTCTAAAAAGCTAAATGACGTTTTTGGAAAAAAACAGGAAATAGTTCGTAAAAAATGTTTTTTTTTGTGTATTGTATTTAACAAATACCATAATACATAATTTGTGCCATCTATCATTTTGTAAAAGTAAACGGCAAATGGTGGAAATCTCAATTTGGAACAAATCTTGTAATTCAAGCCACACACTGGATTGTATCTGCTTCGTTTCCATATCAAAGATCTTATAGGAAAGACTCAGCACACTTTAATATTTTATAAAGATGATTGTGATGTTATTGTTCATAGCCTACAGTAATACGACTATATGCAGAAATGGTATATCCTTAACCTCAAGCTTTGAATGTGAAATTCAAGATGGTGATAATGCACAATTACTACAGATTTCATTTACATTATTTTATGAATGCAATAAATCTTCTGGCCAGACTGATCTTTTGTGGTTAACTTCCAAATTAAACAGTGACCCTTGCCCTTGTGTGTCTGAGGCACAGCAAAGAAGAAGAACAACTTTATTCGCAACATTGTTCACAACAACACATGCAGGGGGGAAGTGGCCGCACAACAGACACACGCATGCAGGTTAGAGTGTCCAAGACCAGGTTTCTGATAGATATATCGTTAAATGATGGTGTGGGTGTGTGTGTGTGTGTGTGTGTGTGTGTGTGTGTGTGTGTGTGTGTGTGTGTGTGTGTGTTGTCATCAAAAAAGATTTTTATTTTCCATCCCTGTATATTCATGTAGTATATCAAAAAGAATTGTAGGAATTGTTTCTACTCCTCAGTCGTCTTGGAGGGATTAAAAACAAAATAAATTTGCCAATCAACCCTTCAGGGTCTTTTAAAGGATATTAAGTACATTTCCATTACAACAGAAGCACAAAGGCTCAGCGGTTTGTTCTGGGAGATTTGGGAGAAATTGAAAATGAAAGTAATTTTATGTTCTTTTGTCCTTTATATGATGAGCCTAGAAGTATAATTTAGAGCAAAATTACCTCTATTTCTGCTCGTCTCTTTTGGTTAGATGATAATGAAAGTCTATGTGATTCATTCTATGTGACAAACTGTGTGTTTTTTTCAATTCATTTGTTAAACACATATTGCCGTGTGATGTTTGGATGTGTCTTGTAAACCCATGTGAGCAACTAGATTGAATGTCACTACAATCAAATCAAACTAGCCCTTCTAGCCCTGTAGTGAAAATCACATGTCATACTGCCATCTAGTGGCCAGGAATGTAGTGGTTTTCTAAGGATAAATAATAGAGATTTGGAAATCTCATATCATTTTCCCCAATATTTCATGGAGATTTTTTTCATTTTTGCCTTCATTGTTACCTTCCTACCATATTACCCTCCAAACAATCGCCATGATTTCTTTAAATGTTGTGCTGTAGGTATCATTTTGGAGTTCACTGTCGTTTTGTAGTTTTTTTGTCCTGAGACTCACACACAACAGCCTATTGTGAAGCTTTACATGCCACAGTGGGATAAACCACGACGGGAATGTTAATCTACATACAAGTTTATACACTTAAATCCACAATCTGTGATCACAATGAAACAAAACCATCAAAAATAAAAACAACGAACTGGAGAAAGAAATGGAAAGTTTTTCATGATAAAATTACGACCCAATAAGGGAAAACAAGCAGATTTCAGGAGATGGTTCTTTGTTTTTCATTGAGCTCGTATGTTAAATAGTGTATTAGGGTTTCTAGTTGAATCAAAATGTGCATTTTCTGATGTAAAATGGGTCTCCTGTAAAGTTAAATGAGCCGAGGTTCATGGTGTTTGGTCAGAATTGGTGAAAATTGATAATTAAAAAAAAAAAAAAGATCATACAGTATATGCGATTTTAGTGTGAGTTTCTAAAGATATGAAGATCCAAAAATGTTTCTTGTTTTTATGGTATGAAAAAAAATAATTTTCATTTTCATTTACAGCTCCTCAAGCACTAGTAGCTGTAAAACACACACACATATCTATAAAGACACTATACTTATATAGTGGACTAGGACCACACTGGAAGTAACAAAAATATAAATCTGGACAAAGGCTTCAAGTAAAGGAGTGAGATCAGACCTAAGAGATTAAAGTATTATAAACACGAGTCCATTCACTTACAAGGAAAAATGAGGCTGAAAACGTGGCCTGTGGTCACCCGACTATGGCTTGTGAGGTGACGTGCACCCGTTTCTGCCAATCAGCAGTAATCAATCCTACCTCTTGCCTTTCTGAGTGTGAATAGCAGACAAGCGGTTCGAACCCGGGGTGCGACTGAGGCCGAAGGAATCAGCGTCCACTGACTTGAACTTATGAGGAAAAGTGTCTTCTTGGTACACTAGCGGTGTTTGTTGACTCTAATACTCCGCGGTGTGTTACTTTCAGTCTATCCAGCACATTCAGCAAGCCAAAGAGTAAATAAGGAACATTTTATCTCATTTTCTACCAGAGGAGTTATGGCTGCCTGGTGGAGCGCCGCAGATGCGTTGGACAGCCTGGACCTGGAGGAGAACTCAATCATCTCTCGGGTAATTCAGGCAGTCGGGCTCTTTGGAGATATTCTTTCCTTGGAGGACACCATGGAGCCGTTGGACTTCTTCCCTGAAGACCAAAGAGAGGATGGGACTGGCAAAAGTCCTGACGATGTCGAGGGGAACTCATCAGGCACGTTGGAGATCGCAAAAAGTCTTAAAGAAGCAGATGAAAGGAAGGTAGAAGACAAGGAAACTCTGAGAGAAAAAGTGTCAATGGAGACAGAGGAAGAGGAACTGGTGGAGAAAGAGAGAGAGGAGGAGGAAAAGGCTGAAAAAGATGAACAGATTAAGGAGCAGAAAGATAAAAATTGGAGCGAAGGGGGAGAGGAGGAGGAGGAGGAGGAGGAGGAGGAGGAAAAAGCTCATAAAAACCAAGAGGAGGATGGGTTAGAGATGCAGGAAGAGGAATGCATCACAGAAGCGGAGAAAGATGAAAACATGGAAGAAGATGATGGAAATGTGGAAGAGGTAAGGATAGAAGAAGATGAAGAGAGGAAGAAAAAGGTGGAGAGACCAATAGAGGAAAAGGAGGAGGAACAAGTGGAAAGATGTGGACACGAGGAGAAGATTGCAGCAGAGAAAGTAGAAACAGCAAAGGGAGAGGTGGAAAGAGTGGAGACAGAGAAAGACAGGAAGATGGAGAGAGACGAAGAGGGAGAAGGAGAAAAGGGAGAATCTGTGAAGGAGGAGCAAGAGAAGGAACATGTGGAGGAAGATGAGACAGTTGAGATTGAGGAAGCAGAGAAAAAGGTAGAGAGGAAGATGGAAGAGGTAGATGAGAAAGAGGAGGAGGTAGTAGAAGGGAGGGAAGGAGAGAAAGAAATAGATAGACAGGAAGAAGAAGAGGGGAAGGGAAAAGAAGAGGAGCAGGCAGAGGGAGAGAAGGAAGCAGAGAAAAAGATAGAGAGACAAGATGAAGACGATGCAGAGGAAAAAGATAAGAAGGAGACAAGGGGGGAAAAAGAAGAGAAAGAGGGAGAGAAAGAGATAGAGAGATGGGAGGAGGAAGAGGTAGAGGAGAAGGAAGAGAAAAAGGAGGCTATGAAGGAACAAGTATGGGAGGTGAAGAAAGACAAGGAGGAGCTGGAGTTGAAAGAACAAGAGGAAGAAGAGGTAGAAAAAGAAGAGACAAAGGCAGTGAGGGAGGAAGAAGAGGAGGCAGAGAAAGTACAAAAAGAGAGACAGGAGAAAGAAGAGGTAAATGATAAAGAGGAAGAGGAAGAGGTAGCTAAGGAACAAGGGGGAGAGACAGAGAAGGAGAAGGAAGCAGAGAGAGAGATGGAGATAGAAAGGCAGGAGGAAGATGAGGTAGATGAAAAAGAAAAGGAGGGAGAGAAGAAGAAGGAGAAACAGGAGAGTCCTCCAATCCACTGCCCTCATTCTGATTCACAAAAACCACCATTGTTCTCCTCATCATCATCACCACCACCACCATCATCATCATCACCACATGACCCCGAGCTCCCTGAAACGCCGGATAATGACGCTGTTGAAAAAGAACATTTGGACCCCACGACAGGAGATCAGAGGGAAGGCTCTGCCAAAACCCTCAGCGGGGGAGTTTCTCCCACATGGCCGAGCAAAGACAATGAGAGCGAAGATGCAGAGTCCAACGCTACCCCCATGACTCACACCCCAACTATCCTCCCCACAAACTCTCCATCCCCTGATCCTGCTCTTGAGCTAACGGCACAAAACCCGAAGGAGCTGTGGAAGGCACCGTGTGAAATATTAGACATATTAGACATATTAGAGATAGAAATATCGTCTTCTGAAGCCACACCGGAGGTAGCGGGCCGGACAGCGTCACCGGAAGGCGACACCCGAGACGCTGCACCTGAAGAAAAGGTTCACTTTGAGAAAGGTAATCAAAAATACTGCTACTACCACAACTAATACTACTATTACTATGACAGCTACTACTACTGCTTCTTCTTGTGCCATTTCTAGTGAGGTCAGACACTATCCTGGTCCTCTGTCCTCCAATGTTTCCTGAAGTTGCAGAAATCTGTGCGAGCTGAATTTAGACAAACATGTTACAGCAGTTTTGCAATCTTGTTTCGTATTACTATTGTTATTATTCTTAGTGTTACTACTACTACTCATTTTTCGTAACAACATTACAAACTGCTGTCAAAGCAAATCAAAATTGTGTGCAAATTGATGAAGCAGTCTGCACTAAAGTCAAGGGAATGAGCAGCTGGTGCACTTTACACTAATCATTTCATCTCACTGGTTGGTTTGGCAAAGTTCTCGCTCTAAAACTTTGAGTTAGTTTGTTGTAGGTGAACAACATACAGCGTAAATAGTCTAAAAGGTACAGTGTAGGTTTGTGGGACTCTGTTGTGTATTCTGTTGATGGTACGATCTTACATAACTGCATGTTGACGGGCTGGAATGACCCAGTTACACACAGCGGGGGTTCAGGCAGGAGACGCCATTCATTCAGTAAAATCTAATTGAAACTCCACAAAGTGGAGTTCCACTCATTCCATGGCCAAAAGCAAGTGTCTGAAAATGACGTAGCCTTATATCACTTCATGTCATGAATTCAAGTACAATCTTTTACTAAGCAGCCCATCTCAGAAATGGTGTTTTTCTTTTCAGAGTTACTAGCATCAGGTTCCACATCGATGGACGCCACTGCTCAATCTGCGATGGAGGCCGGGCAAGGAAATAAAGAGGCGGGGCCAACGCAGCACTCAGCCAGCAAGGAATCAGTAAGAGAACCTGAAGGAAACCCCATGGTGGAGGTGGTGGTGGAGGAGGAGGAAGAGGAAGAGAAGACGAGAGGAGTGAAAGGGGAAGACGGCAGAAACTCCCATGAGACGAACGGTGAGGTGGACGGGAAGGGAAACGGCAGCCGCCAAACATCAAAGTACAAAACTGTGTCGTACAGACGGATCCGGAAAGGAAACACCAGACAGAGGATTGACGAGTTTGAGTCCATGATGAACTCCTGAGCGCCAGAGGGTGTCTGGTGGGTTTGGTTCGGCCGTCTGTGATGACGGGCGTCACGTTGGCTTGGTGCTCGGAGACCTTTGGTGACGGGGTCAATCTCAAGGCCGAGGTGTCCGTCAACCTACTTACTCTGGATAACATCATCAGTTAAATGCCTTGGATGTTGGATGATCAAGACAACCGATGACAACCGAAGACTGGCAACGAATGATAGACGAGACTTTTTTAGCCTTCGTAGCTGAAATGTGTTGCAATGCTGGCCTTTCCGTTCCATCATTGAGTAATTCGATTTTACCAGCAAAGTTATTGTATTGTATTGATCAGTAGCCTTATAGGCCCAACAGTAAAAATTCTACTTACCCACTGCATGATCGGACAACAAGCTAAGAATCACTATGCAGAAAACTAATACTAGATGGTATTTCATGTTGTGATGATTCAGTTGGTTCATAAAGTGAATGAAGGAACCAGTCTGACCCTCTTTGTCTTTATGATTCATTTGTTTAGAAAAAGCGTACCAATAGTTTAACTGTCTGCTTTTCACCATGTTGTCTATCATCTGTAGGCTTTCTAATGTCTCATTGTTGGATGTATTGCCAGGGCACTGTGCTAAATGGATACAATATTCATGTAAAACGTCTCCAAGTTTCTTATTAAAACAAATTCTTCTCCCTCAGCTGTGACCATAGAAGACGGGTGAAGTCCAGCGACAGGTACAGACCAAGGCTCACAGGAGGACACAGGCCAGCCTGGTCAATATTAAGAGGAAACAGTGGTGTACAACATAAACTGAATGAGACAAAACCACAAGTCATCCATACACATTTTACTATGCAAGATATTCTTTTATTTGAAAAAAGTGATGAAAAGTCTAAATGCTGTGTGGCGGTAGCAGCTCCATCAATAAACCACTTCACGAGACGAGTTTCCACGTCATCGCGAATGCTGATGTTAAAATTTGTAGAAATAGAACGGTTTCTCTCTACATCGTAGAGCATTAAAGCACCGACCTTCCCTCATTTTACCGGGGGAATATTTTGACAAGTGCAAGTCTGACCTGTGGTAGGTCAAGGTAATGCGGTTTAAGGCTTGATCAGTGCCACGCAGCCTCAAAGAAAGACAACCATGGCAATACTGTGGTGAAATAAGTGCAAAAAGCACTAAGAAAACTGTAGGCAGTGAATTCATCTGAGCTGAAAAAATGTTCTAGATGACAAAAAGAGCCTTTAAGAATCAGAGTTTCATTTGTGTTAATGAATATTGAATGATGAACTGCGATGTTTCTTCCCCCCAAAATGGAAAACGTAGCCTGTCGCGTTTTGCAACAGAACTCTTCAGCTCTTCTTCCCCTGGCGGAGTTGGAGACTATTTCTAGCTCCTTCTGCCGACGGTGATCCAGGTATCGTCCTTGGGTGTGGACACCAGCTCAGATTTGACCTCGGAGACCTGCCCCTTCAACTGGTGAAGCTTCAGCTGCCGCACCAACGTGCTGAGCAGGACCGTGGCTACAGTGTAGGCAAACCTGTCGAAGAGACAAGATCGCAATATTGACTGTTGCGTTTTTTTTTTCCCCTTGTGGAGGAAACGGTGTTTCAGACGGCGTCTTCAGCTATCCTGGCGCTAAACAAGTTACAGTTTGGAAGGTCTTTACTTGTATTCAAAAAGGCTGCAGCCACTTGTATCATGGATATTATATGAAGATGTGTCCACGTGAAGATGGACGGTTGGGACAGAGAGGGGAAAACGACTCCATCCTCTTCTGGAAGGACTGCCGCCAGTTTCCAGCAGTGGAGAAGTTAAAACAAACTGGATATGAGTGTTTAATTGTGTTTTCTACAGGTTCTTTATGGATTGTGTTGGTGGAGAGGACTGACAATTCCTTAGCTGGCAAAGTGGAGAGCATGGCTGTTGCAGCAGTTTGTGAAACACCGTTAACTTTTTCAAATGTTACCTGAGCTCTGGACACGCCTGGTTTCCTGAGAACCCCAGCAGAGAGAAGCTTTTCCTGGCCGAGTCCTCCTCAAACCGATCGGGGTCAAACCTGAGAGTGGAAGAGGAGGAGGAGAAAATCACCACATCACAAATTAAGACACTCCAGTATTTCCACCCTTGGAAACTCCCGCTGCCCAGTAACTGACATGTCAAACGGCTGAACAATTCAACACTAAACTGTCAAGTGTAAGTGAAGCCAACCTGTAGGGGACGCTCCAGGTCTCAGCATCTTGCAACACCACTCCCAAGGCGTAGATCACCAGAGTCTGAAATACCATGAGAACCAAGCATGACTCTCTTGTTGTTCTTGTATCATCATTTCAAGATTGTCTGTAAGTTGTAGAGAGAGAGGCAGGCAGGCAGGCAGGCAGACAGACAGGCAGGCAGGCAGGCAGGCAGGCAGGCAGGCAGGCAGGCAGGCAGGCAGGCAGACAGACAGACAGACAGACAGACAGACAGACATCAGATACCTCTTTGGGTATGACATGCTGGTCGACTTTCCCCTCCACTTCCTGGAGCCGAGCCGCCACGGGGGTCAGTTTGGCCGTCCTCACCGTCTCGTTGAGGACCTGCTGGCAGAACCTGAGCTGAGGGATCTTGTCCAGGGAAACCGGGTCCGAACCCAAAACGTCCTCCAGCTCCTGGTACAACTTGTCCTGGACTTCCTCCGAGGTGGACAGGAAGTGGACCGCCCAGATGCACACTGAAAACAAAACACCACGTTGGTCTGGTAACATTCATATACATTTATACTTATCCAGAGCAACTTGGACTCAGTGGTCAGTTTATTGCTCATGGACACTTCGGTCCTGGGTTCATTGTTTTTCTCGGCCTGTGTAGAAACCGTCTGAAACTTACAGTTGGCTGTGATGACGCAACCGGCCAGGGTGAAAACCATGCTGTCCTCCATGATCTGAAATGAACACCAGTCATTAACACTAATTGGACTCATTTCCCAAAGACAGCTGAATCACCTCAATAAGAAATCACTTAAACATTGTATATGAAAGGGTTACCACGGCACATGATCCAGGTTCACACACATTTTTCTGTGGGATCCCTGAGGATCTAGCAGAGTCGGCGGAGCTGTATCAGTTCTCACCTGGCGCTCTGTGAGGCTGGACTGCAGCAGAGTGTCCACAAACACCGTCTGGTTCCTCTGGGCTTTCCTCTCCCTGGCCACCGACAGCAGCACCGACTCCATCTCTGACAGGGCTGACCAACAAGGGAAGAAGATGCTCGACTTGTTAGCTTAGCACGCTTACTGGGGCAGCAGGGTGGGCTAGTGAGATTTTTTAAGTACTATATTTCAGTACTACTTCAGTCTCAAGAAAAGTTAAAAGTCAACATTCATCAAAAGTATTTTCTTTACCATCTTATTTTGCTTCTACAGAAAAATATAGTATTTTAAGAGTATTTTAATGGTGTTTTCCAGTTTTACAAGAGATTCTAGACCCAAAAAAGGTTTGATAGTGATGTTTAATATATTTCCACAAATCCCACAAATAACTGGGAATATTTCTAGTTCTTACTGGTAGAACTTGCACTGTGAAAGCTGCTAACAAAACATCATCACTCACCCTTCTCATAACGCCCTTTCCTGCTGGAGCTCTTCTCCAAGGAACCGTCCAAGTAGCCTTTCCCGATTTCTGACCAGATCTGGTGAACCCAGTGTGAAAAGAAATCACCAAAGATATTATTTCACTATAATTTCACCAGAATATCAGAAGGCCAAATTTCTGGTCCACTGGGCACCCTGAACTAACCCACAAATGAAACTAGGTGTTGCGTTTCCTTCCTACACGTATAACCCAAAGCTGAACGCAACAAGTTATGGGGTTCGTTGGAAGGCATTCTGGGAAATGTAGGAAATCACAAACTGAAGTAGATGTGGCAAAAAAGCAACACTTCATGACAAAATAACTCCTTCGACGTGCTGAACATCCCAGACTGATGATAAATGAGAGTACGAGGATCCCTGGGGTGGATTCCTCTTTAAAAGCACCGCTGTCTCACCGCGTCGTGGTTCTTGCGGAAGCAGATGACCTCGGCGTCGTCTCCGAAGCGCTGGCCCAGGGCAAGCTGGGTGACGGTCTTCATAGACAGACCCAGTAAGTGGGCACACAGCGGGGTGTGCTGGGCCTCGGGAAAAGACCTCCACTTCCCCACCAGCTCCTCCACCAGCTTAGAGAGGAAGAGATGAGGACCAGCATTGCTGATTGGGAATCTTTGGGACTGCTTGATGTATGTGTGTGTTCCTGTATGTGAGTCGATCTGTCTCAGCATCGGTGGCACCAAGACTCATATCTGTACGTTTACTTGGAGCATAAAGTGATCATGATTCTGATACTCTGCCTGCCGAGAGTAAAAGTTACAGCAGACAAACCTTGAGCACGAGGGGGAAGTTGCTCTTCAGCGTGTTGTTGATGGCGCTCTCGTACACCTTATTCCTCATCAGGGTCTCGGTGGACCCGCCTCCCATCTCCGACTGGTAACCTAGCAACGACTTCAGCATCGTCTCGAATGAGTCAGCTGAAAAGAGCAAAGAGAAAGAGTGACGCTGCGTTCATGCACGTGACTTTCACAAAGTGGTCATCCGCAAATTGGATTTCACACATTTTACTTCTAGCTGAAACTCTTTTTTTTAATTATCAAAAGTACACATTTACTAAACCACATTAGAAGGCACTGGGAGAGCACAAACACCCAGACAATGTAATTGTACCCCACAAAACGACCATAACATGCAGGTGCTACAGTGGCTTATGGATCAAAGAATCTACCAGTCAAACAGATGGTGGTTGGTAAAATGGTTCACTAACCCCCACCAGGGTCCCACATTAACAACTGCCAATCCCCGATGCCGGTAAAATGTGTCTGGCAGATAAGTCAGTAAGGAGATGATTGTTGTGATGCGTTGACTACAGTTGATCTGAAACTGCCGGTAAGACAGGATGGATTTTAAAATACATCCATATAATAGGACCCTTGAATGAACCTCTTGCAGCAGCTCATGTTATGGATTCACCTGTGGGAAACACTGGTGCACTTACTGGTCCGGTTGGGGTTGATGTGCTGCCGTAGCTGGTCCACGGAGCCCAGACTGACCACCGGGCGACCGCCGAACCAGAACGACGCCACGGGCCCAAACTCCTGATGCAGACTGACCAGGAACTCGTGCAGGCTGCCCCTGTTCACGATGTCTTGGAGGTTCCCATCCCTGAAACAGAGGAGAGCAACGAATCAGGGCAGGGGAGAGGAAAAGAAGAGGACCTGGTGGCCAATAGGAACTCAGTATTATCAAGACGAAGACACTTTTTAGCTGCAATTACATCATTTCCCCTCTGTGATCAATAACATATTATACATCTTATCTGATGTTGAAGCAGATAAAGCACGTGATTTTACAACACGTGATTTTACTTAAGTTAAATAATATCAGGACTTCAAACTCAACTTTCTCTATTTTACCAGCCAACTGCAACATCTGAACTAGATAAGCATTTTGCGAGCAGCAGGAGTTCATTTCTCAACAGAAAGGGTGTTGCTTACTTCTCATCTGTAGGGTTGAGGCCTGGGATACCAGAGGCACGCCTGGATGACTGAAAACATTATTACAGGTTGCTTTAAATGGATCACAGCAAAAATCATCTAACACTGATTTATTATTATGATATCTATATTTAGATGATTATCTAGAACCACAGGTGTACTTTATATACCAACAGCTGACATAAACACACCCCTCTTACCCCAACATGCCCGTTCTCTCTCGTATGTGCACTTTACGCCAATGTCCATTCAAAACCTATGACAATTTAATGTTGCCTTGCTTTTCAGTAAACTTATACAGGCCGTAGAACATAGCGTAAAACCTTAATGAATCATTGGGATCTTCTGGTAAATTCGGCATATAAATAATCCGCCAAACACCACTTTACTTCAGTAACATTTAAACTTTTAGTGCTGCTCGATACCGCCCATCGCGGTATGTTTTGCTGGAACACCATTGCGGGATTAACAGGCAAAGCAATTATAAAAGTTGGAATTGTATGCGGTTTGGTGTAATGGATGCATGCCGAATTGAAAAGTGGATCCTAAGTATTCGTCAAAGTTATTCAGTCCTGTTATACGAAGTGTGCATGCTTGGTGAAATGCATTTGCCAGAGTTTTAAATGGAGTTTGACAACACAACGTATCGATGCTAACCGCCAGCTAGCTAGCTATCTAACCTCAAACTTGCAATGACTTACGGGGTACAAATAGAGAACAGCGCCGACCAAAAAGATGACAAACGTGACAGCAAATATGGCAAAGTCCAGCATGACTGCTCGTTTCTTGAAAAACGTTTTCACTAACTTTTATTCATGGAAAAACTGTAGTGCTCGCCTCTCCCCAATAGATAAGTTATCGTTACCACGTCAACAGGATCTGTGGTCACGCGATCATTTCTCTGCGTTTGACTACAAGGTCTGGGGGTTAAATCTGAGCAATCCACCACAGAGAGCATGGATGGGTGGGATCGAGGCATGTTGATGAATTCATTTCACTTTGGTCATCCCATAATATATATACACTCTGAGTTGAGGTGGGTTTTACACTGGTTATAGCCAGAAAAATTGAAACATACAGACAGAAAATACCAATTCAAAAAGAGGAGTCATGCAACATCTACCTTCCTCAAAAGGCAATAAAGACGCTCATCACTGTGGTTGGATAAAACTCTGTATTTCAAAAGATGAACATAAATCACATTTCATTCATACTGTTTTTTGTTTTTCTTTATATGGCTCTACTGCTGGAAATGAGGCACATGCAGCACATCTATCACCCCATCCATTTGCTATAGTGGCAACAAAAAGTCACCCACCACCACACCCCACACACTTAGTGCATTTTTTCCCTCAATTCTATTGAAGTGAAACGTTATTTTTCTTAATTTATCAGAGAGTACATAGATCACTCCATTATTATTGGACTTAATGTGATCTTGGTGTGAGGATGCTGTCTGGTTGGATTTTCAAATCAAAACAAGTGCTTGGTGGATTATGACATCATAAAGGTCCTGGAACTCGTGTTGAGCTTTATAAAGGTGCTAGATGTGGATTTTGGTCATTGCACTACTGCGACTGGAAGAAGAACAACGTGATTTTGGTAAGTCAGTGGTTTTCCTCTTTAATGTTTAAGTGTTTGAGGTCCAGTGATGCTGGAACTTCCAACCAGAGGTGGAAAGAGGAGTGAAAGATGTGTTTAGTCAGGTAGCACTTTGATTTGACTTGAGCAGGTTTCTAGACAAGTATATTCTCTCTTCAAACTCTGACTTGAGGAAAGGTCAGAAAAATTAGTTGACTCAATTAAAAGTAGCCGTCTTCTGTAATGTACTGTGTTCACACTAACATGACCTTCATGTAGAGTGTTACATCGTCTCCAGTGTTTCAGCCATTTCTACTCTGCACAGTAAATATTGGGAAAGTATCTTAGTTAATATGTGTAGCAGTAAAAGTGCAGAATACATTTACCAACTTGATGTTAAACATTGACACCAGATGGGAAAACACTCAATGTTGAATGACAAGTTAACATTGAGAGGTTAACTGTTAATTGTTACTGTTAATTGGATATTTAAAGGGATTGAAGTAACTATTTTCTCTCTATTCTCTCCATGTCTCCATTTTCCTTTCAGTTTTCCTCCATAGCAAAAATGGCATGCTGTCTCCCCTGGCTCTGTCCACGCAGGAAAGTCCAGTAACTTTAAGATACTGGAGTTCCTTGGAGAGGGGGTCTTTGGTAGTGTATCCAAATGTGAGGAACTGGACACCGGAGAGATTCTGGCTATAAAAATTCCAACGTGTATACTTTATAACTATCAGGCCAGAAAGGAGGTGGGTGACTTTACTGTCATGCAAAAGATTCTGTTGGTCAGATAGGTAAACTACCTGTTGATAACATCACCATGTCAAACTTGTCATGTATCCCTAGTTGTCCATATTGAACCATCTCAGATGTCTGGATGCGGATGAGACCAACATCGTGAAGTTCTATCAGGACGTCAAGATGAACTGTCAAACCTGTCTGGTGTTTGAGATGTTGGACATCTCCTTATTTGACTACATGAAGCAGAGGGAGTTCAATCCTCTGCCACTAAACGTCATGAGGTCCATCATCCAACAGGTACAGACCCCATCAGACAGGAAGTAAATTCAAAGCTTCAGAATGTTCCACTGTAGTTCATGCTCTATATTCTGTGACCGACTTTGTCCCTGCAGTTGGCCACAGCATTCAAGGCCCTGAAGAGCATCGGAGTGATCCACACAGATTTGAAGTTGGACAACGTGATGCTGGTGGATCATGTGAGAGAGCCCTTCAGGGTGAAGCTGATAGACTTTGGCGTGGCCCTTCTGAGGACTGAAGCCCATCATGGCTCTATACGTCAGCCACTTGCCTACAGGTGAGATCTACTGGAGAGGGTTTACAGTTTCTCACTTCTACTGTAAATACATAGCAGGGTGTGTGTTTCCTGTCCATACCGGTGAGGACAAATGTTGAATTCAGGGCTACTTAAGTCTCAGCTGTTGTGACATTCTCCTTGTTTCATTTCTACCATGTTTCCCCATGTTGTATTATTATTCCTCAAAGCACGACAATGTTTCTGATTTGGTGTGCTGCTGTTCTTCCACACTCAGGTCTCCAGAAATCCTTTTGGGGCTTCCATTTTCTGAGGCCGTGGACATGTGGTCGCTGGGCTGCATGATGTCGGAGCTGTTCACCTGTAGAACACTCTTCCCTGGGTGGCGTGAATATGACGTGGTCAGTACCTTACTATAACTGCTCCCTTTCTACACGAACCCTTAATTATTGATAGCAGTAACTACTCTAAGACCAGCAGATGATGATCACAGCAGACAAGTAATAAAACCATATGGAGTCCTGATAGTCTAGACTGATGTGATCCTGTGTTTTGCCTCCAGATGAGATTCATCGTCGACCTCCTGGGTCAGCCAGCGGACCACCTCCTGAATGCTGGGCGTAGAACAAAGGAGTTATTCGTCTTCAGGAGGGCTGCAGGCTGGAGGCTCAAGGTACCACAACACCGCTTTATTGACCAAATATAATTTTCTCTTGAACATTTTCTTGAGAATATTTATTGTCAGTATCAATCAGTAATTCATCTAAAGTGATAAGACCTTTCAAATACACGTTACCTTCTTTTAGACATCAGAGGAGTATGGCGGCTGGTCCACAGACAACAGGAAGTACTCATTCAGATCTCTGGATGAGCTGACAGAGGTAGGTAGTCCAGTAGGTGGTAGCTGCTGAAGACATGGAATTGGTTGAATTCATGACTTCCATCAACCTTTTTGTGAGTCAGGAAGATGATTCCACTGATTTCCCTTTGGACGTTTCTCATCATTTGGTAATTTAGTTCAAACTGAAGGAAGAGGACAGGGCTGAGCTCGCTGATAGGAGGAAGGTTGTTGACCTCCTGAAAGGAATGCTCAAGATGGATGCCAGTGAGAGGATCACACCAAGTGAAGTCCTCGCACATCCGTTCATCACAATGAGCGACCTCGCCAGCAGCTCCCACCACAGCTCTCAGTAAGTGTGTGTGTTTGGATGTGTGGTGTGAGTCCTTATATTGCTGCTCTGCACATCGGTTATCAGACAAGTGTAGGCGCTGTAGGTGAATGATTCATCAAGTGATCAACTGATTGATTGATTGTCATGCTTGTCCAGTGGGAAGTCTTGCTTCCTGGCTATGAGCATAACTGTGAGTTTGTCCTTTTGGAAGGTACCTGAATGTACCTGTACAACAAATTTGAGCTAGCAGTATATGTTAACTGCATGTGTCCTCATTCACCTGCGCTAGGAGAACTTTAGTCTTGGTTCATCCAATCCATGACATGTCCTCCAACGAGAGAGTGTCTAGCCCCCAGGCTGTTCTGGTCTCCAGCTCCCAGTCCTTCAGTGAACTGGCACAGCCGGCTGTGACACCAGAGGAGACTCTGGACACCTCAGAGGTAGGAATCACAGTGTCAATGATATATTAGCAATAATGTACAGTTGAAAATTCACTCAACAGGAATGAATGTGATTATTGTTAATAGTACTAATCGTCTCCTCACAGATTGGAGCTCCAGAAGCAAGCCCCACTGTGGACTCTGCTGTTGTGGCCACCCCTCCAGTTCCCCTGAGCAGCCCCACTGTGGACTCTGCTGTTGTGGCCACCCCTTCGGTTCCCCTGAGCAGCCCCACTGTGGACTCTGCTGTTGTGGCCACCCCTTCAGTTCCCCTGAGCAGCCCCACTGTGGACTCTGCTGTTGTGGCCACCCCTCCGGTTCCCCTGAGCAGCTCTGTTGCTGACCCCGCCATTGTTGTGAACCAGGCTGTCATAGAAAACAACAACCTGGTTGACACAAACGCTGCTCACACCACATCTGGTAAGACATTCACCTCCACTTGTGTCTGAATTGTCAAGTCCTTCCACACTGTAGTTGATTCCATCAAGGTCACTTGAGGCATTGACTGTCCTCTTTCGGTGTTTAGAGGTCAGCAAGCCCAAGAAGAAGAAGAAGAAGGGAGTCAGACGCTTCTTCTCCTGGTTGAGGAGGGCATTTTGCTGCTCTGGCTCATACAGTCTCACCTGAGGAGTGAGACCTGTGGCCTCACCTGGGGAGTGAGAGCTGTGGTCTCTATGTAGGTTTTTTTCTGAGAACTACACTCAGGACAGGACAGGAACTGACCCCAAATTAGGTAAGATTATGTCCTCCGGAGCTCCACTCCCCCTCAGATGAGGGTGGAAGAGGAGGGAAATGGTCCAGTTAGGCCATAATGTGAGCAGATTAGGGACCTTGTGCATCCATATCTGAAATCTGCAAGATTTGATGACAAAGGCATTAATACGCTAGAAGTGCAGTTTTTGATCACCAATATCAAGACAGACTTATTCACTTTGAGCACATATTGGTCTCTGCCAAATGACATCAAAAACAATGGAGATAGAAAAATACTGCTCTTAGAAACTTGAACTTAAAATGTGTGTGTGTGTGTGTGTATCCCCAGGCCGTTCTGGACTCCTGGATAAAAACACCTGGCTGTGATAACTGAGGGGACTCCATCACTGGACACCACAGAGGTAGGAATCAACCAGGAATGAATGTGATTCTTGTTAATTGTACTCATGTCTCCTCACAGATTGGCAGCAAGCCCCACTGTGGACCCCTTCGGTTCCCCTGAGCAGCCCTGCAGGTCCTCCCTTGAACAATGACCTGATCCACTCCACATCTGGTAGGACATTCACCTCCACTTGTGTCTGAAGTGTCAAGTCCTTCTACACTGTAGTTGATTCCAACAAGGTCGCTTTATTGTCCTCTTTTGATTTTTAGAGGTCAGCAAGCCCTAGACGAAGCAGAAGAAGGTGGATGAGGACATTCTGCTGCTGTGCGAAGCCGAAGATGTGGAGTAAAGTTCCCTATGGAGGTTTTCTCGCCAAACACCTGAGAACGACTCTCAGAAAATATTCACCCACCCGTGATTGAAGACAGAAAACATTTACAGATGTAAAAGTGAACATCTGAATGAATGTGGTAGCAGCCGCACTTGAAACTTACACTTGGCAGAAGAAATTTAATCTGCCACTGCAACTTCTCAGATGGCGTCTTGGGCATCACAAATCTGCACGTAAAATTGTTGCAGAGAATTTGATGCCCAAGTGATTTGAAGATCCGCGACTTCAAGACGCAAATTCTATTCTCAAGAATAAGGATACATCTGAGCAAATATATTTCAAGTGTGCAGCTGCTTCTCTGACTTCAGATTAACGGGTGGGTGAATATTTTCCGAGTGTAAAAGCCATCATCAAGTTCTCGGGTGTTTGGCTAGCAGAAACCTTCATAGGTCTCCCTGTGGGTGACACGGCGGCTCAGTGGTTAGCACTGTGGCCTCACAGCAAGAAGGACACGGGTCCTCTCTGTGTGGAGTCTGCATGTTCTCCCCGTGTTGGCGTGGGTTTCCTCCGGGTCCTCCGGTTTCCTCCCACAGTCCAAAGACATGCAGGTCAGGTGGATTGGAGACTCTAAATTGCCCTGAAAGTGATTGACAGTCGATCTGTGTTGGCCTTGTGATGGATTGGCGACCTGTCCAGGGTCTTTCTCTGTCTTTCACGAAATAAAGCCAGTCGCTCAAAAACAAATTCATTGTTGTCAGTTGTGTGTTTTAGGCTAAAACACACAACTTGAACTTGCTGGGCACCTGTAGCTTCGGTGAGGGGATGCCCAGGGCATAATCTACCAAAACCAAAATGAGGATGGTGATGAAGACGGCAAAGTCACTGATGATGGCGCGCACCTTTAGAGGGAACAAACAGACACATTGTTAAGGAAAACTCCACATTTCAGACTACACTGTAGTATTCTTTCCTCACCACAAGGAGGCGTTGGTATACTATAGATTGGTGTGTCAGTGTCACACTATACATTGAGCAGCTCATGAGTGTCCTCTCAATGATAAATCATAGAAATAGCACATATAGACCAGCTGCACAGACTGCAGGATTCTTTGCTATTGGACAGATGACCAATAGATGGCAGCATAATCAAGTTTCTTCTTAAAATGTCACAGACAGAAAGAAAACCATATTTGGCAGACAGAGAAAAATTGATTTAATTTCACAGTCACGTGACAAAGTAAGGATTAGCTGTAAAATTAGAGCAACACATTCAGTAAACCCACTACGATGCACCTGTCAAACAGTGACATTAAAACTGTTGCACTTAGAGAGAGAGAGATCAGCAGAAAGAGAGAAGGCGAGGGTGTTTTGAGCGCGAGTGGGTGTGCGTGTGCGAGCGTGCGTGCCTGTGTGAGACACTCACCTTGGTGGGGAAGTAGCGGCTGGTCTTGAACTCCTTGAGGAAGGCGGACATGAAGACGGTGGAGAAGAAGAGGAGCACGCACAGGAAGAGGACGTTGGGGATGTAGGGGCCTCTCCTCGTTAGTATAGTGGCCAGTATCCCCGCCTGTCACGCGGGAGACCGGGGTTCAATTCCCCGACGGGGAGGACTCTCTGCCCTGATGGCATCCCAGGCCGGGTCCTCAAGGCGTGTAAGGCCTACCTCCTGTAGGCGTTACGTCCTGAAATCGACACGCAATGACATTTTCTGTACACACACACACACGAGTGGAAAGGGAAGAAGAGATAATTAGATATGACATCGCTATTGAAGCACACACAAGCGCATGCACATTGACACGCGCCGTTGATTAACATGGAAATATACTCTCATACAGGTAAAAGGCATGCATTCTTTCATGTAAAAAAAAGTAGGTAAAAACAATGATCAATAAGGTAATATTACTATTAAGAGGAAATCATAAAAGGGAGAAACATACTTGCAGAATTTGAAGAGGATCTTCTCAAGGCCCCGAGCTGCCCAATATGGTGAGGGGCTGCCCAGCAAACAGAGAGTAGGTTATGCCGGTCATGGACACCCCAAACAAGGACTCGATAGCACTCTGGACACAATGGAAACAACGCTCTCACTTGATTGGTTAGCATCCTTATTTGAATCAGTCGATCACGCGTCTGATTTGATCTGATCTTCTCGGCAATATTTCAACATGTTATGTGCTCAATTTCTTTTAGCATTACTAAGGCACAGTTCATCAATCAATGTCATTGTATAAAGACACATTACCTACATTACCTAAAAAAAACACTGGATTATGATTAAGATACTTTTAAGTAAAAGGATTACGTCTGGGAATACTTGAAAACGAGGCTGTTTAAATAGTGGTAGGTGTTCTGTCTTAATAAAATGTTGTGTTTGTAACCTGAAATACATTTCCTCAAATAAACTCCAGTACTTGACTGTATCTGAGCAGAAAAAGCCGCTGGTATAAATATATTCCCATGGAGGGAACAGCTACTGCACAACCGCTTTAGACAAAACCTTGATTTGGGGTCATAGAGTCTCTCGGGAGCAATAGAGACGCCAAAGCGGTTTCTCACCACTCGCCCCTCTGTGGCCTCCCCCAGCAGTCCTCCGAAGGTGATGACGGCGGACATGCAGGTGCAGTAGAGGAAGAGGAAGGAGGCCAGACACTGCAGACTGAGGGCGTCTGTGTAGTCAGAAAGGTAGTGAGGAGCCTTGCGCTTGATGTCAAAGATGAGTCCTCCAAACAACCTGTGGAGAAACAGGGAACTCTGAGAAGCAACATAATGACAGAGCATGCCTCCGGTGCCATGACTGATTCGTGGCTGACGGTGAGAGAATCCGCTCGTCACCGTGCATCTCCATGCTAATTGTGCGCCGCTAAATCCTGTGAAATCCTGCCCACATGTTCCTAATCCCCCCGCAGTCTTTGGCTGCTTCTTGATGAGGCAAAGTGTGGACTACGCAACTACACAAGGCTAGACGCCGTGTAAACAATATCCCTAACTTACTATGTATCTTGTTTCCTACAGAGATAAGCAATTAAAGCTGATCTAATGTGCCGTCTCGTGTTAAAGCATTTCTTGTGTTTGCCTCACATGCGTTATCCTCTCCCCTTGTCTCCTCTCAGGATCACAATTTGGCTCATAGTTCTCAAATCATTACAGATTACAAATCCAGAGCAAGACCTCCTCGGATTCTTCCTCCAGCATTAGAAGTGTAATTGAACCCGAGGAAGCCTGTTCTGTCTGTGTATTTCCAGCCATTTCAAGCCCGTCTAAGCCGAAACCTGCTGTATTGTGCTGGTTCCCCTGTCCCCTACACGTCGAGGGCTCCTTACATTGACCTCCAGCATGGTCCAGTTGACCTGGGAGGCTGTGATGTTTCTCTCCTCCCAGTACTGCAGAGTCTCATTGCTGGGGTGACTGGGCTCCACACATGCACACCTATGGAGGGGAGTACACAGACACACACACAGACACACACACAGACAAACACACCCTTAAGCATATGAAGAACACAAACGCAACTCTACTGTGATTCATATTCCAGGATAATGAAACGTCCTGAAATCGACACGCAATGACATTTTCTGATGGCATTTTACAAAACCCTAAATGCCAGCACCCCCTGCTGGTCACTCCAACAGCATAGAGAAACCACACGATACGCTGCGTATTGACATGGCCAGCTTATGCACTGCGATAATGCATCCTCTTGAAACACCGTCAACATGGGATTATTCAAAATAAAGCAAAATCCATTACTGAAAAAAACTGGATGGTGTGCCTACAGTACTGCACCATCTGCCCCATCATGGTGAAGCAAACACGTCGCCTTAGCACGTGCAGGCAAATGTGCTCACGCATGTGCACGTAATACATACGTAATACACCACAACAGTGCTGCTGACATTGAGCAGTGCAGCACTGTGCACAGACTCTGAAGGGGGCGGGGGTTACAGGTGTAAAATGAAATGCAATAAGCAGTTTCTTTGTTTAGCAAGATGGGTTCCATTTCCATTTTGCAGCAACAAAAAGAATATATATCTGCACGCTACACCAAAAGTAATAATACGGTATAAATGCCTTTAAGGTTATATGCTCAGTTTATAGCTCCTCAGATGATCAGTGTTGTCAAACCCCTTTACAAACTGTCTTGGTGTGTACTCTGGGGTTCAGGGTTCCTCAACAAAATTACGAGCAGTTCTATTTTAAAATGTAGAGATGTGAGGACCAAAAGACAGCAGCAGGAATTTTCAACATTCTTCTTCATTCAACTTGTAGTATGGTCAACATCAAATCTACATTTACATTTACGTTCATACCACGCCTGCACCAGCCCGTCTCCCTGCTTGTCGTCCCTACCTTGCCACCCTCTGAACCATTCACCAGTAAAACCTGTTTGTCTCTACCTTCGCCTGTGTTGTCTGTGGTTTGCGCTTGGGTCCTGAACATGATCGTAACAACTAGACTTGTATCAGATTACATTTCTGCTCTTTATAACGGATATTTACACTAAATATGAACATGAAAACATGTTAAACTGGTTGAGTAGATAAATCCTCACCTCAAAGGGTTCATAACTAATACAAATTACAGTGGCAATAATAATGATCATAATAAGTGCAGTCTCAACATTTCATAAATGGCTCCAGTTTCCAGTGTTCACACTGTCCAACGTTAGTCTTGAGGTCTGTAGGAAGATTAAATACCTTGGTCATATTCTAACTGATCTAATGTATGATGATGATGACCTGTATAGGCAATGTTGTAAACTGTATGCTCAGGCTAACACTATTGCTCGTAAGTTTAGTCTGTGTTCCACTAATGTCAAGATTGCTCTGTTTAAGGCATATTGCACACCTCTGTACACTGCTCATCTGTGGGTGTCTTACCGTAAATACAGCATGCAGAGGTTGCAAGTTGCCTACAACGATGCTATGAGAATTCTCCTTAGAGTACCTAGAGGGGGGAGTGCCAGTCAGATGTTTGTGTCTGTGGGAGTGTGCACTTTTAAAGCTCTTCTAAGAAATCTCATGTTTAAGTTTATGCAACGTTTGGATGTGTCTGAAAATGCCATCATTGTGACACTTACTGATCCTTCTGTGAGCTGTGCCCGCTATTATTCAAAACTGAGAGTGCATTGGATGAATTGTATCTATCGATACTCGTGATATTTAGTGTTTTATGTTTATTTATTTTTATTGAATTGTCATGTTGTGTATCTATGGACCTGAGTCTGCCAATAAAGCTTCATTCATACATGTTTCTACTCATTTTTCATTGACAGTTTCGTTTTTTCCCCTTGGACATAAAAAGAAAAGAGAAAAAAGAAGGTATGACTGATTGACTCTCTTCACCACACTGAAAAAAATAATTCTGAGCAGATGTAAATCTGACATAATTAAATCTATGATATTGACAATAAAAAAATATGTTTGTACCTTTACATGAATATATCTAGTTGTGGACTTAATCTACATTTGTTCAAAATACAAGATATTGTGCATTTTTTATTTAACAATGTATTTAGGTAATCCAAGCCAATCTTTTCATGTACACCTACACAACAAACAATTATCTTGTTGTATTTACTCGTTGTGTAATGGAATTGGGGAAACCCCGCGCACATCACATTCCACCTTGTCATTGCGTGCTAACATATCCTGGCAGAACGGTAAGAATGCTCTTCTGCTAGCTCGAAATAAAAAGTTATATAGCTAATAATATTTCAGTTTTCGTTTTTTTGTGTAGCCTACTACATTATCTAACTGTTATCTATCTAAATTATCTAAGCTATCTGACGAGAAAGTGCTCGTGTTCGTGCAAACACCGTCCTGACCAGCAGCAGAACAAGTTTGCTAGCTAGCTAACTAACTGGACTGAAGGTAGCTAAGAGTTAAGCTAACGTTAGCTAGCTAACACCGAAGTAAGAGTTAGCTGCTAGCTAGTTAGCTTTGTACAGACTTTGTAGCTAGTGTTAGTTAGTATTGTTGTAGGACAAAAAAATATTTGTGTAATTTGAAGATAACATTAGCAAGGTTCCACCGACTAGCAGGACTAACTAGGCTATCTTGGAAATGCATGTGATGGCGTTTTTCATTTGAGCAAGGTTAGCTAGCTAGGTGTGCTAACGTTAGCTAGCTAGTTATTATTTTATTTTTTACTTTTTTCTATCCCTAACCCTTTTTGGATATAAGTCGCTTGTTTTGGGATAGACAGTCCAATACGTTGAGAGATTTTTAATGCAGTTTGTCAGGTTCGAGTGACAAATCAAACATTTGATCTACTGTTCTTGGTACTCTTTTTATATTGTTGCACTTTGTTTTTTTTATTTACTTGTTGCACTCTTAGGTTCTCCAAATGCGCCAGTTATGCTATTCTCCTTAATTTTAAGGGGTGGAGATGGTGGAAGTAGAGGAGATATGAGGGAGGAAGGGAGAGGAGGGGGAGGAAAGATGAAGGGAAGAGGAGGAGAGAAGGAAGGAAGAGATATTGGAAGGAGAGGAAAAGAGATGAGTGGATGGAGAGGTGGGAGGAGAGATGACGGGGAGGCAAGGATTGAAGAGGGATGGAGAGATGAGGAGAGGGAGAACGGTAGGAGGGATGGAGATAGAGAGAGGGAGGAGAGATGCCACTGCTGCTTTTTATTAATATTGTGTGAACACAGTGCATTTTGGACTAAATAAATATTTTAAATAATAAATAAGTACTTATTTTGTCTTGTTTTGGGTCAGATTGCATTTTAGACTGTTTAGAAACATAAGTTGATAACCTATTATTACAGGATGGTATTCCAGAAAACCGGTTTAGTCAAACCTTGGAATTTAACTCAATCCATTTCAAGGTTAGCAAACTTAGTTTTCAGCACTTTCTGGAATACATCCATGATGTTTTATGGGTGTTCAGTACTGTGAGAATTCAAATACAATAAAATGTGTTTGATTTACTTGAAAAAATTGAGCCATCTTTTTGCATCAAAATATTCTATAGATCAAGCAAGACTAGTCTTGTATAAAGTACTTGATTAAGTTAAGTAGATCTCACATGAAAAAAATGATTAGAGAAATGCTTACATTAAGTTGATATTACTTGAAAAAAATTAAGTTTTCGCGTCCCGTCTCTCCCAGGGAGTACGGCCTCTCCTACCTCTCCCTGAGAGCGTGCATCGGCTTGTGGACGGCCTTCCTCTGTCTACTGCTGGTGGCTACGGACGCCAGCTCTCTGGTCTGTTACATCACGCGCTTCACCGAGGAGACCTACGCCGCCCTGATCTGCATCATCTACATCTACGAGGCGCTGGAGAAGCTCCTCCACCTGGGGGAGCACTACCCCATCAACAACAACAACCTACAGAAACTCACCCAGTACTCGTGAGTGCTTTTTTAAAATCCATTCTTAATGAGGCAGGCTGACTAAGAATCCATTTGTGTTAACGGCCTGTGGCGGTCGTTGCAGGGATAGGTTACTCACATTCACACACTCACACTTGGGCTGCCGACCAGTAAATCCAGTTTCCTCCTTTTGGTCATTAGGCATGTCCGCCGTAGCTGTCAGGGATTCGGTGCCTTGCTCAAGAGCCCTTCAGCAGTAGTTGTCGAGAGAGAGGAGGTGGCTATTCACCTCCAGGGATCGGGACTGGTGACATGGTCATAAACCCGTCTCTCTGCCCTTCAGGCTGTCGCTCCCCAAACTGCCCAGAGACTGTCCTTGTAAATGTAGATTTGATGTTGACCATACTACAAGTTGAATGAAGAAGAATGTTGAAAATTCCTGCTGCTGTCTTTTGGTCCTCACATCTCTACATTTTAAAATAGAACTGCTCGTAATTGTGTTGAGGAACCCTGAACCCCAGAGTACACACCAAGACAGTTTGTAAAGGGGTTTGACAACACTGATCATCTGAGGAGCTATAAACTGAGCATATAACCTTAAAGGCATTTATACCGTATTATTACTTTTGGTGTAGCGTGCAGATATATATTCTTTTTGTTGCTGCAAAATGGAAATGGAACCCATCTTGCTAAACAAAGAAACTGCTTATTGCATTTCATTTTACACCTGTAACCCCCGCCCCCTTCAGAGTCTGTGCACAGTGCTGCACTGCTCAATGTCAGCAGCACTGTTGTGGTGTATTACGTATGTATTACGTGCACATGCGTGAGCACATTTGCCTGCACGTGCTAAGGCGACGTGTTTGCTTCACCATGATGGGGCAGATGGTGCAGTACTGTAGGCACACCATCCAGTTTTTTTCAGTAATGGATTTTGCTTTATTTTGAATAATCCCATGTTGACGGTGTTTCAAGAGGATGCATTATCGCAGTGCATAAGCTAGGGATGCACCGAATGTTCGGCAACCGAAGTTATTCGGCCGAATATCGCCAAAATCTGACATAATTAAATCTATGATATTGACAATAAAAAAATATGTTTGTACCTTTACATGAATATATCTAGTTGTGGACTTAATCTACATTTGTTCAAAATACAAGATATTGTGCATTTTTTATTTAACAATGTATTTAGGTAATCCAAGACAATCTTTTCATGTACACCTACACAACAAACAATTATCTTGTTGTATTTACTCGTTGTGTAATGGAATTGGGGAAACCCCGCGCACATCACATTCCACCTTGTCATTGCGCGCTAACATATCCTGGCAGAACGGTAAGAATGCTCTTCTGCTAGCTCGAAATAAAAAGTTATATAGCTAATAATATTTCAGTTTTCGTTTTTTTGTGTAGCCTACTACATTATCTAACTGTTATCTATCTAAATTATCTAAGCTATCTGACGAGAAAGTGCTCGTGTTCGTGCAAACACCGTCCAGACCAGCAGCAGAACAAGTTTGCTAGCTAGCTAACTAACTGGACTGAAGGTAGCTAAGAGTTAAGCTAACGTTAGCTAGCTAACACCGAAGTAAGAGTTAGCTGCTAGCTAGTTAGCTTTGTACAGACTTTGTAGCTAGTGTTAGCTAGTATTGTTGTAGGACAAAAAAATATTTGTGTAATTTGAAGATAACATTAGCAAGGTTCCACCGACTAGCAGGACTAACTAGGCTATCTTGGAAATGCATGTGATGGCGTTTTTCATTTGAGCAAGGTTAGCTAGCTAGGTGTGCTAACGTTAGCTAGCTAGTTATTATTTTATTTTTTACTTTTTTCTATCCCTAACCCTTTTTGGATATAAGTCGCTTGTTTTGGGATAGACAGTCCAATACGTTGAGAGATTTTTAATGCAGAAGAAATTTAATCTGCCACTGCAACTTCTCAGATGGCGTCTTGGGCATCACAAATCTGCACGTAAAATTGTTGCAGAGAATTTGATGCCCAAGTGATTTGAAGATCCGCGACTTCAAGACGCAAATTCTATTCTCAAGAATAAGGATACATCTGAGCAAATATATTTCAAGTGTGCAGCTGCTTCTCTGACTTCAGATTAACGGGTGGGTGAATATTTTCCGAGTGTACAAGCCATCATCAAGTTCTCGGGTGTTTGGCTAGCAGAAACCTTCATAGGTCTCCCTGTGGGCGACACGGCGGCTCAGTGGTTAGCACTGTGGCCTCACAGCAAGAAGGACACGGGTCCTCTCTGTGTGGAGTCTGCATGTTCTCCCCGTGTTGGCGTGGGTTTCCTCCGGGTCCTCCGGTTTCCTCCCACAGTCCAAAGACATGCAGGTCAGGTGGATTGGAGACTCTAAATTGCCCTGAAAGTGATTGACAGTCGATCTGTGTTGGCCTTGTGATGGATTGGCGACCTGTCCAGGGTCTTTCTCTGTCTTTCACGAAATAAAGCCAGTCGCTCAAAAACAAATTCATTGTTGTCAGTTGTGTGTTTTAGGCTAAAACACACAACTTGAACTTGCTGGGCACCTGTAGCTTCGGTGAGGGGATGCCCAGGGCATAATCTACCAAAACCATAGTGAGGATGGTGATGAAGACGGCAAAGTCACTGATGATGGCGCGCACCTTTAGAAGGAACAAACAGACACATTGTTAAGGAAAACTCCACATTTCAGACTACACTGTAGTATGCACAGACTGCAGGATTCTTTGCTATTTCAGATGACAGAGGACAGATGACCAATAGATGGCAGCATAATCAAGTTTCTTCTTAAAATGTCACAGACAGAAAGAAAACCATATTTGGCAGACAGAGAAAAATTGATTTAATTTCACAGTCACGTGACAAAGTAAGGATTAGCTGTAAAATTAGAGCAACACATTCAATAAACCCACTACGATGCACCTGTCAAACAGTGACATTAAAACTGTTGCACTTAGAGAGAGAGAGATCAGCAGAAAGAGAGAAGGCGAGGGTGTTTTGAGCGCGAGTGGGTGTGCGTGTGCGAGCGTGCGTGCCTGTGTGAGACACTCACCTTGGTGGGGAAGTAGCGGCTGGTCGTGAACTCCTTGAGGAAGGCGGACATGAAGACGGTGGAGAAGAAGAGGAGCACGCACAGGAAGAGGACGTCGGGGATGTAGGGGCCTCTACTCGTTAGTATAGTGGCCAGTATCCCCGCCTGTCACGCGGGAGACCGGGGTTCAATTCCCCGACGGGGAGGACTCTCTGCCCTGATGGCATCCCAGGCCGGGTCCTCAAGGCGTGTAAGGCCTACCTCCTGTAGGCGTTACGTCCTGAAATCGACACGCAATGACATTTTCTGTACACACACACACACACACACACGAGTGGAAAGGGAAGAAGAGATAATTAGATATGACATCGCTATTGAAGCACACACAAGCGCATGCACATTGACACGCGCCCTTGATTAACATGGAAATATACTCTCATACAGGTAAAAGGCATGCATTCTTTCATGTAAAAAAAAGTAGGTAAAAACAATGATCAATAAGGTAATATTACTATTAAGAGGAAATCATAAAAGGGAGAAACATACTTGCAGAATTTGAAGAGGATCTTCTCAAGGCCCCGAGCTGCCCAATATGGTGAGGGGCTGCCCAGCAAACAGAGAGTAGGCTATGCCGGTCATGGACACCCCAAACAAGGACTCGATAGCACTCTGGACACAATGGAAACAACGCTCTCACTTGATTGGTTAGCATCCTTATTTGAATCAGTCGATCACGCGTCTGATTTGATCTGATCTTCTCGGCAATATTTCAACATGTTACGTGCTCAATTTCTTTTAGCATTACTAAGGCACAGTTCATCAATCAATGTCATTGTATAAAGACACATTACCTACATTACCTAAAAAAAACACTGGATTATGATTAAGATACTTTTAAGTAAAAGGATTACGTCTGGGAATACTTGAAAACGAGGCTGTTTAAATAGTGGTAGGTGTTCTGTCTTAATAAAATGTTGTGTTTGTAACCTGAAATACATTTCCTCAAATAAACTCCAGTACTTGACTGTATCTGAGCAGAAAAAGCCGCTGGTATAAATATATTCCCATGGAGGGAACAGCTACTGCACAACCGCTTTAGACAAAACCTTGATTTGGGGTCATAGGAGTCTCTCGGGAGCAATAGAGACGCCAAAGCGGTTTCTCACCACTCGCCCCTCTGTGGCCTCCCCCAGCAGTCCTCCGAAGGTGATGACGGCGGACATGCAGGTGCAGTAGAGGAAGAGGAAGGAGGCCAGACACTGCAGACTGAGGGCGTCTGTGTAGTCAGAAAGGTAGTGAGGAGCCTTGCGCTTGATGTCAAAGATGAGTCCTCCAAACAACCTGTGGAGAAACAGGGACTCTGAGAAGCAACATAATGACAGAGCATGCCTCCGGTGCCATGACTGATTCGTGGCTGACGGTGAGAGAATCCGCTCGTCACCGTGCATCTCCATGCTAATTGTGCGCCGCTAAATCCTGTGAAATCCTGCCCACATGTTCCTAATCCCCCCGCAGTCTTTGGCTGCTTCTTGATGAGGCAAAGTGTGGACTACGCACTACACAAGGCTAGACGCCGTGTAAACAATATCCCTAACTTACTATGTATCTTGTTTCCTACAGAGATAAGCAATTAAAGCTGATCTAATGTGCCGTCTCGTGTTAAAGCATTTCTTGTGTTTGCCTCACATGCGTTATCCTCTCCCCTTGTCTCCTCTCAGGATCACAATTTGGCTCATAGTTCTCAAATCATTACAGATTACAAATCCAGAGCAAGACCTCCTCGGATTCTTCCTCCAGCATTAGAAGTGTAATTGAACCCGAGGAAGCCTGTTCTGTCTGTGTATTTCCAGCCATTTCAAGCCCGTCTAAGCCGAAACCTGCTGTATTGTGCTGGTTCCCCTGTCCCCTACACGTCGAGGGCTCCTTACATTGACCTCCAGCATGGTCCAGTTGACCTGGGAGGCTGTGATGTTTCTCTCCTCCCAGTACTGCAGAGTCTCATTGCTGGGGTGACTGGGCTCCACACATGCACACCTATGGAGGGGAGTACACAGACACACACAGACACACACAGACAAACACACCCTTAAGCATATGAAGAACACAAACGCAACTCTACTGTGATTCATATTCCAGGATAATGAAACGTCCTGAAATCGACACGCAATGACATTTTCTGATGGCATTTTACAAAACCCTAAATGCCAGCACCCCCTGCTGGTCACTCCAACAGCATAGAGAAACCACACGATACGCTGCGTATTGACATGGCCAGCTTATGCACTGCGATAATGCATCCTCTTGAAACACCGTCAACATGGGATTATTCAAAATAAAGCAAAATCCATTACTGAAAAAAACTGGATGGTGTGCCTACAGTACTGCACCATCTGCCCCATCATGGTGAAGCAAACACGTCGCCTTAGCACGTGCAGGCAAATGTGCTCACGCATGTGCACGTAATACATACGTAATACACCACAACAGTGCTGCTGACATTGAGCAGTGCAGCACTGTGCACAGACTCTGAAGGGGGCGGGGGTTACAGGTGTAAAATGAAATGCAATCAGCAGTTTCTTTGTTTAGCAAGATGGGTTCCATTTCCATTTTGCAGCAACAAAAAGAATATATATCTGCACGCTACACCAAAAGTAATAATACGGTATAAATGCCTTTAAGGTTATATGCTCAGTTTATAGCTCCTCAGATGATCAGTGTTGTCAAACCCCTTTACAAACTGTCTTGGTGTGTACTCTGGGGTTCAGGGTTCCTCAACAAAATTACGAGCAGTTCTATTTTAAAATGTAGAGATGTGAGGACCAAAAGACAGCAGCAGGAATTTTCAACATTCTTCTTCATTCAACTTGTAGTATGGTCAACATCAAATCTACATTTACAAGGACAGTCTCTGGGCAGTTTGGGGAGCGACAGCCTGAAGGGCAGAGAGACGAGTTTATGACCATGTCACCAGTCCCGATCCCTGGAGGTGAATAGCCACCTCCTCTCTCTCGACAACTACTGCTGAAGGGCTCTTGAGCAAGGCACCGAATCCCTGACAGCTACGGCAGACATGCCTAATGATGAAAAGGAGGAAACTGTGGATTTACTGGTCGGCAGCCCAAGTGTGAGTGTGTGAATGTGAGTAACCTATCCCTGCAACGACCGCCACAGGCCGTTAACACAAATGGATTCTTAGTCAGCCTGCCTCATTAAGAATGGATTTTAAAAAAGCACTGACGAGTACTGGGTGAGTTTCTGTAGGTTGTTGTTGTTGATGGGGTAGTGCTCCCCCAGGTGGGAGGAGCTTCTCCAGCGCCTCGTAGATGTAGATGATGCAGATCAAGGCGGCGTAGGTCTCCTCGGTGAAGCGAGAGGCACGCTCTCAGGGAGAGGTAGGAGAGGCCGTACTCCCTGGGAGAGACGGGACGCGAAAACTTAATTTTTTTCAAGTAATATCAACTTAATGTAAGCATTTCTCTAATCATTTTTTTCATGTGAGATCTACTTAACTTAATCAAGTACTTTATACAAGACTAGTCTTGCTTGATCTATATAATATTTTGATGCAAAAAGATGCCTCAATTTTTTCAAGTAAATCAAACACATTTTATTGTATTTGAATTCTCACAGTACTGAACACCCATAAAACATCATGGATGTATTCCAGAAAGTGCTGAAAACTAAGTTTGCTAACCTTGAAATGGATTGAGTTAAATTCCAAGGTTTGACTAAACCGGTTTTCTGGAATACCATCCTGTAATAATAGGTTATCAACTTATGTTTCTAAACAGTCTAAAATGCAATCTGACCCAAAACAAGACAAAATAAGTACTTATTTATTATTTAAAATATTTATTTAGTCCAAAATGCACTGTGTTCACACAATATTAATAAAAAGCAGCAGTGGCATCTCTCCTCCCTCTCTCTATCTCCATCCCTCCTACCGTTCTCCCTCTCCTCATCTCTCCATCCCTCTTCATTCCTTGCCTCCCCGTCATCTCTCCTCCCACCTCTCCATCCACTCATCTCTTTTCCTCTCCTTCCAATATCTCTTCCTTCCTTCTCTCCTCCTCTTCCCTTCATCTTTCCTCCCCCTCCTCTCCCTTCCTCCCTCATATCTCCTCTACTTCCACCATCTCCACCCCTTAAAATTAAGGAGAATAGCATAACTGGCGCATTTGGAGAACCTAAGAGTGCAACAACTAAATAAAAAAAACTGAAAGTGCAACAATATAAAAAGAGTACCAAGAACAGTAGATCAAATGTTTGATTTGTCACTCGAACCTGACAAACTGCATTAAAAATCTCTCAACGTATTGGACTGTCTATCCCAAAACAAGCGACTTATATCCAAAAAGGGTTAGGGATAGAAAAAAGTAAAAAATAAAATAGCTAGCTAGCTAACGTTAGCACACCTAGCTAGCTAACCTTGCTCAAATGAAAAACGCCATCACATGCATTTCCAAGATAGCCTAGTTAGTCCTGCTAGTCGGTGGAATCTTGCTAATGTTATCTTCAAATTACACAAATATTTTTTTGTCCTACAACAATACTAGCTAACACTAGCTACAAAGTCTGTACAAAGCTAACTAGCTAGCAGCTAACTCTTACTTCGGTGTTAGCTAGCTAACGTTAGCTTAACTCTTAGCTACCTTCAGTCCAGTTAGTTAGCTAGCTAGCAAACTTGTTCTGCTGCTGGTCTGGACGGTGTTTGCACGAACACGAGCACTTTCTCGTCAGATAGCTTAGATAATTTAGATAGATAACAGTTAGATAATGTAGTAGGCTACACAAAAAAACGAAAACTGAAATATTATTAGCTATATAACTTTTTATTTCGAGCTAGCAGAAGAGCATTCTTACCGTTCTGCCAGGATATGTTAGCGCGCAATGACAAGGTGGAATGTGATGTGCGCGGGGTTTCCCCAATTCCATTACACAACGAGTAAATACAACAAGATAATTGTTTGTAGTGTAGGTGTACATGAAAAGATTGGCTTGGATTACCTAAATACATTGTTAAATAAAAAATGCACAATATCTTGTATTTTGAACAAATGTAGATTAAGTCCACAACTAGATATATTCATGTAAAGGTACAAACATATTTTTTTATTGTCAATATCATAGATTTAATTATGTCAGATTTACATCTGCTCAGAATTATTTTTTTCAGTGTGGTGAAGAGAGTCAATCAGTCATACCTTCTTCTTTCTCTTTTCTTTTTATGTCCAAGGGGAAAAAACTAAACTGTCAATGAAAAATGAGTAGAAACATGTATGAAATGTTGAGACTGCACTTATTATGATCATTATTATTGCCACTGTAATTTGTATTAGTTATGAACCCTTTGAGGTGAGGATTTATCTACTCAACCAGTTTAACATGTTTTCATGTTCATATTTAGTGTAAATATCCGTTATAAAGAGCAGAAATGTAATCTGATACAAGTCTAGTAACACAGGCGAAGGTAGAGACAAACAGGTTTTACTGGTGAATGGTTCAGAGGGTGGCAAGGTAGGGACGACAAGCAGGGAGACGGGCTGGTGCAGGCGTGGTATGAACGGAGCTGGGAGACAGGCAGGCAGGCAGGCAGGCGGGGAACCAGGAAGACAGACAGGCAGGCGGGGTCTGGGTACAGGACAACAGGGTTAGCAAAGGCGTGGGAGAAACTTTGAGAATAAATCTGCAAAGGGGCCGAGAAACGAAACTGCCGGGGCGGTAAAAACAACGATCTGGTGATGAGTGGATGGAAAGCCGAGGTTCTTAAACTGGTGGTGAGGAATTGATGGATGGCAGGTGTGCGGGGTAGAGCAGGTGATCGGGATGAGGTGATGAATGCAGGGAGGAGCTGGAGACTGGAGCCACGCCCACCAACACACACACACACACACACACACACACACACACACAGACAGGTAGAGACTGGTTTATTTCCTTGTTGAAACTGTTCAACTTTCACGTCTCGTCGTGTCGCAGAAGATTTTCAACACAAGGTATTGTAACCAACACTTTACATGACAGTTTACAGTGTTCAGAAAGCGACACAACAAATAACTACTACTTCGAATCTAAGACTTTGGGAGACTGGTAAGAACGTTACTATCTCCGGTCCCTTACCCTGTCTCAATCGGGGGGATATGAAGTATAGCCGCCTTCGCCAGCTCCATCTTTGGCTGAAGGGATGCTGTTGGTACTGGGGCATTCCATACGTTGATAATTTTACTCTCTTTAGTGACAGGTATGATTTGTACAATAGGGATGGAGTGCACCTGAATAGTGCTGGAGCTAGGCTGCTCTCAAGGAACATTCTCGATACACTACAGTCCCTCTTGTTTAAGAAAAATCTCTGCATACCTGCAAACTGATACAATTTATGTCCAAGCCTTACACTTGCACAGTTATTTCACCCCACTCAATCCTCTCCCCAGCTCAGGCTTGGGCAGTTGACCAGTCATAATGACAGTACTGTCCTACCATCATTACTTCTTGCACCTCCACTATTGCCACCATTGGTTATTCCCACCCGAATCACTGTTAGATACCCTAGTCACAATTCAAACCGTGCTGTTGTCAGCTCAAACCTAATCACAATACCCCTACAGCCTTCTGTTGCCACTTCTATTTATGCTCCAAATAATGTACTATATTCTACAGCTCACCTAAATGGTCCGCACATTATTGAACCTATAGTCTATTTGAATAATCCACATACCTTTTAAAGAAAGAAAAGGCTTGGGGCTGATTCATTTAAATGTAAGGAGCATACTCCAACCTCAAAAATTAGATCACTTAAAAATTCTGATATCTCAATCAGACCCAGATATTTTAGTGCTAACTGAGTCCTGGCTAAAAAAATCTGATAGTGACTCCTCCATAGCACTAGACCAGTATAATGTATTTAGAATAGATGGGATTGGAAGGGGGGGTGGAGTGGTTATGTATGTGAAATCGTGTTTTTCTGCCACTGTTCTGAATGCCATTACTGCTCCTATGTGTTTTGAACTTCTTGTTTTGAAGATAGATTTGGGTCCTAATAATTCACTAAACGCGATTGGGGTGTATAGACCCCCATCGGCTGATGCTAGCTCTATTGATAAATTAGCAGATTTAGCATCTCAGTACTCTGATGTTGAAATGATCATTTTGGGTGATTTTAATCTTGATTGGTTGGGTAACTATTCTAGTTATCTCAAGGAGGTTAGTGGTAACCTAAACATAACTCAGCTGATTACTGAACCCACGAGGCCAAATCTGAAAAACAACTCTAGATCTACCTTAATTGACTTAATTTTTTCTAACAGAAAAGACAGAATTGTTGCTAGTGGTGTATTTGACTTAGGATTTAGTGATCACTGCCCAACAGCTTGTATCAGGAACACTAAACTAAAGAAAACTCAATAATCTCACACTATCATCAAAAGAAATCTAAGAAACTTTAGTGATCAAGCTTTCCTGTTTGACCTTTTTCAGTGACATTTGCTATACTTCGAAAATCCCTGACGTAGAATTGGCCCTAGATTTCTTCATTAAAACCTTTCTTTCAATCCTTGATAAACATGCGTCGTTTAAGAAATTTAGAGTAAAAGATAAGGTAACCCCTTGGTTTACACCTGAATTATCATCCTTATTCAGAGAAAGGAACAGAGCCTGGGCTCTCGCCAGACGATCTGGGGATTCATCCCATTGGTTGTCATTTAGACAGATTAGAAACAAATGTATACATCAGCTGTCAGGAAAGCAAAATCAGATTATTATTTAAAATTAATTACAAGCTCGTATTCAGATCCAAAAAAGTTCTGCAAGGCAGTGAATTCTAACAAAACCAAGGCTACTATTTCCTTGCCTACAATGGTCAAATCTAATGATTGCTTGATAAGTGAACAAACTGAGATCTGCCTGGCCTTTAATAGGCATTTCGCACATGCTGGTCATTTGTTTGTTAATGATGATTGTGAGGGGCCCCCTACTGGTGATTGTGGTCATGTGCGAGTCGAGAGACATGTCTCTCAGTTTTCTCTTGAGCCCTTTTCTAGTAGTGGTGTTCTTGAAGCATTGCAATCAATTGATACTGGGAAATCAACTGGGGAGGATAGTTTGGATCCCTTTTTTTCTCAAATTAACTGCTCCATTAATTACAGAACAAATAACATATAATTTAATCTTTCTATATCTACAGGCATAGTTCCCTGCATCTGGAAAACAGACCATGTTTTTCCATTGTATAAAGGTGGGGATAGAAGTGATCTTAATAATTATCGTCCAATCTCCAAGTTGTCCTGTTTAGCTAAAATCCTGGAATCACTGGTGAATAACCAACTCAAAGCATTTCTCACAAATCATTCTGTATTAATCCCACATCAATCTGGTTTTAGAGCTACACATAGCACGATCTCAGCCAACACTTTAGTTAAAAATGATATATCCGCCCTAGATAAAAGAAAACATTGTGCTGCCCTTTTTATAGATCTATCAAAAGCATTTGATACAGTTGATCATTTTCTTCTTTTAAACAGACTACACAGCGTTGGTTTTGATGAAAATGCTTGCAGTTGGTTTCAGAGCTATTTATCTGGGAGACTTCAGTGTGTGAAAGCTGGAACCCAATCAGTTTTTACCCATTACAAAAGGTGTTCCACAAGGTTCAATCCTGGGCCCTGTTTTATTCACTATTTATATTAATGACATTATTTTATCTCTGAGTGGTTGTCAATTTCATCTTCACGCTGATGACACTATTATTTATTGCATTGCAGACTCTGTACAATTAGCTATGGAGAATCTACAGCTTTCACCTGTGCTTAAACACCAGTAAGATGAAGGAGATGGTGATTGACCCCCGGAGGAAGGCACCACCCCTCACACCGGTGAACATCCAGGGCTTGGACATAGAGATGGTGGACAGTTTTAGGTACCTGGGTGTTCACCTCAACAATAAACTGGACTGGACACACAACACTGACGCCCTGTACAAGAAGGGCCAAAGTCGCCTCCACCTTCTGAGGAGACTGAGGTCCTTTGGAGTACGCAGGCCCCTGCTACGGACCTTTTATGACTCTGTGGTAGCTTCTGCTATTCACTACGCTGTGGTCTGCTGGGGAGCGGGCAGCACTGACCGGGACAGGAAGAGACTGAACAAGCTGGTCAGGAGGGCCAGCTCTGTCCTGGGCTGCCCACTGCCCTCTGTGGAGGAGGTGGGTGAGAGGAGGATGTTAGCCAAGCTGACCTCCATCAGGGACAACACCTCTCACCCACTGCATCAGACAGTGGAGGCCCTGAGCAGCTCCTTCAGCGGCAGACTCCGTCACCCTCAGTGTAGGAAGGAGCGCTACCGCAGGTCCTTCATCCCCACCGCTGTTAGACTGTTCAACCCTACAGTCTAGTCCTCATCTTTCCTCTCTTATATAGAACTGTGCAATACCCCACCCCCCCCCCCCCCCCAACAACCAGTCAATCATCTCCCCCTCCACCACCTTGTAAATATGTATATAGCCATAGCAATATATTATAGGCCTACAGTCTCTCCCATAATACACTTTATTTAAGCTGCATACAGTCTTTTAATATTTAATATTTAATTTGTTAATACTCCTTGTTTATCTTTGTCTTTTTCTTATGGCACTCTATTGTTTGCACACTTGTTTTTTGCACTATATTGTCTATTCTATTCTGTTTTCTATTGTTGTGAGCTGCCATAACATGTGAATTTCCCCACGGCGGGATTAATAAAGTCTGTCTATCTTATCTTATCTTAATGCTCTGCAAGATGCGCTTATTACTCTCACACATGGAAGCCCTGATAAGAGTCGGTTTTGATCCAGATGGTTTGAAACAGAACAAAATAAGAAAAAATAAATGAGTAAGAAATGCAGTTTAAATAATTTAATCATTATAAAAGCCAACAAAATCATTCCAAAGTCCGCCAGTCTGTTCTTGATAGACTTCTATAACGTCATCGTCCTCCATTTGTTACGGTGAGGTAAAGCTCTGGACCCAAAATGCAGACCACAGGTATGAGACTGACAGGAGGTATGGGAAAAAGGGGATTTATTATTGATGCAGCAGGTGGTGGAGAGGTGAGGGGTGCAGGGGCCAGGCTGGGGAAACCGGGGTAGTGACGAGGCCGGGGCAGAGGAGGCAGAGAGGGAGCAGGCAGGTGAGGCAGGGGCAGGGGAGACCGGAGGGAGGACCAGGAGCCGGGGAAGCAGACTGGGGCTGGAGCAGGCAGGCGAGGAGACAAAAAGGGTAAGTGTAGTAAGTGAAAGTATAGTAAGTGAAAGCACAAAAATACTTATGTCTTTTTTCCGTTACCCGGAGACAAAAAAATACATTAATACTTTAAACTGTACACCTTACCGTATCAGACATGATATGCTGTAACCGGCTAGAGCTTGCGTTGAGAATTCTAACTCTACACTCGACCTGCCACGGTTTGTGGCAGCTGATAAGGACCTGCCGCGTGGCTCCAGTCTCCGGCTCCTCCCTGCATTCATCTCCTCATCCCGATCACCTGCTCTACCCCGCACACCTGCCATCCATCAGCTCGTCACCACCAGTTTAAGAACCCCGGCTTTCCATCCACTCATCGCCGCATCGTTGTTTGTACTGCCCGTCATTTTCGTTTCTCGGCCCCTTTGCAGATTTATTCTCAAAGTTTCTCCCACGCCTTTGCTAACCCTGTTGTCGCTACAGAGGTTGGTGAACGCTGCACGACGCATCACCAGGTCGGAGCTGCCCTCCATGGAGGTCCTCTACCAGCAGCGTAGCAGGAAGAAGGCCAGCAGGATCCTGAAGGATCCTTTCCACCCCAGCCACAAGCTGTTCTGCCTGCTGCCCTCAACAGGCCACTTTCATCATCAAACCTTTATTTAACCAGAAATAAAAACCCATTGAGACCGAGGTCTCTTTTTCAAGGGTGATCTGGCCAAGAAGGCAAGCACGAATTACATCAGTACATAAACATAACAAAACACAATACACATACAAGTTGTCAGTAGACTACCATACAACCAAAATTGAAAACGAAAAATAACATTCAGCTTAATAAAATACAAGGGCAATAAAACAGTAACAATCAACCTCAGCGTACTGAGGGGACGGAGGCCAGAGGTAAAGTAGAAAAGTGCTACACATCAAAGCAGGAGCAGCAGGTGGCAAGGAATTCAGATATTTTATGTTTGAAGCAATACAAAGAGATCGGAGAGGCCAATTTAAGACGTGTCTGGAGGTCATTCCAGGACCAAGGGCCGAAATAAAATAGGCTTCTTTTACTTGCCTCAGTCCGCACGGGCGGCACTTTAAAACGCATCCAGGTACTAGATCTGAGATTAAGGGAGTTTTTAATTAATTCAAGCTTGGAACAGATGTACCATGGAAGTTTGCCAAGAACAGCCTTATATATAAAAACATACCAGTGCTGCAACCTGCGTGTAGCCAATGAAGTCCAACCAGTTAGTGAGTAAAGTGTACAGTGATGCGTCCTATAAGATGAGTTGGAAATAAATCTCAGAGCGGCATGGTAAAGCGGATCAAGTTTGGCTAGGGCAGTAGGACAAGCAAATCTATAAACTGTGTCACCATAATCTAATTGTGACAAAAAAAGGGCCATAACCACCTGTTTACGGGAGGCAGGGGAAAAGCATGATTTAACCCTATAAAAAAAAAAAAAAGCAACTGTGAATTTAAGTTTTTTGATTAAGGCATCAATGTGATGTTTGAAATCTCAAGGTCACTTTACTTTTACAACTACACCCCCCCAGAGAGCTGGGCCTCTGTGGGGGTGTGGGAGTGGGAGTCTAGGCCCTGCCAGGCCGGCAGTTGAAACCCAGGTCAGGGAATTCAGCTTGCTATGACTACTCGCACCCCCCCCCCCGCCCCCACGCACAACAGGCCACTTTATAATTTATATACTAGATTATAATTTTATACTATAACTTTTTACTTATAATTTAACTTTATATTATAATTTTATACTTATAACCTTGATACTTTGTAACCCTGTACTTCTTAGTATTGTACTTCCTAACATTGTACTCTTTATTATATTTCTTGTGTTTTTTTAAATTGTTTTCTTAAAACTGTTGTCTTAGCGTTAGGTGTCAAAGAGACACAAGAATTTCATTACACACTTTTGCTTCTGTAAACGTTGTGTATATGACAATAAAAACCTTGAACCTTGAACCTGTACCCAGATCCAGCCTCCTTCCCTGACTCCCCGCCTGCCGCCCTACCACCGCCTGTCTACCCTGCCTGCCTGCCGTCCTGTCTCCCAGCTCCGTTCTCACCACGCCTGTACCAGTCCGTCTTCCCTGCTTCCCTACATTGCCACCCTCTGAACAATTCACCAATAAAACCTGTTTTGTCTCTACCTTCGCCTCTGTTGTTTGCACTTGGGTCCTGAACACGATCGTAACACACATTTGCCACTTTTTCGACACATAAACTTCTTGAAGCTTGAATCAATTTTATAAAGGGTGAACAACGGCTGAATAGTGTCTTCATTATTGTGACCTTTTTCCCCATGTAGTGCACCATGTGAAAGTCATGACTGTATTAACTGAATAGCAAATTTTAAAATTATTTTAAAATATATTCACTGATAGAAAGCCCTTAGTACATGATTTTCAATTAGAATCCTGTGATGCACTGAGAAATGTAGAGGTCACCTAGACTAGTACACACAGTAGTATACACACACGTTTGGGGTCTATATCTGTGATTGGTCATCTGTAGTTTACAACAGCTTGAATGATGAAGATCAAGCTTCACATGGTCAGGTTCTTCTGCCTCTCCCAAACAAGTGTGCTGTTAAGACAGACAGGACAAACGGTGAAATAAAGTTTGGGCTATGCAGATGCCACAAACTGCGGCATCTAACGTGGCAGATAATAAAGAATAATGAAAATACAAAAATCTAAGAAAACATAATAAAAAGAATATGTGCCATATCTAAAGGCCCTGTCACACTATTGCGTATCGGACTAGCGTATGCCAGCGTATGAAAAAAAACACTCATACACTGGTATACGCTGACATACGCTAGGGGTACGTTAGGCAGAGGTTTTATAAGTTTCAAGCACGGTCGCATACGCTGGCATCCTGAGCGTATGCCAGTGTATGGTTTATACGCAAAGCATATGCTAGGCATACGCTGAATACACTCGAGTTACGCTAGAGGTACGCTAGAGGTACGTTACTCATAGGTGGAATACGCTGGTCATACGCTGACATACGCTGGGGGCCCTGTCCCACTATTGCGTATGAGAAAAACGTATTAGTTGCGTATGAAAATTCATTTCATACGCACAAAAAGCCCTTGAAAATACAGAGTTTATCTTTTACTTACCTTATTGAACCTATGAGTAGCGTATGAACTGCGCATGTCCAGCGTACCGCTATCACGTGACACTATTGCAACATTATTGCAATAGACGTAAAGCTATCAACATGGCTCCCAAGAAGACATCGTCTACCCGGGGCCGAGAAAAGGGCAAGAAGCAGGAAATGGGATCCTATATACACTATCAAAACGCTGATATTGAGTTTCTATTAGTATGTGATTTTGAAATATCCAAACTGCCCATAAAACTTTCCAAATTTCACCAACAGGTTCTGTTAAATTGGAAAATTATGTTCAAGCATAATTTCAGCCCCCACAATGTTCCAGTGTGGAACAATAGGGTGATATTGAGTCGGGGGAGGTCTATGTTTTTGGAAGACTGGATGACAAAACAAATTTGGTCTGTTATACATATAATGGATGGAAATGGAAACATACTTGAACTGAAGGATTTTAATGCTAAATATAGAACGAGTTGCTCCAATGAGATCTATAAGAAAGTCTCACAGAATATCCCAAAAGTCTTTATTCACTTGATAAAGAACAATATTTTGAACATACCGACTCCAAATTTACACAAAGTGAAGATAGATGATCTGGACCTCGTAAACGAAAAATGTAACAACAAGTTTTTAAAGCTATACTTAGTAAACATCTTGTATCCAGGTAGAACAAAAAGCTCACTCATTCTTAAAGATTATAACAAATCTGAAATATCAACTATTCGAACAAAATACTTAAAATTCCCAATTCCCCCTAAGTGTAAAGAAGTTCATTTTAAAACTATAAACAACATTTATCCCTCAAATGAATTTATGAAAAGAAGATTTAAATTTGTGGTGGATAACTGTTATATTTGTAAAACGAATCTGGAAACGACTGAGCACCTGTTTTATGAATGTTGAGACTGTCCAAGAATTGTGGAAATCTCTGCCACGACTTGATATCGTCCGGCTCCAGAAATATTGACTTTTGTAGCATTTCAAAAATGTAGCATGATGTATATACGCAAAGATAATGCTAGCTTTTACGCTGAATACACTCGAGTTACGCTAGAGTAGCAAAGAGGTTACGTTACTTCATAGTGAATACGTCTGGTGCTTTACGAATGACATACGCTTGTAGGCCTGTCGAACACATATTCGTATGAGATAAACGTATTATTGGTATGAAAATATTTACTATCGCATAAAAGCCCTTGTAAATAATACAGAGTTTTATTACTTTTACTTACCTTTATTGAACCTATGATTACGTATGAACTGTCGCATGTTGTTGCAAGTACCGCTATCACAGTGACATATTGCAACATTAGTTGCAATAGACGTAAAGCTATCAACATGGCTCCCAAGAAGACATCGTCTACCCGGGGCCGAGAAAAGGGCAAGAAGTAGGAAATGGGATCCTATATACACTTTATCAAAACGCTGGGGATACGCTTGCCATACGCCAATCATACGCTAGTTGTACGTTAAATACGTTACTAAATACGTTACGCATTTAACGTTAGATACGTTAAATAGCGTATTCAGCGTATACCCAGCGTATGCTTTGCGTATAAACCATACACTGGCATACGCTCCAAAATTTTCAGCATGCTTAAAAATGTTCCGCGTCTTCAGCGTATGTCAGCGTATACCAGCGTATGAGTGTTTTTTTTTCATACGCTGGCATACGCTAGTACGATACGCAATAGTGTGACAGGGCCTGTAGTAGTAGCAGCTCTTCTCCAACACCAGTATGATCTGATCGATTTGGCAGTTCACCATGTCACGTGATAGCGGTACGCTGGACATGCGCAGTTCATACGCTACTCATTCGCTAGCCATACGCAGACTACGTTGGCCTTACGCTGGCAATACGCTACTCATAGGTTCAATACGGTATTTTCAAGGGCTTTTTGTGCGTATGAAATTTTCATACGCAACTAATACGTTTCTCTCATACGCAATAGTGTGACAGGGCCTTGAACAGCGTCAGGTCAGTGGCAGATGACACCTAACATGGCAGATTATAAACACATAATAAAGAATAATATTGAAAATAAAAACATCAATAATAAAGTAACATGGCAGGTCCCTATCAGCCCCTATCGAGTGGCAGCTGGAGCTGCCAGCGGTAACAAACACATACTAAAGAATAATGTTGAAAATAAAAACATCGGTACCTACCGTGGCAGCTACCTGAACCTCTAGCGGCTAGAGGCTATCAGGCTAGAGTCTAGCCTGACTCTGTACACAAGATTCGAGACGCCGGACTCTTCTTCGTGACCCACACACAGCTGTTATATACACTGTGACAGCCCCTGGTACTTCCTGTTGGGTAGATTCCCAGGAAGTGATCACTGAAATGTCCCACACCTGTGTGGGCTGAGCTTCTCAGCTATATAAACTGTTGGAGTCAGTCTCTCTGTCTCTCTCTTCATTTGGATGTTTTGGTTTGGTAATGTATTTGGGTTAGGTTTCTTTTGAACACACATCCACACATTACAGACGTCACTCATCCATTCACTGCACACATTATTGATGTTACTGATTCACATGTAGCACATTACTTTAATTTATTTTCCCTTTTGTTAAATAAATTATATTAATTATATGTCATGTGTGGTCTCCTCTTTTGTCATCCCTTGAGCCGGGCTGTGACACAACACAACAGCTCAATAGGCTGCTGACTGCTTCTTCCCTCAATCGTTCTTTGTCCATCTTCATCTTTTCCTTTTCTTGGCCAGTCTCAGATTTGGCTTTTTCTTTGCTACTCTGCCTAGAAGGCCAGCATCCTGGAGTCGCCTCTTCACTGGTGACGTTGGGACTGGTGTTTTGGTACCATTTGATGAAGCTGCCAGTTGAGGACCTGTGAGGGGCCTGTTTCTCAGACTAGAGACTCTGATGTACTTGTCCTCTAGCTCAGCCTCCCTTCTCTTTCTATTCTGGTTAGAGCCAGTTTGCTCTGTTCTGTGAAGGGAGTAGTAACACCGTTGTATGAGATCTCCAGTTTCTTGGCAGTTTCTCACATGGAATATCTTCACTTCTCAGAACAAGAATAGACTGACGAGTTTCAGAAGAAAGGTCTTCTTCTGGCCATGTTGAGACCATCATCGAACCCACAAATGCTCCAGATACTCAACTAGTCTGAGGATTTTCATTGATCAATGAGCCTTTTAACACGATAAACTTGGATTAGCGAACACAATGTGCCATTGGACACATTAACAATCAGCCGTTTCAGCTATAATAGTCATTTACCACATGAACAATGTCTAGACTGTATTTCTGATCAATTTAATGTTATTTTCATTGAAATAAATTGTGCTTTTCTTTCAAAAATAAGGAGATTTTTAAGTGACCCCAAACTTTTGAGTGGTAGTGTACCTGTACCAGTCTAAATGTTGGTATGATGGATGCTACCGTGTAGCGACTCAGGTTGGACTGGACTCTCTGCCCAGCCTCCTTCATCGTCAGGCCATGATTGATGATGTGGTCCACCAAAGTGGCCCTAATGTCGTCGGAAATATGTCTCCGTCTATTGCCTGGTCCCCTTCTTTGTTCTTGTCCTCGTCCTCCTCTTCCTCCTCTTCCTCATCCGACTCCTCTCTCTTCCTCTCGCTCTCACTGTGTGTGTGTGTGTGTGTGTGTGTGTGTGTGTATATAAATCCATCTATACAGGCATTTCTATTTGTATGGACACACATCAAGGGTGGGGGAAGTGTGGGGCATGTTGTTTGACTTTGGCTTCACCAACATTACGTTTCAAAACATACATGCCTGGTATGCCAGGTAAACGGAAGCAGCAAACAAGTCATTCTTTTACTAAAAGATCATTTCTAAATGAGGATCTCGGTCACTCAGCTTGCCCGAGCTTTAAAGTCAACACATTCTGTTGAAGTCAATGCTTGCTTGAATAGAAGAAGATGGAAACAACTGAAGACAACAAGAGAGATGTTTAGCTTGGAGCAGTGAGATGAATAAAACACCAAATAAAACAAGGTGTCAAACAACAGACTCTCAGATTCATGAGAATCATTTATTTCTGTGTCATTCATTCAATTTCCCAAATTAAATGTCCATGTTCTTGTACATGTGTGATGTTCAAACCCTGTTCAGTTACGACACATAGAAGACACTATTTACAGTGTGTGTGTGTGTTTGTGTGTGTGTGTGTGTGTGTGTGTGTACTCAAAAAATCCTATGGGAATTTTAAGGGATAAATCCCATAGAAATCGTGTGGGAGAATTTTTCTTCTCTTTTTGCAGGTGGTGCTGGTGCATGAGACTGTAGATGTTGACCCTGCATGCTTAAGTGGAAATCCAAGGTCTAGAATGTGACTAGCTATTATTTGTACATTTTCGGTCATGTGGTAACCTTGGGTATTATAAAGGCAATCATAGGTTGAACTGTTAAAATGGTACTCTGTTATAAGGCATAAAGCTGAATTTTTGGAATTGTCTGGACACACGCATTTCAAACCTAATTCTGAAGTAGTTACTAAGCCGGGACAAAAACAGTTTTTGTTGCAAATGAAAGCCAAGATATCAGTTCTTCCACAGTTAAAGTGACAAGTACCTGCAACCTTGTACACATGTTGTATTTTATTGTTGAAAATCGTGAATTTTAGTATTTTGCTCATGTTCAGAAGTATCCTGAGAGGACAGTGTCTATGTCTGATTCATCATACTGGCAAAGCATTTAATATATGTGTATTTCTTTCAGAATAAACCATTTCTGGTGCTTCAGTACTTTAATAATGGTAAAATTAATCAATTTTAAAACTGCGACTTGGTTAATTCTATTCAATTTTTAGAGCTCCACCAGAAGAAGATTATTACTCTGATTGTACATTCTCTAAGTAAGTAATCAGGTACTATTTCAACATTTTGGAACCTGAAAATTTGAGAAAGATATCTTCAATAGTTTTTGAGCAATAAGGCTGTGAACTTGAGAAAAAAATTACAGGCGGAATTTAAAAAATGACACCCCACCCCCTTTGTAGGCCCTTAACATGTCAACTACAAGGTTAAGAAGGTTATAAGTCCACCGTAAGGTTTGTGTTCTTGCTCTGCATTTTCCTTTCATGCATTTACCCAGAATGCATCCAAAATGAGGGGGTATAGCTCAGTGGTAGAGCATTTGACAGCAGATCAAGAGGTCCCAGGTTCAACTCCTGGTGCCCCAGCAGTATCCTCAGTAGCCTCTTCTAGTGGCAAGAAAAATCTCTTATTGCACCTTTTGCTATTTCTTCCTTCCTGTTGCTTTGTATCTTCTGCCATCCTCTTTACATTTACAGGGTGAAGAGTCAACAGAGGAAAATGATAATGTTCTCTATGCCCAGCATCATCTGTTCAATGTTGTGGATTAAAATGAAGTGTTGCATGAGGATTTGTGTCCTTCTCAGAAAGACAACTACAGACATGGGTTACTGATATTACAGAATCTAACTGAAGAGAGAAAAACCTAAAGCTGAAGAGTCAGTGATGTGCAGGACAGAGAGCCTCCTTGTTGAATAAACTTAGATCGAGACAGAAGTCCTTTTTAAAACAATCATGAATTACATGAGCACATTTATTAGCACACAGAAGACAATACAATACAATACAATACAATCCTATATAAGACAATACTGAGCGCTCAGGAGAGATACGCACACATGGGGAAAGCGTACGGATCTCTGCCATGGAAGCGTCAGGGCAAAGTTTATATAGTTAAAGGAAACAATAAAAGGGGATGAATATGCAAGAGCGCTATCTACTAGGGGAAGGACTAAAAGCAAAGAAGCACAGACGCAACTAGTGAGGTCACAAGGTTACTTGGAGCACCTCTCTGGGCATACGTGTCTAAAAGAAGTAATGGGGGAGGCTTTCTGGATGGTACCGGCTCTTGGGTGTCTGTGTTAAGATCTAAGCTGACCTGTGGCCTGCATTGCCAGGCACAACTTGTTCTTACAACAGATGATATGCGACTTATTGACAAGATGTCTGTGCAGACATCCTGGCGTCTCAACATGTGCGTATTCTAAGGCCTATGGGAAAGAGCAACATCACCGAAATACAGGGGATAACAAATATAGGGAATAACTCAACAATTCAATATACCATGTATAATAAGCACAACAAATTGATATATTACCAATCAACAGGTAACACACGTAAATTCTTCCACACTCCTCCTCACCAATGAAACCAGAGAGAGACAGAGAGGATGCACTGGACCAGAGTAGGAGGTCCTACACTGTCCTACACTGTCCTACACCTCCACTACTGACATCAAACCATAGACATATTAGTTCCTTATTTCACATCTCATCACATGATGGGTTAAAACGTGCTTGTCATGGGGGGACCCAGCAGGAGGTTGGGTTTAGAAGACGGTGGTCTTGTCCTCACTGAGACATCTAAAGTGTGTTTGACATGTCAACTCCACAGATTGGTTGGATCAGTCATCGTCCCCACCATTGATCAAAATGGATTTGAGGTTTCCAACATAGAAACCAGGTCCTACGTGACTGAAGACCACATACTCATCCATGCACTCACTTACACAGGAGTCATTCACATGTTATTGGATTTCTTCATTGAAATAATTGTAATTACACTATTAGTTGTGTGAAAATCTCTTTATGGATATTACTCACTATTTTAAACACTGATCATTAATGATGTTTTGCAGCACATCTATCACCCCATCCATTTGGTTTAATGGCAACAAAAAATCACCCACCACCACACCCCACCCACTTTGTGCATTTTCTCCTCAATTCTATTGAAGTGAAACGTTATTTTTCTTAATTTATCAGAGAGTACATAGATCACTCCATTATTATTGGACTTAATGTGATCTTGGTGTGAGGATGCTGTCTGGTTGGATTTTCAAATCAAAACAACAGTGCTTGGTGGATTATGACATCATAAAGGTCCTGGAACTCGTGTTGAGCTTTATAAAGGTGCTAGATGTGGATTTTGGTCATTGCACTACTGCGACTGGAAGAAGAACAACGTGATTTTGGTAAGTCAGTGGTTTTCCTCTTTAATGTTTAAGTGTTTGAGGTCCAGTGATGCTGGAACTTCCAACCAGAGGTGGAAAGAGGAGTGAAAGATGTGTTTAGTCAGGTAGCACTTTGATTTGACTTGAGCAGGTTTCTAGACAAGTATATTCTCTCTTCATACTCTGACTTGAGGAAAGGTCAGAAAAATGATTTGACTCAATTAAAAGTAGCCGTCTTCTGTAATGTACTGTGTTCACACTAACATGACCTTCATGTAGAGTGTTACATCGTCTCCAGTGTTTCAGCCATTTCTACTCTGCACGGTAAATATTGGGAAAGTATCTTAGTTAATATGTGTAGCAGTAAAAGTGCAGAATACATTTACCAACTTGATGTTAAACACTGACACCAGATAGGAAAACGCTCAATGTTGAATGACAAGTTAACATTGAGAGGTTAACTGTTAATTGTTACTGTTAATTGCATATTTAAAGGGATTGAAGTAACTATTTTCTCTCTATTCTCTCCATGTCTCCATTTTACTTTCAGTTTTCCTCCATAGCAAAAATGGCATGCTGTCTCCCCTGGCTCTGTCCACGCAGGAAGTCCAGTAACTTTAAGAGACTGGATACATTTAAGATCCTGGGCAGCCTTGGAGAGGAGTGCTATGTACACAAATGTGAGAAACTGGACACCGGAGAGATTCTGGCCATAAAGATGTCAATGGATATAGAATTTAATAACGGTCGCGCCGAATATGAGGTGGGTGATTTTACTGTCATGCAAAAGATTATGTTACATCTGCTCTGTTGGTCAGATTTAGTCTGTGTATCACGTAAACTACCTGTTGATAACATCACCATGTCAAACTTGTCATGTATCCCTAGTTGTCCATGTTCAACCATCTCAGATGTCTGGATGCGGATGAGACCAACATTGTGAAGTTCTATCAGGACGTCAAGATCGACGGTTTAACCTGTCTGGTGTTTGAGCTGTTGGACATCACCTTATTTGACTACATGAAGCAGAGGGAGTTCAACCCTCTGCCACTAAACGTCATGAGGTCCATCATCCAACAGGTACAGACCCCATCAGACAGGAAGTAAATTCAAAGCTTCAGAATGTTCCACTGTAGTTCATGCTCTATATTCTATGACCGACTTTGTCCCTGCAGTTGGCCACAGCATTCAAGGCCCTGAAGAGCATCGGAGTGATCCACGCAGATGTGAAGACGAACAACGTCATGCTGGTGGATCGTCTGAGAGAGCCCTTCAGGGTGAAGCTGATAGACTTTGACGCGGCCCTTCTGAGTACTGAAGCCCATCATGGCTCTATACGTCAGCCCCTTGTCTACAGGTGAGATCTACTGGAGAGGGTTTGCAGTTTCTCACTTCTACTGTAAATACATAGCAGAGTGTGTGTTTCCTGTCCATACCGGTGAGGACAAATGTTGAATTCAGGGCTACATAAGTCTCAGCTGTTGTGACATTCTCCTACTGATGCCTCCTTGTTTCATTTCTACCATGTTTCCCCATGTTGTATTATTATTCCTCAAAGCACGACAATGTTTCTGATTTGGTGTGCTGCTGTTCTTCCACACTCAGGTCTCCAGAAATCCTTTTGGGGCTCCCAATTTCTGAGGCTGTGGACATGTGGTCGCTGGGCTGCATGATGTGGGAGCTGTTCCCCTGTACAACACTCTTCCCTGGGTGGCGTGAATATGACGTGGTCAGTACCTTACTATAACTGCTCCCTTTCTACACGAACCCTTAATTATTGATAGCAGTAGCTACTCTAAGACCAGCAGATGATGATCACAGCAGACAAGTAATAAAACCATATGGAGTCCTGATAGTCTAGACTGATGTGATCCTGTGTTTTGCCTCCAGATGCGATTCATCATCGACCTCCTGGGTCAGCCACCGGACCACCTCCTGAATGCTGGGAGTAGAACAAATAAGCTATTCATCTTCAGCAGGGCTGGAGGCTGGAGGCTCAAGGTACCACAACACCACTTTATTGACCAAATATCATTTTCTCTTGAACATTTTCTTGAGAATATTTATTGTCAGTATCAATCAGTAATTCATCTAAAGTGATAAGATGTTTCAAATACACGTTACCTTCTTTTAGACACCAGAGGAGTATGGCGGCTGGTCCACAGACGACAGGGAGTACTCATTCAGATCTCTGGATGAGCTGACAGAGGTAGGTAGTCCAGTAGGTGGTAGCTGCTGAAGACATAGAATTGGTTGAATTCATGACTTCCATCAACCTTTTTGTGAGTCAGGAAGATGATTCCACTGATTTCCCCTTGGACGTTTCTCATCATTTGGTAATTTAGTTCAACCTGAAGGAAGAGGACAGGGCTGAGCTCGCTGATAGGAGGAAGTTTGTTGACCTCATGAGACAAATGCTCCAGATGGATGCCAGTGAGAGGATCACACCAAGTGAAATCCTCGCACATCCGTTCATCACAATGAGCGACCTCGCCAGCAGCTCCCACCACAGCTCTCAGTAAGTGTGTGTGTTTGGATGTGTGGTGTGAGTCCTTATATTGCTGCTCTGCACATCGGTTATCAGACAAGGGTAGGCGCTGTAGGTGAATGATTCATCAAGTGATCAACTGATTGATTGATTGTCATGCTTGTCCAGTGGGAAGTCTTGCTTCCTGGCTATGAGCATAACTGTGAGTTTGTCCTTTTGGAAGGTACCTGAATGTACCTGTACATCAAATTTGAGCTAGCAGTATATGTTAACTGCATGTGTCCTCATTCACCTGCGCTAGGAGAACTTTCGTCTTGGTTCATCCAATCCATGACATGTCCTCCAACGAGAGTGTCTAGCCCCCAGGCTGTTCTGGTCTCCAGCTCCCAGTCCTTCAGTGAACTGGCACAGCCGGCTGTGACACCTGAGGAGACTCCATCGCTGGACACCTCAGAGGTAGGAATCACAGTGTCAATGATATATTAGCAATAATGTACAGTTGAAAATTCACTCAACAGGAATGAATGTGATTATTGTTAATAGTACTAATCGTCTCCTCACAGGTTGGAGCTCCAGAAGCAAGCCCCACTGTGGACTCTGCTGTTGTGGCCACCCCTTCGGTTCCCCTGAGCAGCCCCACTGTGGACTCTGCTGTTGTGGCCACCCCTCCGGTTCCCCTGAGCAGCCCCACTGTGGACTCTGCTGTTGTGGCCACCCCTCCGGTTCCCCTGAGCAGCTCTGTTGCTGACCCCGCCATTGTTGTGAACCAGGCTGTCATAGAAAACAACAACCTGGTTGACACAAACGCTGCTCACACCACATCTGGTAAGACATTCACCTCCACTTGTGTCTGAATTGTCAAGTCCTTCCACACTGTAGTTGATTCCATCAAGGTCACTTGAGGCATTGACTGTCCTCTTTCGGTGTTTAGAGGTCAGCAAGCCCAAGAAGAAGAAGAAGAAGGGAGTCAGACGCTTCTTCTCCTGGTTGAGGAGGGCATTTTGCTGCTCTGGCTCATACACAGTCTCACCTGAGGAGTGAGACCTGTGGCCTCACCTGGGGAGTGAGAGCTGTGGTCTCTATGTAGGTTTTTTTCTGAGAACTACACTCAGGACAGGACAGGAACTGACCCCAAATTAGGTAAGATTATGTCCTCCGGAGCTCCACTCCCCCTCAGATGAGGGTGGAAGAGGAGGGAAATGGTCCAGTTAGGCCATAATGTGAGCAGATCAGGGACCTTGTGCATCCATATCTGAAATTTGCAAGATTTGATGACAAAAGGCATTAGTACGCTAGAAGTGCAGTTTTTGATCACCAATATCAAGACAGACTTATTCACTTTGAGCACATATTGGTCTCTGCCAAATGACATCAAAAACAATGGAGATAGAAAAATACTGCTCTTAGAAACTTGAACTTAAAATGTGTGTGTGTGTGTGTGTGTGTGTGTGTGTTTATCCCCAGGCCGTTCTGGACTCCTGGATAAAAACACCTGGCTGTGATAACTGAGGGGACTCCATCACTGGACACCACAGAGGTAGGAATCAACCAGGAATGAATGTGATTCTTGTTAATTGTACTCATGTCTCCTCACAGGTTGGCAGCAAGCCCCACTGTGGACCCCTTCGGTTCCCCTGAGCAGCCCTGCAGGTCCTCCCTTGAACAATGACCTGATCCACTCCACATCTGGTAGGACATTCACCTCCACTTGTGTCTGAAGTGTCAAGTCCTTCTACACTGTAGTTGATTCCAACAAGGTCGCTTTATTGTCCTCTTTTGATTTTTAGAGGTCAGCAAGCCCTAGACGAAGCAGAAGAAGGTGGATGAGGACATTCTGCTGCTGTGCGAAGCCGAAGATGTGGAGTGAAGTTCCCTATGGAGGTTTTCTCGCCAAACACCTGAGAACGACTCTCAGAAAATATTCACCCACACGTGATTGAAGACAGAAAACATTTACAGATGTAAAAGTGAACATCTGAATGAATGTGGTAGCAGCCGCACTTGAAACTTACACTTGGCAGAAGAAATTTAATCTGCCACTGCAACTTCTCAGATGGCGTCTTGGGCATCACAAATCTGCACGTAAAATTGTTGCAGAGAATTTGATGCCCAAGTGATTTGAAGATCCGCGACTTCAAGACGCAAATTCTATTCTCAAGAATAAGGATACATCTGAGCAAATATATTTCAAGTGTGCAGCTGCTTCTCTGACTTCAGATTAACGGGTGGGTGAATATTTTCCGAGTGTAAAAGCCATCATCAAGTTCTCGGGTGTTTGGCTAGCAGAAACCTTCATAGGTCTCCCTGTGGGCGACACGGCGGCCCAGTGGTTAGCACTGTGGCCTCACAGCAAGAAGGACACGGGTCCTCTCTGTGTGGAGTCTGCATGTTCTCCCCGTGTTGGCGTGGGTTTCCTCCGGGTCCTCCGGTTTCCTCCCACAGTCCAAAGACATGCAGGTCAGGTGGATTGGAGACTCTAAATTGCCCTGAAAGTGATTGACAGTCGATCTGTGTTGGCCTTGTGATGGATTGGCGACCTGTCCAGGGTCTTTCTCTGTCTTTCACTAAATAAAGCCAGTCGCTCAAAAACAAATTCATTGTTGTCAGTTGTGTGTTTTAGCAGTCGTATATATTCACTTTTATTTGAGCTTTTATTCAGATGTAGTTAGTAGAAGTGGACTGTTTCTTTCCAACAGCACAGATATAGAGACAGACTCTCTCGCCATCACACTATGGAAGCATATAGTTAACTTAATCCAAATGTTAATGCACTTGCAATGGGGGGCGCTGTTTCTCACTTTTCACATTAGAATTAACACTTGAAGTTTGTTCACCACAAAGCGGGACATGCAGGTCAAATGTTTTTTTCATTCACATTTTAATATTGTCAGTGAATGTGCAAACCAGTACATGAAAATGAAAACGCTATTGTGGGATTTCATTTTCATTTTCCAATTTGCACGAGGGGAACACAAACGTCTTAGTGTATCTGTCAGCAAAAATATTGATATTAAAAATAATGTGTGTGTTGATCCGGTATTTTACACCGGATTCAAACATCAGAACTAAAGACCGCAACTGTCCATTTTCTAAAGCAGCCTTCAGCATCCCAGAGTAGTAACAGTAAAACGTACTCTATACTCTCTCACCTGCCTCGAGACCAAATCAAGGTATGTAGCTTAAGAAACATCCCACGTAATGTCAAAGACATTATGCAGCAATAAAAACAATAACAAGATGAAACACACAAGAAAGAGGGTGTATAGCTCAGTGGTAGAGCATTTAAGAGGTCCCCGGTTCAACTCCTGGTGCCCCCTGGGAATCATCACAACGAACAGCCATCTCATGATGAGCCTGACAGAGACCTTTCATTTGAAAAGGAAGATGCTCAATGTTTCAAAACTGCCTTGGAAGTGAACACCGATGTTTGTGTGCTTGTTCTGCATTTTCCTTTCATGCATTTACCCAGAATGCATCCAGAAAATAGGGGTATAGCTCAGTGGTAGATCATTTGATCCCTGGGAGTCGTCATACCTAGTTAGCCATCTCATTTTGGACCTGCCTTCTTCACAACGGATAACTGATATCAATTCTGAAGCAGAGGTTTATTATCCGCTATATCAAAGGCCTCTAACAGGACAGGTTGGTAAAAGCGCTCCAAGGAAACATGATTAGATTATTTATCTATGAGCTGTCCATGCTCTTTCCTGTTTCTTTCTCCATAACCACACTGGCATCTGTTGGAATAAGTTTAAATTTACTTGTTAAGACCTTTTCTGCCCATCCTAGAGGTTTTTAATCACAAGGGAGTTATTCTTTTTTTTTTTTATCACAACCATATTTAACGTTAAGTATTAGGGGTATGCAACCACATAGACATTTGGAGTTTGTTAGTAACTCAACCAGTTACTCTCTCATCAAGTGTGAGAAGGCAATGTAAAATACAGAATGCTGCCTTCATGTGCTCCTTGTAAACTCTGGACTTCAGAGCTTGTAACACATAGGAGTGCTTTGGGTCGGAAATAACAACAAATGAAGCCCAGCAACAACAGTATGTCACAAAGTGTTGTCAATAATGTCTATGGTTTGATAATCAAACTTGGGTTTTTTTGCACTATATTGTCTATTCTATTCTGTTTTCTATTGTTGTGAGCTGCCATAACACGTGAATTTCCCCACGGCGGGATCAATAAAGTCTATCTTATCTTATCTTATCTTATCTTAGTGGAGATATAGCACAGTGTAGAACAGTATAGGACAGTGTAGGACAGTATAGGACAGTGTAGGACAGGGTTCCCCCCAATTAGTTTCCCCCAAGGGTCAAATTATGTTCAGCATAACAAGCCAAGGGCCAAAACATCCGGGATTAAACACTCACACACCCACCAACACTGAAACATAAACATCCTGGCACGCACACACCTTTTTATATCTGACTCAAACCAGAAACATCTTTATTTACTGCCTCTAATAGCAAAACACAACGACTAACAACAACACTACAGCAAGTGGCACACAGCGGGAAAGGACTGAGCATCCTGAGGCAAAGATAACTGTCCACTTTTCTACAAAGGCCTGACATATGTCTGCATACCAACAACAACATGAATGCTGACTGTTAAACAGTGGACCATCTGCAAAATGTCCAAACAGCTTTCCACATAGACAGATATCAGTAGCATCTCTACAACCACATTCACCTCAAGAAGAGCCGAGTGAGACTGGAGGACATATTTACACACACACACACACACACACAGTGAATGTATTTTGATATGATTCAGGTCTGCATGCATATCAAGCATGTGGGTTTAGCGTTGGCGTGGTCCGGTCAAAGAAAACAAACCTGATCAGTCCAGTCATATTTGAACTGACGGTTTTCCTGGTCGACTTGACGCTTTCTGGTGCAGGCCATGTTGTTCTTGGTTTAGGACAGTTATTGATTATCTGTGAGTGACTTACTGGCAGTGTTGGGCAAGCGACTTGGAAAGTGTAGTGAGCTAAGCTACCAGTTACTCTACATTAAAGAAGAGAAATGTAGCAAGCTAAGCTACAGCAACATGGCAAAAGTACTTTACTACATCAAAGCTATTGATTTTTTCATTTTTACATTGAACCGACTTCATTCCAAGTCACTGCTGATCAGTCAAACAGATCGGCAGGAAAACAATGTTCAGTTCAATGGTTTATTAAATGAGTGTTTGAGGTCGCCCTGGGACCAGGCTGACTAAAACATACCTCTTCTCTTGACCAGTAGAAATGTCTGGTTTAGGTCCCATTCTGAATAGAAACCTGCTGTAATCATGACATCAATCTGTCATCTAATACATGTTCATTAAAAGATATCTGTGGTATTTCTCAATCCATTTTCCCTTTGTTTGTCCTCCACTTGTTATATATCATCACTGAACCAGTTACAGAGGGTGGCTGGGTGGATGCTGCCTGCACAGAGGCGTTCTGCGCTTCTCACTAAACAAGAAAATCATTTGAAATACTGATAAATAGTAATAATCCAAAAGTTCATGAACGAGAGAGCAGATGTCCGAGAAGTCCGATAGAGACTGAACGGTTCGCGAGCATCTCAGAGCAGCTGCTCAGTCTCTCATAGCAGGCAGTGTGAGGCAGTGTGAGTCGGGATTCATGAGCACTCGGTCCGTTCGGTACGTACCGGACACTAAAACGATTCGTTCGTTCTTTTCTGCCTATCACTAGTTGATCACTTTCACTTTCTCGTCTCGTCGTGTCGCAGAAGATTTTCAACACAAGGGGCCAAATGTATAAAACTCTGTGTAGATTTAGGTGTAGAAACGTGTGCACGCACAAAACAGGAAAAATGCATACGCTCAGATGTATAAAACCCCACGTACGTCTGTTCCCACGTGTTTTTTCTTCATACATCTCAATCATCCTTAAATTGCGTGCACGTGCACGAGCCTTCTGACCATGCCCACAATTTACTATATATGGTTTCCAACACACCCCCAACTGCCTGGTTTGCATATAAAGGGCCAGCATTTAATTGAGTTTTGAGGACAAACGGCGGAAGCATTGAAGAAGAATTAGAAGAAAAGAAGCGCAATTTTACGACTGTGAACTTGAAATAATGGTTGATTAAAATGTCAGAAGAAAACGCAGATTATTTAGAAGCCTAAGCTCTGGTATTACCGAACCAAATGAAACAAGTTGAATGGCAGAAAGTAACCGAAACCATCTCCCTTTTAAAAGCCCAATGCAACGCTCTACCACAGAGCGCACGGCTGGTCATCCCATTACAGCGTCTGTTGTGGCTCATTATACAAAACAATATTATATACATATATTACATTTGGGAAACCGGACATCGCTGCAAATTGCATTTTGATGTTGGCCTGTTCAGCTGCTGTGTAAGGGAACCTGATGTATTTATTACTCAAAGAAATGATGCCACCCCACGCCATGGGCATGATATCCCTGATCTGTCCGTAAGCTTCAGCTGAAACGTCCCCGTCGCTAAAAACCCGATTGTTGTCAATACCTGTAGATGGACGGGGATGGCAGGGGTCTCCGAGCGTGCCCAACACAGGGTCCAGTTCAGCACACAATTAGAAGAGAACAGCTCTTGGAAATCCACTGGCGCATTAGTCAGTCATCATCATGGACCAGAAAATCAGTACGGTCTCTGAAGACTCGTTCTCGCCTAAATTGCGCAATAGCAATATCTTCCAGCAACGCCAAGGCAGCCATCGTATCATTTGGCACAGCCATTACGCACGGCTACAGTCTTTATATAGTGACGTTTTAACGACCTGTTAACTGGTCACAGCTGAAGGTGTATCCCCAATAATATGCTACAAAATAATCATCTTTATTTATATACATATCATGTATTTATTTGTTTATTTATATAAAGATCATTATCATAAAGCATAGTGACAAACATATTTACTCAAGATAGAACGAAATGAAGGCTTGTCAAAAAAATGTTATTAACCACTCACGCATCATAGTGGATGTTTTTTTTAAACTATAGATTACATCCTAACACAATGTAGTGAAAGAAAAAAGCTCCAAATAAAATGTCATCCAAATTCACACTTTTCTGATCCTTTTTTGGATACAAACTCGAAAAATGCATATGGTACGCATGGTGTTCAGAATGCGTACCGGTAAGCACTTTTTCGCCGCCCGTGGATTTTTATACATTTGGATTCCTGCGTGGAAAGTGACGTACGTACACTTTTCGTGTGTACGCATGGTTTATACATTTGGCCCAAGGTATTGTAACCAACACTTTACATGACAGTTTACAGTGTTCAGAAAGCGACACAACAAATAACTACTACTTCAGTTTACAGTGTATTATACTTGAATATCTTTACCATGACCTTATTTAGATTACAATCAGTTAAAGGTGTGTCGGTCTGAAAACCTGTTCAGGCCGAAACCACAACTCAACACTCTGCTAGCTTTTCTAACATGTTAGTGTTTGGTGTTCATGTTAAAGCAGGGACCCCCAGGACTCTCCACGTTACATTTAAGACTTTTTAAGAGGCAAAAGTATGAGATAGGGAGCAGTGGGAAAGAGAGGCGTATAAAAAAATGTATAGAAGAGAAACTTGTTTTATGTGTCAGAGCATCCTGAATTATACAACATGACCTTAAATCAAACCTCGACCGGACTAAAAAGTCTGTATCATGGAATGATGTCGGTTTCCAGACGGGACTACCAGGCTGGTTGACAGCTTAGTACAGGTCGTCTATGCAGCCAGTCTATATTCACTTCTATGGCTGTGCTAGGATGATCATTGGCGATGTGGTTAGCTGCGGTCACCGGCTGATGCGGGTGACGCTGATCCTGTGAACGAGTCTCGTGCAATCACCCCTTAAAACACTTGTCCTTTCTGAGGCGACGAGCTAGCTTGTTAGCAGCACACTCCACGGTCAAGAGCGTAAACAAACTGACGTAAACATTACCGGTACTGTCGTAACGTCCAAGACACACCAAACAGTAAATTGTAACGTTACACACAAAACATTTTATACATTTGACAGTTATTCATGACGTTATGGTATTTATTTGATCCTACGAAAGGACAAGAAAGAAGGAGAAGGAGAAGCTGCTCTCAACTTCCAAGACCTCAAACACGAATTTAATAAACAATTGAACTGAACATTGTTTGCCTGCCGATCTGTTTGACTGATCAGCAGTGACTTGGAATGAAGTTGGTTCAATGTAAAATAAATCTTGTAGCTTCGCTCACGACACTTTCCAAGTAGCTTGCCCAACACTGAGTAGTAGTAGTGATTTGTTGCAGAGCCTCCAGGTTTGAGGGAAACCTCTTCAATACCTTTGACTCTCACTAGCATTAGCAACGATGCTAACAGGAGCTTTTTGACACAGCAGAAACATCAACGTGACACCGGTTTGAATGTGGTTGGTGATTAATAACAGGATAGGACTCTAACAGCCCAGAACCAACCTTCAAATAAGGGACCTCAGACAGGACTACACTGGGAATGTTTCACCAATATGGACACGTTTAACGTTACATCACATTTGTTACGTGGATCTATTTGAATTGAAACTAACCTTGTTGTGATGAAGGAGTCCAGCTAACAGCATGTTGGTGTGTTTCTGTCCAGCTGGACCCTCTACTATGAATCTGTCTGAGGAGAGAGAGGAGGGGGTCCCTACCTCTACAACCTCTCTGTCTGGGGAACATGACCGCCAGACCAAAGCTCAGAGGTAAGATGAGGATCTCTGACTGTCCATGACTGTTCTCCATCTCAGAGCTCAGCAGTGATGTCATGACACCATCACTATCCAGAGTAAAAGGTCTGTCTGTGTTGTGTTGAAGCCCCGCCCACCAGGAGAGACCAGACTCCCCTGTACCCAGCTGTGTGTCCATGAAGAGTGACCGGTCTAAGGGTCTTCCTCCTGACTTGGAGGAAGATGGACACCACTCTACTGAGCAAAGGCAAGAATTTAATGTGTTAATCAAAGAACAGCAGTGATCTGACAAAAGATGAGCTAGCATTAAAACCTGTAACATGAAGTATATTTTCCATACATTTTTATCCAGGAACCATACATGACCATACATGCTTTTCCATGCTTTTCTATCCTTTTTCCTTTTTCCTGTTTTATCAATCTTGTGTTTGTAGCAACATCCAGCAGGAGAGACCAGACTCCCCTGTACCCAGCTGTGTGTCCATGAAGAGTGACCGGTCTATGATTGAACCTATTTACTTCAAAGATGGACACCACTCTACTGAGCAAAGGCAAGAGTTTCAATCAGATGAGTTTGTTATTATCCAACTCAAGTGAGCAGAAATAAGAAGTCATGATATCTAGAATTGGTCTGGACTTCAGACTCTGTTGATTTAGTTTCTTCTCTCAAAATGTCAGATCCAATAATCCAGTGGTTCTCAAACTCAGGCCCCTTTAATATTAGAAAAGATTCTGGGCCCCATCATGAATCGATTGCAGGGTTTCATTTTGACACAGAAGTGAGATGTTTATCTCCAAGTGTCTTACTTGGCTTGTGTGGAGAGTTTTGACACAATGAGACAAATATCACAACACGTGTGTGAGCAATCCACAAAAACTGTAAAGAGCAATGAAGTGTGATGTATTTAAAAAACAAAACAAGACAAACGTCTTCAATCTTGGTGACTTCACTGCATGGAATTCTTGGAATGTGGTTTTCCTCATGCGATTGATTCAACATTTCAGGAGAGATACTGTCTCCAATCACTCAAACATGTTATTTAATTTAGTAGTGATGCTGACCAGAGTGTTGTCATCTCTTGATATGTCCGCCATTTACTATTTACCACCGTCTCTATAGGCTCAGCCTCTGTTTACAGTTGTCATGGTAACGAGGGTAACCTTGTAGTGGCTAAAGATACAATCAGTTACAATGTACATCAGGAAGAATATGGGAGATGGTTTCAATACATTTGGGAATAGAATTGAAGCATTGTATACTTCTTCACAGATACTTGAATAAGTATTAACACTTTAGAAGAACTGCATAATCTCATCCCATATCAACGGATGTTTTAGTGTTACGTTGTTGTTTTGTTAGGTGGATGATTCATCAAGTGATCAACTGATTGATTGATTGGTATGCTTGTCCAGTGGGAAGTCTTGCTTCCTGGCTATGAGCGTAACTGTGAGTTTGTCCTTTTGGAAGGTACCTGAATGTACCTGTACAACAAATCTGAGGTATCAGTATATGTTAACTGCATGTGTCCTCATTCACCGGCACTAGGGGAACTTCCACTGAAGCACAGCCAGGTGCCATCTTGGTTCACCCTAACTCAGACATGGCCCACAATCTGAGTGATGGGGAACCTGAACAGGACAGGAACTGACCCCAAATTAGGTAAGATTATGTCCTCCGGAGCTCCACTCCCCTCAGATGAGGGTGGAAGAGGAGGGAAATGGTCCAGTTAGGCCATAATGTGAGCAGATCAGGGACCTTGTGCATCCATATGTGAAATTTGCAAGATTTGATGACAAAGGCATTAGTACGCTAGAAGTGCAGTTTTTGATCACCAATATCAAGACAGACTTGTTCACTTTGAGCCGCTGCTCGGGGAGTGAAGCAGCAACCCGACGGTCATCTGAAGTCCCAACCAGGTAAAACAATGTAAAACAAATCAAGAAACTATTCTATTGGTGAAAATACTACGAAAATAACTGTAGTTTATAACTGTAATAAAATAAATAACTGTGATAAATGTTTAACTAAAGATTCAGAGTCAAGTCAGATTCAGGGGGGTCGTTTCTGAAACACCTACAAGGTTATTTACAACCTAGATTATATGTACGGTACTGAAGGTTTCTGGAGTCTCTAAAGGGGTGGGGCCTTTTCAGTCGGGGGCTCACGGGTAAAACAGGATCCCTTTTACTAGAAATGGGAGATGGTTAAAAACTTCCACCCTTCAACAAATTTTCCCAAAAAATTTGTTATTTTAAACTTTGTCCCTTTATAACTTTGTACTTTTTTCAAAATTATTTTTTGTACTTTTTCCCTAAAATTTTTTTTCTTTTTTTTTTTTAAATTATGTCTTTTTTTTTAAAAATTAAAATACGAAACGGTGTGGGGGAGGAATAAGTTTTTCATTGAAAAATTTTTTTGCTTTTTTGTGATTTTTGTGTCCTGATAATAAAAACCTTAAACCCTTAAAACCTTTGTACTCAAAAAGGTTTGGGGGTGTAGTGATTAAGACGTAAATTTCTAAACAATAAAAACTCATTTGTGGGGCCCCCCGGGGAAACCCCTAAAAAAAAGGGCCCCCTGGGGGGTCAGGGGTTTTAAAAAGCTTTGGTTAGTTATCATAAACCCGGGAATTGGTAAAGGGACGTGGTACTGTTGAAGGGGCCCACGGCAAAAGAGTGGCCCCCCAAACCCCCAAGGGGTTCTTACGAAAGCCCAAAAAACCCGCCCCAACTTGGACCCAAATTTACCCCTTTAGAATAAAAAACCTGCGGGACTTGGAACCCTTCAGGGCCCCGGCTGGAGGGAAAAAACCAAAAGTGTCCAAATTTGGCCCCATTTGGATAAATGTTCGGTCTTGGACCCCCTTTAACACCAAAGGGAAAAATCCAGCCCTTTTGGACCCCTTTTTGATTTCACTCTTGTTCCTCCCAAGCTTTACCAAGGAAATCCCCTTTTAAAAACAAGGGCCCATGAGAACTCCCCGCTTTTCCTCAGGAAAAAGGGTTTTAAAAAATCCCCTTCAAAAGGTAAAGATTCAAAATTTTGGAAAATTTGGGAGGGTTACTTTTGGACCTTTATCCCCCAGGTGAGTCCTGGGGGCCCTAAAGGGGGTCCAAGGTACTGTAAATATGAGCTTATGAAAAGGAATTTTGGGACCTGGGTTAAAAACCCCCCCTAGAGAATTTCCCCTGCTTATGTTTTATCCCCCCATTTTTGGGATTTGAATTTTTTTCCATAAAAAGTCAATTCCACTTCCCCACTTCCACAATACCCCTGGTGGCCCACAAGTTCCCCCCTCAGTCAGCCAAAAACCCAACCCGGCCACGGCTTTCAACCAGAAGGGCCAGGTCTATAAAGACAAGTAGGGAAACCCCCAACGTTTAAACCCCCCAAACCCCTTCCCCCTTTTTTTGGAAAGATCATTTGGGAACCCATAAAACCTGTGGTTTATTTGGTGTTTTAGTTTGCGTCTTTTCTTTTGTCTCACATGGTTGTGGTAGTCTTTGTTTCCCTCCCCAGGTCTTGGTCCTAAAAAGGGGACCCAAAAACCATAACTCATGTGTTGATTAGCTCAGTCAGTGGGAGGATCAAAATCTCAGTCTAAAGGATTTTTGGGTTCGTCCTCACCCCAGACTTAGCGGGTTAATGTGGGGTTTGATTTTTTATTTTTTTTATTGGGAAAAATCCACCCAAAAGGGATTAATGGGTGGACGCCCAAAAAAGAATTCCACCCAAGCAAAAAAGAGTCGGTTTTCCCATCCCCTCATCAAGAGCCGAGCCCGCGGGGGTCAGTTGTATTGGGGGAATGGTGACATCTCTTTGCCTTGGGGGTTGTTCCCTCCCTGGTGGGAATACACACCTGATCACCATCAAATATGAAAAATTTTTAAATCAGCTAAACCCAAAATCCCCTCTGGAAATTAAATTATCATTGCCCAAATTTTCCCCAATGCCCCATGAAAATAAAAGCCTCAAATTGGGTTTTGGGGTGTGTTGAGTAGTGGGGGAGCTAAAACCCTGCGGGGGACAGGTGGGATTTGAGGCCCAGTTTGGGGGAAACCCCCCTGGGGGCCCATAGACTTTTTAAATTTGTGTTGAAACTTTTTCCCCCATGAAACTGACAGTAAAAATTTTTCATGGTCAGCTTTTGTTTTTGGGAATTGACCCTTCCCCCAAGTAAACCTAAACCCTGAGTTTGGACATTGTGAACGACCCTCAGGGTGGGGCTTGTAAGGCAGGTCTTTTCCTACACACCTGTTTTAAATTTAAAAATTTTAAACCCAAATCGGGACTCTACATTTCCAGGTCAGGTCCCCCATCCAGTGAGTCAGCGGGAGATTTGGTTGGACGGAGAGAAGGGAATCCAGCCCCAAAGTGTTTTAAATGCAACTATGAATCTGTTGGTCCATTAATTTTTCCATGACCAGACATTTTAGTATTTATTATTTTTTAAATTTTTAAATTATGTAGAAAGGAGTAGTTTTTCGGGTGGCTCAGCAGTCGGAGGGTAGCTTTAAAATTAGTCGGGTATTAGGATTTGTAGTAGTAGCCCGGGGTGGCCCCAGCGGTCTGAGGTTAGAAAAAGTGGGGAAGTAGTAGTAGTATTTAGCCCCTGGGGGCCCTCGGGGTCTAAAGGGGGGAAGCATTAATAGGGGTTTTGTGGTAGTAGTAGTAGTAGTATTAGTCCTGGGGGGCTCAGCGGTCTGTGGGTTTGCATTAATAGTGGTAGTATTTAGTAGTAGCCCGGGTTTGGGCTCACCCGGTTAAAGGTAGCATTAAAGGGACTTTTTAAAACCTTTTTAAATTTTTCCCAAAGCCCTTTTTGAAAGCCGACACCTAAAGGGAAAAAGACGGGAAAAGCGCCCAGAGAGAAGGTCAAGACCCCGGGGCCTGGTGGTGTGTGAGTAAAAGGTGCAGAGGGGGAAGTTCAGAAGGTTGGGGGGTTCAAGACTTGTTTCAAACTCTTAGGTTCAAAGGGCCTTCCCGAGAGGCTTTAGGAGGGGTTTTGAGGGGGGGAGGGAACGGCTGAAGTTTCAATGAAATGAAATGTTTTTCCTTTGACAAATATTTAAAAGTAAAAATGAGCTGCAGCATGGCTACCACCTGTCTGGGGTTTTTGAAGGTTGTGGGTTCAAGCCCCCCCACCACTTTTTGTTCCAATCCATTTTTTAAAAGCCGACCCCCTGAAGGAAAGACTGAAAACGCCCCCCAGAGAGAAGGTCGAGAGCGAAGAGGACCTGGGGGGCGTGAGGGGGCACAGTTTCCCGGTTTTCGGGTTTTGAGGGGCCGTGGGGCGGGCATTTGGGTTCGAAATCCCCTCTCCGGTTTTGTGGAGCACGGTGAACCCCTTGAGATGGGGTCGGGGCCCGGGCGGTGGCCCCCCCGGCCCCTTCCGGAGGCCAAGGGGGGGGGTTATGAGGGAGGGGCGCCCCGGTTTGGGGGGGGGTTTTTTAAAAACCAAGTGAAAGGTTGTGGGAAAAACCCGGGGGTTCTTTATTACAGAGAACACCGATCAGACCCCCGAGGGGTCAAAGAGTCTTTATTCAGTAGAAACATTAAAAAGTTAAGGGGTTAATCCCTACCTGCCTGAGGCCCCCAAAAACTCAAAACACACCTTCAGTCAAAAAATGTTTAGTTTGGGAAAATGGAAGTCTAGAAGGGGGACCCTCTTAGGCCTAAGAAAGGGTTTTAAAAATTTATCAAAGGTTTTTACTATAATAATTACATTACATAACAATAAATTTCATTACATAACAACAATAACCCTTTTTTAAAACTTGTTTTTTCGTACCTGTCGTTAAACCCCCACGGGCCGTGGGTCCTCCGACTCCTCCCCCTTTGGAAAGGGAAAAAATGATGACAAACACTCGGTCATGTTCTGTTATTTGACCAAATGAAACTGACTGGGTTGGGGGGGGGGGGGGGAAAAGGGGGGGGGGGGGGGTTTTTTTTTTTGGGGGGGGGGGGTTTTGGGGGTTTTTGGGGGTTGGTGTAAAATTTGGGGGGGGGCGGGGGGGCCCCCCCCCCCCGCTCCCGGGGGGCCCCCACCGGTTCCCGGGGGCCCGTCCGGCACCCCCCCCGGGGGGCCCCCACCCAAGCGGGGCCAAAGCAAGGGGGGGGGGGGTTTTTTTTTTCCCCCGGGGGAGGAAGGAAAGCCCCCCGGGCCCCCCATCCCCCCCGGGGGTTTTTGTTAGGTGGTGATTCATCATGGAGTCAACTGATTGACTTTATTTGGTATGCTTGTCCCAGTGGGAAGTCTTGCTTACATGGCTATGAGCGTTAAACTGTGAGTTTGTCTTTTGGAAGGTACATGAATGTATCTGTACAACAAATCTGATGTATCAGTATATGTTGAACTGCATGTGTCCTCATTCACCGCACTAGGGGAACTTCCACTGAAGCACAAAGCCATCGGTGCCATCTTGGTTCACCCATAACTCAGAATGGGCCCACAATCTGAGTGACGGGGAACCTGAACAGGACAGGAACTGTACCCCAAATTAGGTAAGAATTATGTCCTCCGGAGCTCCACTCCCCTAAGATGAGGGTGGAAGAGGAGGGAAATGGTCCAGTTAGGCCATTATGTGAGACAGATCTAGGGACATTGTGCATCCATATGTGAAAATTTTGACAAGATTTGTTGACAAAGGCATTAGTACGCTTGAAGTGCAGTTTTTGATCACCATATCAGAAGACAGACTTGTTCACTTTGAGCGATGCCCTCGGGAGTGAAGAAGCAACCCGACGGTATCTGAAGTACCCACCAGGTAAGCAACAATGGTTAAAACAATCAAGAAACTTATTCTATTGGTGACAAACTACGGGGAAAATAAACCTGTAGTTTATAACTGTAATAAAATAAATAACTGTGGATAATGTTTAACTAATGATTCAGAGTCAAGTCAGATTTCAGGGGGGTCGTTTCTGTACACCTACCAAGGTTATTTACAACACTAGATTATTTGTTACGGTACTGAAGGTATTTCTGGAGTCTATCAGGGGTCGGCCTTCAGTTGGGCTCACAGTAATACGGGATCACCTCATACTATGCACCTAGAGATGGTAAAACATCTCATCATTCAAACATAATATTACCATAAATATTTGTACGTTTACAACTGTGTAACTTTATAACTTTGTTACTTTTTTATTATTTTTGTACTTTTTCTATAATATTTCTTGTTTTTTTTAAATTATGTATAGTTATATTTGTTTTAACATTAGCGTACGGTGTGGGGAGGCATAAGAATTTCATGCCAACTTTTGCTTTTTTGTGAATGTTTGTGCATATTGATAATAAAAACCTTGAACCTTGAACCTTGTTACTCAGAAAGGTTGGGATGTAGTGATTAAAGACGTCATTTCTAACAAAATAATAAACTCATTTGCTGGGGACCGGGAACACCCCTCATGGACCCCGGGTGGTCACGGTCAAAAGCGCTGTAGTTCTCATGAACCTGATTGGTAAAGTCAGGTTGGTACTGTTGCAGACCACGGCACATGAAGGTGGCTCCAACAGGGGCTGTTACCTACGAAAAGACCAGACCAGGGACACACTGGATCCAATACGACCTTTTAGAACTCGAAAAAACTGCCAGAATGCTGGACCTTCAGGGACCGGATGGAAGAAAACCAAGTGTCTAGTGGCTCAGTTGGTCATGTTAGGTCTTGGACCTTTATCATTCCTTTGTTCAAATCCAGCTGTGACCCTTGTTGTACTTTCACTCTTGTTCATCCTCAAGCATACAAGTGAAATCACCTTAAACACAACGGCATGAGACTACACGCTTTTCATCAGGAAACAATGTTTTAGAAATCACTTCATAAAAGTACATGATTCATAATCTAGACATTATGTGATGTTACATTAGACCTTTATCACAGGTGAGTCATGGTGGCTCAGTGGTCCAAGGTACTGTCATATGAGGTCATGTAAGGTATGTAGACCTGGGTTCAAACCCCACTAGAGAACTTCTCTGCTTGTTTTATGACCCTCATTTTTAGGATTTGATTGTTTCACTAAAAAGTCAATTCCACTTCACCACTTCCCATCATATCTGGGGGTCCAAAAGTTCCTCCATCAGTCAGCCAGAACAATTCCAGTGCCACGGCTTCAACAGGAGAGGCCAGGTCACTATGAAGAACACAGATCATGACCTAACTCGTTCAACTCATCTGTTTATTGGCACGATCTTGTAGAAGCATCAAAACTGTGGGTTACTTGTGGTTTAGATCCGTTGTCTCGTGTCTCCATGGTTGTGGTAGTCGTGTTTCCCTGCAGGTCCATGGTTCAAAGGACCCCCCAAAAACCAAGTAACTCATGTGTCTGATTACCTAAGTCCAAGACATAGGGATCTCGGACCCCTCCTCCAGTCCGTCACAGGCTTTCTCCGCGGACCCCGTGCGCGCCCCCCCTCCCGCACCCCCCTCACACACACACCCCCCCACCCCCCCTCCCCCGACCCCCCCTTCCCGGCACTCCCCGTCTACACCGCCCCCCCCCCGCCCCTCACCGTGACTCTTTTTATTTGTTTTTTATTGCACAAATCCATCCAGGTTGGGATTCTATTCGGGCGCGGAAGCCCCGAAAGGAATCCATGCAGCTAAAAGCAAGTCGGTCTTCCCCATCACCATCATCACTGAGCTAGAGCCCGCCTAGCGGTCCCAGGATTGTTACTTGGTGAATGGTGATTATCATTTGCCTTGCGGTTGTTCCTCAAATGGTAGAAACTACACACCTGTTCACTCATCAACATATGCATCCCATTATTTTTGAGCAGCTCAAGCCTCATCCCCTTTCTAGGTATTTTTACTCATTGACCAATTTCAGTCGTCATGAAAATACAATGCCTCTATATTGGTCTCTGACATCTTGGTGACGGTGTGTCCTGAAGGTAAGAGGTGCGAGCTAAACTACCTCTGCAGGACAGGTCGCGGAACTTGAGGACCAGCTCTCGCGGAATCCACCTGTGACATCAGGACTATTACTTCGTTCGTTGAAACATTCACCCATGACCAACCCAACAGTTCATACATCTTTCAATGGTCTAGCTTTGGATTTGCATTGATCCTTCACCATGTAAACATCAACCTGAGTCTCTGGACATTCTATCTATAGTGTTATACAGACCTCAGGGTCCGTGATCGTTGTCAGGAATGGCTCATCCCCTAAACCCAACTGTCTCTCTTAAATTAACACTACCTCGTAAACACCCACTAATAACTCTTGACGAATCCGCTCTATCAACTCTGGGTCAGGTACCCTCCACCACTATCCACAGTGACGTAAGCAGGCGAGATTTTGGGGTGAGACAGGGTACGTAGGGATGGGAATCCAGTCTAATTTGTGATTTAATGCAACTCATATGCAATCTGTGGTTCCATCACAGTTTCACTGACCAGACATTATAGTAGTATTATTTTTTTAATTAGTATTATGTAGTAATAGTAGAGTAGTCTGGGTGGCTCTGCAGTCTGACTTGGTAGCATTAATAGTGGTAGTGTCAGTAGGGAGTAGTAGTAGATCCTGGTGGGCTCAGGCGGTCTGAAAGTAGATTAGATAGTGGGTCAGTTGTTTAGTGTTAGTAGTTCTGGTGGACTCAGCGGTCTGAGGCTAGCATTAATAGTGGTGAGTGAGTAGTTGTAGTAAGTAGTAGTTGTCCTGGTCGGATCAGCTCGGTTGAGGTAGCATTAATAGTGGTAGTAGTAGTAGTAGTCCTGCGTGGATCACCCCCCCCCCCCCCCCACCCTCCCCCCACCCCCCCCCTCCCCCCCCCCCCCCACCCCCTCGCACGGTCTGAGGTAGCATTCAAGACTTGTTTCAAAATACCCTCTTAAGTTCCAAGTCCATTTTGAAAGCCGACACCTGAAGGAAAGTATGAGAAAAGCGCCCATGAGAGAAGGTCAAGAGGCGAAGAGGACCTCGGTGGTGTGATGAGTAAGCTGCTGAGTGAAGTTTCAGAAGGTTGTGGGTTCAAGACTTGTTTCAGCTTCTTAGGTTCAAAGTCCTTCCGAGAGGCATTCAGGAGGGTTATGAGGGGAGGACGGCCATGAAGGTTCAATGACTGAAGTGTTTTGCCTTTGTACATATAATAGTAACATGAGCTGCCAGCATGGCTACCACATGTCTGGAGTTTAGAGAAGGTTGTGGGTTCAAGCCCTCACAATCCACTTTTAGTTCCCAAGTCCATTTTGAAAGCCGGACACCTGATGAAAGACTGAAAAGCGCTTCAGAGGAGAAGGTCGAGAGCGTAGAGGACATTGGTCGGCGTGGGGGACAACAGTACCCGGTACATGTTGAGGACCCGTGGGGTGCGGGTCGGGGACCGGCTGGTTCGACTCCCTCTCCACTGGTAATGTGGAAGACACCCGGTGAACCACCTGAGATTCGGGCGGTCGGGGCTGAAGGCGGTAGGCCTCCACCCCGGCCTTCAGAGACGGCATCACAGGAGGGGGTTATGAGGGAGGACGACCACGGATGGCGCTGAGGTCTTAACCAACATGTGTAGTTGTGAACACGTTGGTCTTTTTACCAGAGAACACCGATCAGTCCCACACGTGCTCAACGGACGTCTTTTTTAAAGTAGAACATTAACAGTTACAGGATATTACATCATACCTGCCTAAGAGGCCGAAGACAAAACACAACCTTCAGTCAGAAAACGTGAGTTGAACATGAGAAGTCTGAAAGGCGACATCCTTAGTACCCTATAGCAGGTTATAACGTTACTATCAATGGTTCTACTATAATAATTACATTACATAACAATAATTACAATTAACATAAAAACAAATAACATTTTTTCTCTCTCTCTTGTTTATGTATGCCCCCCCCCGTCACCCCCCCCCCCCACTGTGACGTTTCCACCTCCAGCGGGTCCCGTGGCGTCACTCACTGATCTACACCCCCACGCTGGACGGGAAAACTGATGCACATCAACTCGGTCATGTTCTGTTATCTGACCAAATGAAACTGACATGGAGAACTTGTTTAATTACAAAACACATTTGTTGTTGTTTACATTCTGTTTTATTGTCGCAAAAACAATATCAAATCTTCCCTCTCAAACAGTTTTGGCAAAAATATGACATGAAAATACAAAACATTTGGTGAGACAGGCGTATCACATCTCCACTCACCTTCTCAGCATGCTGTGACAGGCTGACCGCCACCAGATGTCACTGTGGAGTAAACGTGTCATGATGATCTGCAGCCCCCGGGCCCCCGGACATCCATCAGCTTGATCCACAATGTTTCACATGCTCCATCTCCTGCTCCTCCTCCCTCCCTTCCTGCGGGTCACCCCTCATACTCCTTGTCTTACTGTCCCTCTTCCTACCTCTCCCCGCATCACGCTCTGCCATACCTCCCTCACTCTCCTCCCTCTCACCTGCCTCCCCCTCTCCTCCTCCTCACTCCTCTCCTGCTCCTCACTCCTCCCTCTCCTGTCTCTCCCCCTCTCCTCTTCCTCACATACTCCTGCGTCCCCACTCCCTTCCTGTCTACTGCTCCCCTCTCCTCCTCACCGCCTCCTCCTCATCCTCACTCCTCATCTCCTGCTGTCTCCTCTCATCCTCACTCCCTCTCCTGCCTCCTCCCTCTCACAGCTCCTCTCCTCCCTCTCATGCGCTTTCTCCTACCTCTCCTGTCTAATGCTCCCCTCCTCATGTCCTTGTCACGGGCTCTGAAGCCCCACACAGGAAGTGGGAACCTGAGCTGCAGAAAGGGGCGTGCGTCAAGGAAGCGGTGTTGATGCCACCCCCAAACAACCAACCAAACCACCCCCTCCACGTAAGCCAGCATGCCAAGTCGGGCCTCGCACCCACGCGTGGCTGATCGGCGAAACTGCGGAACCCCGCACAGCAGGCTGGGAAACAAGCCACGCCCCTCCACGAGGGAACAAGCCCGCACCCATATAGTCTCAGAACGCTCGACGTTATCGTACACACAGAGCACCGACCTGATCCGATTTAGATTTGCGATGTTTTGAACGATGTTTTGTCAAAAAGTGCAAAATATTCAAATCAATTTGAATTGATTTTTATTTTTTCTATTTTTTAACATTTGTACACATTAATAAGCCAAACTAAAAAAAATAAAATTTAACTTTTTGATCAGATAACAACATTTTTAAGATTGAAATTTAAATATATTACAAGCCCAGGATACTTGAAATAGTAAAAATGCACATATATGATATCACTCAGTATAGTGTTTACATATAAAGGATCTATAGTATTGCCCACAAGATTAATCTTGACCTACGGCATGGAACGGTGGAAATTTAAACTTTCAGAAATATTAGAAAACCCTCACGCTTCACAGACCCATGATGATTTTAAAGTGGAAGACACAGAATTTCATTCATCCAATTTTAAACAATACAAGTCAGTCGTCCTCGTCCCCCCAACACGTGCAACAAGACTCGATAGTTGACCTGGACGGGAGCACTTATCCATTCGTGTTAAAGGATGTCAATCATCAAAGCATTGTACTGTTGTGACACACACGCATACAGTCCTCGAGAAATGGGAAAAAAGCTAAATGATGTTTTTCTTAACCGCAGGTTTTCTAATTTTCTGTAAGTTATTTTTAACTACGATTGTTCGTCGGCATGATTCAAGTAGATACTATAATACTTTGAAGATCATATATTATTTTTACAATTTCAAGTTTAATGGGGCTTTAAAACTCGCCCAATCGAATGTCGTGCGGACGTCTTCTCGCTGCCTAGCCTTGTATTAGAGCCTACCCTACTGGATACTTTTAGTAGAAAGAACAACTCACAAAACGTTCAAATAGACGAAGATAAAATAATAGCGTTGTTTTGTTTATTATACTTGTTCCTAAAAATCGGGGAACATCGGTCGGCGCTCTATTCTCCAACACCTAACTAGAATCTGATTGCGAGTCTGTTAGTTAGTAGAACTAGTTGACTGTCTGAACCAGCGTTAACTCTAGCGTAGGAAGGAAGTTCGGAGTTGACGGTTGAGCTTGCTACTCCACCGTTGAGGAGGTTCAGCTCCTGGTCCGAGGACGTTACTGCTCTAAAGGTCCCTGTTTTCCTTGAAACTTGTTGTCTCAACTCTCTCTTTTCAAATAGCGTGTCTTATTTTAAGAACTACAACTTTAAATGTTTACCTGGTTAGATGTCATGTTACTGACTGGTCGTTAGCACGCGGAGAGCACTGTACCGTGAATGAATGAACCAATAAAATGCTAAAAGGATAAAATTAAAACACGCCGACGTGATTTGGAAAACTAGATTTTCAAAGTAAAGCCCACCCACCTTGCCTTTTCAGTCAAGCGTGCTTTCCCTCCTTAATGATGCCCGTATCTTAACGGTGAGGAAAAAAAAAGGGTGAAGCAATGACTCAAAACTGCTATAAATGTTTCCGCTTGTACTTTCATTCATTCGGCTAGTTCGTAGCCACCGCCGACAAATGAAGCTTACTCTCCGTGTATACCAGGAGACACAAACTCATATCACTTGCCACGTGTCTGTCGATAGGCCCATTCAGAGCATTTCTCTTGATCTAGTTAAGTCTTGGTCGGCGCCGGTACTTATCGCGATATCTGACACAACGGTATTTTAAGTTGAATTCAGCAAAAATGAGACTGAAACAAACTATAATAATAATGGTTTTAATAAACAAAAAAAAATAAATGATAATGGTAATAATAAAAAAAATAGTACATAATGGTAATAATATTAAGAACAATAATAATAATCAGTTAATAATATAATAAAGGCAGTGAGTAATAAATTATAACAATAATAATAAATTTGCAAACTTATTAAATATCAATAAATAATAATATGAGTCCTAAAAACTTAATATAAAGGGTTTATTCTTAATATTGACATAGTTGGAAATGTTGAATGGTTCAAAATAGTGATATGAAATCAAAGACAAATTACTGCCAAAGCCAGGTGTGCCTTGAGCAAGGCAGTCACCAGCTGCTGTCGACAGGATGTCACCTGGTTGTGTTTGGTAGTGTTTATTTACCGTATTATTATCCAGGTGAGGTTAAAAGTCCTAACACAACAACTGAATCACACAGTACGACGAGTAGACACCTGGGAAGGAAAATGGGTGTGTAGTGCCAACTAGGTTGTTAGAATGTGTTGAGAAGTAGTAGTAGTAGTAATCCTGGTGGATCAACCTGGTTAAGAGTCATTAATCCATTCTTATTCAACGTCACATTAATAATTAATTAAAGTAATAATAAAAACGTTTGTACTAGTCACGGTGTATTTTTCTCTGTCAAACGACAGACACTTTTTATTTTTTATAATTAAGATCATTTTCCATCTTGGCGTGAGATCTGACTAATGTTTTAGTCCTTGAAATGTGATTGGAGTTCACTAACATGGCAGAGATACAAGATTTTTTAACCTCATCTATTCTTGTGGCGTTGAGAAGACCAATGAGAGAGACAAAGGAAAGAAGAGAGCAAAACGCGAGATGGCCACCAGAGCTCCGCTGTAAAAAGTAGAGCACTGTTAAACGTTTTGAGGGTTGAACTACCTACTCACAGGACAGGACAGACAGAAAGTACAGACCAGGGACAGACTGGGGAGGTGAAAACATAGGGAAACACACGGGGCCGGGGGCGCTGGAGGCGTGACACACTAAATCTACATAATTGAGTGGGGGATAATCCACTTAGCGTGTCTATTTTGATTCAGATGTGCTGATAATGACCGCAAATGTGATTGTTTTCCAACGTTCCTTACCACTTTAAAGTGCATCACAAACGGCTCTCTTCTGCCTGCCAAAACTCCAACTGATCTATTTAGTATTTGCTCGCTAATTGCAGGAACGGATGGAGGAGGGCTCCACGGATCCTGCTGCTGTCAACAATTGGTCCATTGCGAATGAGAACGGTGATGGACGCGACTCTCTCCATACATGGCTCTGGTTTTAGTTGTGAGTGATCCTTCTCATGATGAATGTACAGGACATTTGACTGTACCGCAGTTAAGACGACAGACTTAGTTACTTACCGCTTCTCATTTCTAAATATTCGTTCTGATACCTGCAACACGTACAAGAGGCTCAGGTTTGGTTGAACCCCGGTTGCCCGCTCCCTCATGCTTCATCCAGTGAACAACCAACATGGTCAACCACTAGCTCGCTCTGATTTCATCGTTATTGTGTTCATGATCCTCTTCAATCCTCCTCCTCCTCCTCCTCCGTCCAATTAAAATTTTCCTGGTCGGTCTTCCCGGGAAGAGCCTCTGCGGTAGACTTGGCAAAGCCGGATCCAGGTTCCTACCGCTGGAAAATTTGTTCTCCCTCATCAGCATTCAGGGAAAAATACTTGAATACAATGCGATAACCCATGAATTAGTAGAGTTTGTACAACATATGTATCGGCCCGGTTAGTAGTAGTGGATACACGTCATAACTGTATTATGCGCGCTGTATCCCGGTATCACACAAAACTCGCCGATGCCACCTGGGAGACGACTCGGGGCCGACAGATTCTCCATGTGATCTGTTTCCTCACTTGTGTCTCTTCTACTCACCTTGTTGTTTTGAGGGTCTGTGTGAAGGGTTGGTGAAACTTGACGGTAGAAGATCCCCGCTCTTCTTAGAGGGGCTCGCTTCCACGCTATTTGAGCCGGGGACTCTCATCCACTCCTCGGAGAGGAATGTTACCTAGACCGACGAGGTCGTTCGAATCACCACCTCGCGCTTTCCTATCCAGGCCCGCGGGCTGACTTCCTACAACTGCTGACGCTGGATGTTGGAGGCTCACAGCTCCATTTGGACAAAAGAACACAAATTCTAACATGAACTCATGTGCAGAGAAGTTTCAATGTTGTGAACTTGTCAGACTTCTCACTCAGCTAGCACTCAGACAATTACTGTACTTAGTCAACTGAGTAGACTGTCGAGGACGATTGAAAATGTTATATCTGATGATAGGAAAATAAACATTCAATTCATGGGTTCAAAGTTTTTTATTGTCATTATGCACGTTCACAAGAAACAAAGTTGCAATGAAATTTGTGTCTCTCCGACACCTTACGTACTAATGACCTAGGACAATATTATCAGACAATCATTTAAAAAAACAACCAGAGAGATATAATAGAAACAAGTACAAGTTGATAAAGTACAAGTTATAAAAGTGTAGGCGGAGTGTAAAAAAGGTGACCTCTGAAGTAAAGTGGTGCACTCTTGGGGGGGGGGTTGGGGGGGAGAAAACTGACTTTAAGTTCTGAGTCCTTATTGTTAACAGTGTTTTTTCAGGATTTTTTCATGCGCTCAATTTGCAAAGAGGCAAATAGTTTCCTCATGAAAAAAGAGAAAACACTGATTTGAGCCCCCATGTTTTATTGTGAAAGATCAACAACATCTTTAGAGTTTAAAGTCATTCTGATTGGGTCACGGCCAAAATACTCGGACACACAGACAGGACGGGTGATGAATATGTTCACCTTTCACAATGTATGTGTACATTTCTCTGTCGTGTGTGTTGTGCTGTATAATCCCATCTATACAGGCATTTCTATTTGTATGGACACACATCAAAGGTGGGGGAAGTGTGGGCATGTTGTTTGACTTTGGCTTCACCTACATTACGTTTCAAAAACATACGATGTGCTGGTATATGCCAGGTAAACGAAGCAGCAAACAAGTCATTCTTTTTACTAAAAGATCATTTGCTAAATGAGGGATCTCGGTCACTCAGCTTGCACCCGGCTTTAAAGTCAACACATTCTGTTTGAAGTCAATGCTTGCTTGATGTTGAAGTCAATGCTTGCTTGATAGAAGAAGATGGAAAACAACATGAAGACAAAACAACGAGAGTTGTTTAGCTGTGAGCAGGTGAGATGGAATAAAACACCCAAATAAAACAAGGTAGGGGTGTCTCAACCAACAGACTCTCAGATTCAATGAGACATCATTTATTTCTGTGGCTATCTATTCAATTTCCAAATTAATTGTCCATGTACTCTGTACATGTTCAAAAAAAAACCCTGTTGTCAGTTACGACACATTAGAAGACATTTTTACAGTGAGTGAGTGAGTGAAGTGAGCAGGGTGTGGTGTGGTGCTGTGTGTGGAGTGTGTGGGACTGTGGTGTGTGTGTTGTGTGTACGATACAACAGCAGTGAAACTATCATCGTACAAACAGTTGTTTGTTGAGTGTTTCTCTCCCTGCTCTATTGACTTTAGTAGACACTGACGGAACCAGACCACAAACACAGATACCGGGTAGAGAGGTTCAGTGAATGTGGAGGTGAAGGTGTGGACGGTGGCATAGAGGAGTCCGAGGAGACTCCTGTTGAAGGACAGAGTACCATGCAGATCCAGTCCAAGTAAACTACTTACTCTGTAGAGGAGGAGGAGGAGGAGGAGGAGGAGGGGTTGATACAGATATTTCTGTTGATGCTTATTGTGCCTGACAGAGTATCTATCAATCTTTACAGCAGTACAGACTCCAGGACTCTTTCTTTCCCTCCAATCCAGCAGTCACTCCTCTTCTCTCCCTCTTGATTACTCTCGTTATGTTCATTCTATATCAACCACTTCCCCTTTTCCACTCCACCTAACCAGTAACATATCCCGTCAGACCATTTGTACACAACAACTGGGAGTTAGTTTTCAAACTTCTCTCTGGTGTGATCAGGACATTGCTTCTCTTTCACCAATGTCACCTTCTGTATGATCCTCAGACAGAGCAGAGGTATCTGCTTGCTTGTGTTTGGGTCCAGTGTAGAAGTTTCTAGCAGGACATCTTGATGTGAGGAAAACAAAGACACAAAATCACAGCTTCCGTTTCTGATCTGAGATCTGTTCTGTTTGTTTCATTATTGATTAATTTGATCGTTTGACTATTTCATGATGACTATATCAGCCATCATCTTCATTCTCAGTACGGACTGAATGAATGGAAGTCATCTTTCTGCTGTGTTTTGAGTGGGTCTTCTATCTCATAAATTGTTGAATGTTCAGGAATAAAACTAAATCTCACTCACTTACCAACTTCCTCAGTCCTTTGATTTCATCATCAACTCGCTCTTCCACGCCGTGGTCGACACTGGGGATAATGGAAATATATGGGCATTTAATATCCTTCCCTTGTGACTGAATGAGTTTTCTCATACACAACATCACTGACTATTCCTCACCATTGAAACAACCATGACCCAGCTTCACAGTGTCTGATGAAGGAACCATCATTGTGATCAACACTCCACCACCTCTACAAGATCATTGTCATATCCATACCTAGAGAGTGTACTCAGTCTCCAGTTGTGGATTCCTCCAGGTTCCAGCAGAGAATGCAGCTTCACTCCTGGAGGTTCCTGGGTGATTGTAGCTCAGGTCCAGCTCTTTCTTCAGGATGGGGAGGGGTTGAAGCTCAGAGCTGAGGCCAGAGAAAGACAGCCTTCCTCATGAGACCAGACAGCATGACAGCCTGGAAAAACACCAGACAAGATCCATGTTAGATGTGTGTTGAGTTTACCACGCTCTGAGATCAGCTGCTAGCAAGAAACGATCACTCCATATATTACTAAACAGACCAATGAGCTGCTTTGTGTTTTCATCTGGTTCAGTACTTGAAAGTTCTATTGCCATCAATTTCTGTGACTGAATCTTAGAGTCCTTTCGTGGTAGTTTAGGTTCTCAGACAACAGAAGCGCTAAGTAAGGAGTGGAAAATAAGAAATTATTACCCAAATTAGTCCACTAAACAAAAGGACAAAATTCATGTGACTCGGCCCTTTCTATGTTCTGACCAACATTACACTGTGATTCAAAACCTCCAACGGACTCCAGCAAGGACGTCTGCTTCCCTAGCCTCCTAAACTCTTTTCACTGGGGCTAGAAAGTAGAGCATGAATGTTGGTTATAACAACTAGTCTGGAATCTGACCTGAGTGTGTTCCAGTCTACAATGTGGACTCCCCAGTCCAGCAGAGGCGCTTCACTCCTGAATCCTGCAGGTTGTTGTTACTCAGGTCCAGGTCTCTCAAGACTGGAGGACCTTGGAGCTGAGAACTGAGGCCAGAGCTTCACAGCTTCTCTACTGACAGGTTTACGGCCACTCAAGCCTGAAGAGGGAGTATGAGTGATTAGAAACAACAATTAACTTTGATTTGTGGTTTCTATTTTCACTGTTGAAAAACATTCATATATAATATACAAGTTTCCTCCCATTTCGCCTTTTTCTATTTTAGAAAAACCACACACACACACACACACACACACAGCCCACACCACCACACAGGATCAATACAACATTACCTTTACCCAAATTAGTCCAATAAACCAATCAGCACGAAGTTCCTGTGACTCGGCCCTTTCCCCTTTTATGTTCTGTCTCCTACATACCCACTGTGTGATTCAAACCCTACCACGACTCCAGCCAAACTGTCTGCTTCCTAGCCTCCTAACCTCCTTTTCACAGGGGCTAGAAAGTAGAGCCTGTAATGTTGGTATAACAACTAGTCTGGAACACTGACCTGAGAGTGGTCCAGTCTACCAATGTGGACCTCCCAGTCCTGCAGAGAGAGCTTCACTCCTGAATCTCCCTTGAGATTGTTATTCCTCAGGTCCTCGGTCTCTCAGACAGGAGGACCTTGGAGCTGAGAACTGAGGCCCAGAGTGTCACAGCGTCTCTCTGACAGCTTACAGCCACTTCAGCCTGAGAGGACATGGTGTAAGAAACAAAAATAACATTTGATTGTGTTTTTCTATTTTCACTGTGTAACAATCATATCTAATACATTTAATATATCCAGTCATCAATGCTGAACCTACTAGATCTATTGGAGGCTTTGACAACTGGCAGCAGCCACAGAAAGACCCTCCTCTGAAGCTGTGTATTTCTTGTAGGTCAAAAACATCAGGTCTTCTTCTGAGACAGTAAGATGAGAGACCAGAGCGGACCAATGACCAGGGGAGAGTTTCTCTGTGGAGAGATTCCTGATGCAGGTTACTGGGGAATTCCTCCACCTAGGAGAACGGTCCTTTCAGGCTAATTCAGACTGTGGAAAGATTGGATGCTTTTATCTGGAGAGGGATTCTCACTGATCTATCTCCTTGATTTATTTGACACTGTTAACTGATTGGTCTGTGATTAACTTCCTGTCTGTTTAACCAGGCCTAGTAGGGTGAGTCATTACCCTAACCCCCCCACCCACCAACCTATCACTGTTTCTTGGTTCCTCTCCACTGAAAAATAGAGATAAGACCCCCCTGGAGGCGGACACCGGCTCCAATAAAAGCGCGACGCGCAGCCAGCGTGCGGAGGCAAAGGCCCACAGGCAACACATGCTACCACGCGTCTCTTCCTCTTCGAGCTGTCCATTAGTAGGGATACTCTGTCTCATAAAGGGTCTTTCCTGTACAAAGCCTAGCACTCTGGATTTCTTAGAATAGCATAGTGCTTAGGAAGCCACGAAACGTGCTGCTTTAACTTTAGAGTTTTAGCTTTCCTAATTAGCCTGGCCATGGACCTGGCTGGATCGGTGGGAGGGAGGGTCCAGGTTTTTTGCTGCGGCTTGGGATAATGAGCCGTAGAGTGCCTCTCTAGAGTAAGGCGGTTCCTTTTTTATTGACGGTTTAATTGAGGGCGATGGTGAGGGGGTTCTGTTGACTGGAGGTTTTTAACTGTTCATTCTGACCAGCAGATTCTTGAACCTCTCAACCACGCGTGTTTTTGCATGAATGACCCAGAAATAGACAAAATCGCATACATATTTCAAAGACCCCCCTATCATTAAACCCCATGTAAATCGGAACCACGCAAGCCCAGAAGGGAAACGAAACTCCTCGCAACCAATATGATATGCTCAGATATGGAACAAAAGCAGCGAAAATGACCACTAGCCTGGTCCTGCGGTACAGCCCACACGCTCCTCTTTTAAAGATCCTGATTCCTCTGTCAACAACTTCACTGGATGTACTCTGGTGTAACAATGAGGCCAACTCCATGCTGCCCTGAATATCGAATTATGCCCCAACCACACTCGGTCAGGGTCCTCGCTTCCTATGAGGACAAACATAACAGAGGGGTGCCTTTTATCAAGCCTGCTACTCAAACAACAACGCAGTTTTCCCAGAGGCACACACAACAGACCACAAATCATCATTGCTGGTCTCCTTTATTTCCTGAGTGGAATCTCGTCTCAGCTCTCCCTGATACTTGATCATTCCCATGTTTTGGAATGTACCCACCCAAGGAAGAAAGTGGCCCCCATGGATCAACATGCCCTCAAGTGATACTCATCTCAGTAACCGGTTCTTGGGGCATCTCTCCTCTTCTGATTGGTTTCGTCAACACATGATCCATAACTGTAGCAGTTGATCCAGCGCAGAAGACTGGGATGTACGGACCAATGATGTGGAAAGGCTTGTACCGTTCCTTGATCGTGGGAGATGACTCTCTGCTGGCCAGCCTCCTCATTCTATGAATTCTACTGAAGTACTTATCCTTCTGTGGACGTCAGTGAACCCTCTCACCTCTGTCAAAATGGTGTCACGCATATCAGGTAGGGATCTGATTGGCCCTGCTGACACCCCATGCACATGAGGTCGTGTGGTTATCCAGAGTAAGACGAAGCAGCAGAGGTGAAGCACGGTTCCTCTTTTGAGGTTTTGTCAGTCCGCCACGTCCACTGAGGTTGTTTGACTTCACTGTAACATCAGTCCAGATCTGGTTGTTCTTGAGAAGTCTAGAGGATAGTCGAACACTCATTCACATGGTCAGTCTATAATGATCTAATCAAAACTGGAAATCTGTACCAAAGCTGCAAGATTCTTTACTGGTCTCATTCGAAGAATCGTGATACGTGATGATGTTCCAGTTCCAACCAAGCTGATACTTTTCGTCTCTCGTCAGATTGTTCAGATCTCTGAAAGGTCGATATGGAAACACGATGAAGTGTTACATTGTGGTTGGCTTTTGTACTTCGCAGAACCAAGTCCTGAGTGAAGATTCTGTGTTAAGCTGTTTTACCCGATGCCAGCCACTCCCTTCGTCATCACTGTCATGATGTGGTTCCCCTTTCCATCGGGTAAGGGTTTAAGATGTCTTCTACACTGTGATTGTTGTTTCTCGGTCTGTCTGGTTTTTCATGGATCTGCTGCTTCAATCTGTCATGAACCTCATGTCTCCAAAAACATTGACACTCTACAATCCCTCCCTCTGTGATGTAGAGCTCTGTGTAGATCTGATTCAGATTGTCGTTGGGGTTCCTGCGTTAGCCGTTCCCCTCAAACAAAAACACTGAAACTTCTCCTTCAGATCAGATTTCAGTTGAGGTGTTTGTTGGCACCATGGCAGCAAGAGTTTCTGTGAAATGAAAAACACAATATATCACCATTGAGTTCGTGAGTTAGTGTTGACGGTAAATATGAGACATGAGTATCCATTTCCAGGTGAATTTGTACATTTCCAAACTCCATTGTAAACTATTCAGTCATCAGTGGGTGACAAACAGGTCCCCCTCTGACTGACAGCCAATGTGAAATCGGCAACAAAACTGGTTCATCTTTTATTCATATGTATTATTATTTATTTTTAATATGTATTATATATATATTCAGAATATATTGGTTCAGCATGAACTAATAATCAATATTTGACAAAATCAAATGATTGTGCTCATTTATCCTACATTTAGTAATTGAATAGATCTATTAGACGAAAACTCTCGTCTTAATGATCAGCAGAGGAAGCAGAGAGTCGACCAGCTGCCTCTATGCTTCAGAACCGTCTGTAACCTCTTCATGCTCGTTAGGTCTTATCCTTGTTCTACTCCAGCAGGGCAACAGAAATAAATATAGATAATGAATCCTTTTTACACTAAAATGGTGGGACCAACAACATCAGATCCATATGTCAGACTATGTCTGACCACACTGGGCTATAAAGAGTGTAGCATGGAGGACGTTTTGACCACATTGGTTGACCCCCCCTTCCCCCCCCCCCCCCCCCCCCCCCCCCCCACCCCCCCCCCCCCCCCCCCCCCCCCCCCCCCCCCCCCACCCCCCCCCCCCCCCCTTTGATATTCAATATATTCATTTTTTACTATTCAAAGTTTCCTGGGGCTTTAATATATTTAATTCACATCTTTTAATAATTGTTATCTATCACAAAAAGTTTATTTTATTTTTTTTGTATTTGCTTTATAAGTTCAATGTTCAATATAGATAATAATTAATAATATCAATTCAAATTGATTTTTGAAATTTTTTGCACTTTTTCGCAAAACATCAGGTACAAAACATCGCAAATCTAAATCGGGATCGGTCGGGCTTGACGAGTAAGCTGGTTCCTGAGACCAGTAGGGGGCGGGGCTTGTTTCCTCAGTGGAACAGGGGGCGGGGCTTGTTTCCAGCCTGCTTTGCGTTCGCATGTTTCGCATCAGCCACGTGGCGCGGAGCCACGAACGTGTGCAGCGGCCTTACGGCATGTGCAACACCGCTTCCGGACGCTGTACGCCCCTTCTGCTGTTCAGGTCCCACTTTCTGGGGGGTTTCAGGACGCCCGGTGACAAGGAGCAGGGGAGGGGGAGCAGTAGACAGAGAGGAGTGGAGCAGGAGAGGGAGGAGGAGGGCGCTCAGGAGAGGGAGGAGCAGGGAGAGGGAGGGAAGAAAAAGGTTAGCAAGGAGAGGGTGAGGATAGCAGGCGAGAGCGAGGAGGATGTGGAGAAAGCAGGAAGAGGCATGGAGGATTCGGTGGAGGAGGGATAAGGAGGAGTGAGGGAGGAAGGTGAGAGGACGGAAGAGGTCGAGGAGGAGGTGGAAGAGAGTCAGGAAGAGGAGTAAGGAAGAGGGAGGAGGAGGAGGAGGGGAGGGAGGAGAGGAGGAAGGAGGAAAGGAAGGCAAAGGAGGGAGGAGGACGTATTGTTTCTTCATTTCATATACCATCTGCGAAGTATAAAGGTTTTTCGTTGTGCAATTTTGTGACACCCTAGCCACCTCTGCCTCCCTAAGCAGTCTCATACCTGTCTGTCTCTGTGCATCCTGTGTGTGTGTGTGTGTGTGTGTTGTGTCGTGTGTGTGTGTGTTGGTAGGTTGGTGGCAGCGTTCGGGCTCCAGTCTCTGGCTCCTCCCTGCATCATCACCATCATCTCGATCTACGACTGCGCGTACCCACTGCACACCTGCTATCCATCATCTCATCACCACCAGCTTAAGAACCCCGGCTTTTCCTCCACTCATCTCCAGATCGTTGTTTGTACGACTCAGTCAGTCTCGTTTCTTGGCCAAGTTTCTCTCAGAGTTCCCTTCTTGCCTACTAATCCTGATATTCTCTATCCAGATCCAGTCTCCTTCCCTACGCCCGTCTGCCCTGCCTGTCTCCCCGCTTGTCACCTGTCTGCCTGCCTCCCTACTCTGCTGCTGCTCCAGCCCTGCTTCCCCTTGCCATCCCCTACATTACCATCCTGTGTGAACTGTCTCCTAGTGAACCTGGTTTTCTTCCCAACTCCGTCTCTGTTGTTCTGTGGTTTGCACTTGGGTCCTGTACACGATCGTAACACATTTACACACCATGAATATGGAGGCCAGGTCAGCTTGATGCTCCTGGGCAGACTGACCACTGGGAACCTCTGACCTCTGCTGGTGGACTCTGGAGAAAACATGATGTATTAGGTCTCCAGATATCAACACACACACAAACTGAGGGGGAAAAACAAACAAAAGACAAAAAGACAAAAGCAAACTGTTTAACCTGAGTGGGACTGTGTGAACATAATAATAATTTTATATTTATAGAGTTCTATTGAGTAGAAGATGGAGACGCAAACAAATATTTTTTTACATCTCAAAAACATACAGAAAGTAAAGGAACAACATAGTGACATAAAGTTGAAAGCAGTTCAATAAAAGGTTTATTTAACATCAATAATTACCAATATTAATGATTAGCATTCATAGAAAGAGGATCAATTCATGATGGGGCCCAGAATCTTTTCTAATATTAAAGGGGCCTGAGTTTGAGAACCACTGGATTATTGGATCTGACGTTTTGAGAGAAGAAACTAAATCAACAGAGTCTGAAGTCCAGACCAATTCTAGATATCATGACTTCTTATTTCTGCTCACTTGAGTTGGATAATAACAAACTCATCTGATTTAAACTCTTGCCTTTGCTCAGTAGAGTGGTGTCCATCTTTGAAGTAAAGAGGAGGATGCATAGACCAGTCACTCTTCATGGACACACAGCTGGGTACAGGGGAGTCTGGTCTCTCCTGGTGGGCGGGGCTTCAACACAACACAGACAGACCTTTTACTCTGGATAGTGATGGTGTCATGACATCACTGCTGAGCTCTGAGATGGAGAACAGTCATGGACAGTCAGAGATCCTCATCTTACCTCTGAGCTTTGGTCTGGCGGTCATGTTCCCCAGACAGAGAGGTTTTAGAGGTAGGGACCCCCTCCTCTCTCTCCTCAGACAGATTCATAGTAGAGGGTCCAGCTGGACAGAAACACACCAACATGCTGTTAGCTAGACTCCTTCATCACAACAAGGTTAGTTTCAATTCAAATAGATTCACGTAACAAATGTGATGTAACGTTAAACGTGTCCATATTGGTGAAACATTCTCAGTGTAGTCCTGTCTGAGGTCCCTTATTTGAAGGTTGGTTCTGGGCTGTTAGAGTCCTATCCTGTTATTAATCACCAACCACATTCAAACCGGTGTCACGTTGATGTTTCTGCTGTCAAGTGTCAAAAAGCTCCTGTTAGCATCATTGCTAATGCTAGTGAGAGTCAAAGGTATTGAAGAGGTTTCCCTCAAACCTGGAGGCTCTGCAACAAATCACTACTACTACTCAGTGTTGGGCAAGCTACTTGGAAAGTGTCGTGAGCGAAGCTACAAGATTTATTTTACATTGAACCAACGTCATTCCAAGTCACTGCTGATTCGTGATGGGTGGAAAAGAATGAACAAATCTTTTTGAACGAATCTTTTTAGTGTCCGGTTAGCAGGGTTAGCAAATCGAACGGATCGAGTGCTCATGAATCCCGACTCACTCTGCCCACGCCCGCTCACGCTGCCTGCTATGAGAGACTGAGCGGCTCGCGAACCGTTCAGTCTCTATCGGACTCAGGGTTGCCAGGTCCAGGAAAAATATCCAGGCCAAAGTCTGCTTCAAACCCACCCAACGGAAGCGTCAACTAGCCCAAAAGTTAAAGTGTCCTGAAACGTTGTTTGCCAAAACTGTATATTGTGAAGCATTATTGGTATAGCCTACTACTCTGCTATGATCACACACACACACACACACACACACACACACACACACCTGTTGTCACCACAAACATTAAATAATAAGACATTCTTTAAATTCCAGCACAATAAAGAAAGTAATGAGATCTGGTTGTAATTTTTAGATCCCAGTCAAGACTATTAAATGTTTTCCATTAAAGTCTTGACTTTGACTTGTACTTCCTCTTTTCTGTTCGGTCCTCTCTGCTCCTCTCCCCTTTTCTGGGGATCAAGAACTATGAACTATGATCAAGAACTATTTACAGTCTTTATGCCTTTTCTTTTAGACATTTGTGGTCTCTTCCTCATCTTGCTCAGCCGCAGCTGAGTAGATGTCTGCAGTGAAGAGAGAGAGCATCCTTGCTGTTGGCTTGAATTTGTGGCAGCAGATTTTGTGTCTTTGCATATAAGCTCGAATCCTCATTATATTTAACAGACACTTTTGCTCCAACCTGTTTGGCAGCTTGTTCTTTATGACATTCATTTGGGAAAAAGCCCGTTCAACAGCACCATTGCTGAATGGTAAAGCAAGAAGAGACAGGGCAAAGTTTCCCAGTTCTTCAAAATCTCTGTCATCTGCTGCATCTGTGTGCATTGCAACTTCAATCCAAAGGTTTTCCACTTTGCTGTCCTCCGTATTTTTCCATTGTAAAGCATGAATGACTCTCCACTGTTGCTCTGCTTTTCCTATCCCTCCTTTGAAGAGCGAGAGGAAGAAGGGAAGATCGTCTAGCTTTGGCTTATTTGCACACATAACATGGCTGGGTGAGTTTGAGAGCCTCTAGTTGTCTCATGTTATCTGGAAGCCTCTTCTTGATCTCCTTGGCTAACTCTAGCATGTAGTCCCTGCATCTCTTTTTCATGTCCTGTACTGCCTGGTCACTTATTCCTCTTGATTCATGTAAAGCAAGACGGAACTGCACCCCTCAGTCTACAGCATCTAAGGGGAGAAGATGCTCATCAGACAGGGTAACCTCCATGATGTCATGCAGCTCTGGAAGTCTGTGGCAACACCAGACGCTCAAGTCCAGACTGGTACAAGGTTACAAGTTCTGATAGACGTTTTGCAGGATTGGGTGTGTCCAGTTGTAAGATTTGATTAATCCTGTTTAACTCTGACACAATTGGTTGGAGGAATTTGAGGTAGATCAGCTAAATAATGTCATTGTACATTTGATAAAGCAGCTCTGCAGCATCGCTTCTCTCTCTGTCTTTTGTCAACTGGAAATGCAATTTCAGCTCCTCATACTGTGAAATGATACGGTTCACACACTCACTGATGGCACGCCACCTAGTGTCAGATAGTTGCAGTATCTTCAAGGGGGTTTCCCCTACATTTATGGTCTTGTACAATTTTGCATATTTTTGTTGTTTAATAAATTAACTAGTGATTGGGTAAACTATAAGCCATTTAACATTTAACATTGGTCAAAAAAAACTGTCTCTATTAGAAAAAGAAAGTCAAGAGCACACGAAATAAAATAAAATCAACAGCAATACTCTGTAAATACTAAAAATATTATTATCATTAACTTGCGATTTAGTTGTTTTACAGTTGGTTACACATCTGGTTTGAAAGGTGTGGTGCTCATGTGATGTTGTTACTAGTATAACTCAGTAGAGCATCAGACTCATGATGAGGATTGTAGGTTCAAACCTCACATGGTATGTTTTTGTTGGTGAATTACAATGAATCGATTCAGAATCGATGCACTTCTATCAGACAGCTCGAAAGAATTGAGTTAGTTAAAAGAGTCGGTCTTCCATCACTAATGAACACCAAACACTAACATAGCAGAGTGTTGAGTTGTGGTTTGGGCCTGAACAGGTTTTCACACCGACACACCTTTAACTGATTGTAAATTAAATAAGGTCATGGTAAAGATATTCAAGTATAATACACTGTAAACTGAAGTACTAGTTATATGTTGTGTCGCTTTCTGAACACTGTAAACTGTCATGTAAAGTGTTGGTTACAATACCTTGTGTTGAAAATCTTCTGCGACACGACGAGACGAGAAAGTGAAAGTTGAACAGTTTCAACAAGGAAATAAACCAGAGAGAGAGAGAGAGAGAGAGAGAGAGAGAGAGAGAGAGAGAGAGAGAGAGAGAGAGAGAGAGAGAGAGAGAGAGATCTTTAAAACATGTTGACAAAACTAGACTTGTATCAGATTACATTTCTGCTCTTTATAATGGATATTTACACTAAATATGAACATGAAAACATGTTAAACTGGTTCAGTAGATAAATCCTCACCTCAAAGGGTTCATAACTAATACAAATTACAGTGGCAATAATAATGATCATAATAAGTGCAGTCTCAACATTTCATACATGTTTCTACTCATTTTTCATTGACAGTTTAGTTTTTTCCTTGGACAAGAAAAGAGAAGAGAAAAAAGAAGGTATGACTGATTGACTCTCTTCACCACAAGACACATTTCAGACAAATATGTTAGTCAGAACTGCACTCATCTAGTATTTAAAAATGTTTTTGGTTTGAGTCAGATATAAAAAGGTGTGTGCGTGCCAGGATGTTTATGTTTCAGTGTTGGTGGGTGTGTGAGTGTTTAATCCCGGATGTTTTGGCCCTTGGCTTGTTATGCTGAACATAATTTGACCCTTGGGGGAAACTAATGGGGGAACCCTGTCCTACACTGTCCTACACTGTCTATCCTCTAATTGGTTCAGGTGTGCCTGAGCAGAGCTGGAGCTAAAACCTGCAGGACAGGCGGGACTTGAGGACCAGATTGGGAACCACTGTGACATAGACAAGTATTTGTATGTAAACTTCCTTCATTAAATCTACCAGTGGACCTCTTTCATGGTCATCTGTGTATTTCACATTGATCCTTCACCTGTAAACCTCAACCTGAGTCTCTGGTCTCTGGACATTGTGGACGACCCTCAGGGTCGCGGTTGGCAGACAGGTCATCCTACACACCTGTCTCACATCATATATCCTGATTTAATTAAGCGCATCAATTAAATGTGAACCAATCAGAGCTCTCTCACTCAGGTCAGCTAACCTCCAGCTCCTCCCATCCATCACGTCAGCAGGGAGACATGGCCCAAGCGGGCACATGGTCCTGGTGGCTCTGTTCTCTAAGGTGCACTACCTTGAGCAAGCCCGAGTGTAGAGTTTCCCACAGCAAGCGAACGCAACAGTAACTTCCAGTGTGAATGAGGGTGTGGTCCAGGCACGGCGCCAGGATTTCAGTTTTGGACGGGCCAAACCAATTGTGGGCGGGACGACTGACTGATATACTACTATTACTATGTGTGGTTTATATCGAATTTGGTTGCTTACTGCTCCTTGAATGAAAGTGGATATACAGTAACAAAGTGATTTAACACAAGGCTCAACATAAAGTGGCTCATTTTACATACAAATACAGATCACTGTCAATCACATTGTATTTTTTATCACAAGAGGCAATATTCGACAAACATTAAAATAGTTCTAGTTTGTTTAGTTAAACTGTGCATATGAACGTTTTTTTTTGTTTTTTTTCTCAATGGCTCATTATATGGCTCAAAATAAAAATGAAATTGCTCAAAATAAAAAGTCTCATTTTACATACAAATACAAATCACTGTCAATTCTCTACATTTACAGAAGTAGTCGGCGGGGTTTGTTCTTGAAAATGTCAATGATCTCATCGTAGTCGAGAGTTACTGTCAGTTCTCTCTCGAATGTCAACAGACAGAGCAACTTGAGACGAGTAGTGAGCATGGTGCTCCTATTTGACACTGGAAAAGCGACGCTCAACTGTACAGGATGTCATCGGCAGTATGATCAGAGCTTTCAAGAAAGCATGGATATTTGGAAAAACGTCCTGACTGCATATGTCCATCACTTCCACCAGACTTTTGAAATGTTCTCCTCGTTCTTTCCTCCTTTCCATGAGCTGAACAAAGACTGTGAGCTCCGGCTCCGTTATGATTACATGAAAACGCTTCCCTGCATCATTCAGAGAATTTGCCATACTGGCCAAGGTGTTCTCTTTTTCATCATGACCAGGGGACAGTAGGAGAGCTGCAGATCCCATGAGGGAGACGGCCTGCTTCAGGGTGTCGAGGTCTGCTGGGTCCATTCCAGATTGTTCTGTCAGAGTAAGCGGTTCGGAAAGGACCCAGAAATGCAGACCGGGACGACGGAGTAGTAAACAAGTGGTTTTAATGATGAAGCGGGTGAGGGGAAGATGGGGGGTGCAGGGACTGGGCTGGATGGAGCTGGAGCAGGCAGGTGAGGCAGGAGCGAGGGAGGCAGGCGGGCCGGTGGGTACGGCGAGGAGACACGAGGGATCAGACGCACAGGGAATCTGGGAAGACCGGAGAGCAAGGTTAGGATCATCCGGATACGCACCAGGGAAACAACTCAGATACGAATCTAGAGCGGCCGAGGAAACGAATACCGCTGTAGTCAGAGGAACCAACTAGAGACGAGTGGTTGAAGAGGCGGGGCTTAAGTACTGCTGGGCTGATGGCTCGATAGGCGGCAGGTGTGGAGGAGAAAGAGAGAGAGAGAGAGAGAGCGAGAGAGAGAGAGAGAGAGAGAGAGAGAGAGGTAAAAACATAGGGAAACCCCGGGGCTGGAGCCGTGACACCCTAAATCTACTAATTGAGTGGGGGATAATCCACTAGCGTGTTCATTTGATTCAGATGATAATATACAATGTGATTGTTTCAACATCTTACCCTTTAAAAGTGCATCACAAACGGTCTCTTCTGCTGCAACTCCACTGCTCTATTAGTATTTGCTGCTAACTTGCGGGAACGATGGAGAGGCTCCACGATCCTGCTGCTGTCAACAAATGGTCCATTGGAGAGAACGGAGATGACGCGACTCTCTCCCTACATGGCTCTGGTTTTAGTGAGAGATCCTTCTCATGATGAAAGTACAGGACATTTGACTGTACCAGTAAGACGACAGCACTTACAGTTGCTTACCGCTTCTCATTTCTAAATATCCGTTTGATACCTGCAACAGTACAGCGGCTCAGGTTTGGTTGAACCGGTTGCCCAGCCTCCCTCATGCTCATCCATGTTGACAACATGGTCAACCACAGTCGCTCTGATTTCATCCGTTATTGTGTTCCTGACTCCCCTTCCTCTTCCTCTTCCTCTTCCCGTCTCTCTCCTCCTCCTCCTCCTCCTCCTCTCTGTCCAATATCATCCTGGTCGGTCATCCCGGGAAGAGCCTCGGGGAAGACCTTGGAACGCCAGGATCCAGGTTCCCTACCGCTGGAACATTTTCTCCCTCACAGATTCAGGGAAAACTTGAATACTCTGGATAACATGAAGTAGTAGAGATAGTACACACATATGTATCAGCGGTAGTAGTAGCAGATACCGTACATACTGTATATGCCGTGCTGTATCCGGTTCACACAAAACGCCGATGCCGCCTGGGAGACGACCTCGGGGCCGACAGATCCTCCAAGTGATCTGTTTCCTCCACTTGTGTCTCTTCTACCACCTTGTTGTTTTGAGGGTTTGTGTGAAGGCGTTGGTGTAACTTGAAGGTAGAAAGATCCTGCTCTCTCTTAGAGGGGCTCGCTTCCACGCTATTTGAGCCGGGGACCTCTCGTACCCTCGGTGAGAATCGTACCCCTAGACCGACGAGGGTTCGAATCCCCTCACGTGTCCTATCCAGGGCCTGCAGCTGACTTCCTACAACTGCTGACGTGGCATGTTGGAGGCTCACAGCTCATCTGGACAAACAGACACAACTTCTAAATTAAATCATGTGCAGAAAGTTTCATGTTGTGAACTTGTCAGACTTCTCACTCAGCAGCACTCAGACAATACTGTCACTTAGTCAACTGGTAGACAGTCGACCGATTAAACCCTGAAATAATCTGATGATAGAAAATAACATTCAATTCAGTTCACGGTCATTTATTGTTTACAGGTTTTCATGATTGTTTCATGCAATTTGCAAAGAGGCAAATAGTTTCCTCTTGAAGAGAAACACAGATTATGACCCCCATGTTTTATTGTGAAAGATCAACAAACATCTTTAGAGTTTAAAGTCATTCTGATTGGGTCACGGCCAAAATGACACACAGACAGACGGGTGATGAATCTGTCAACCTTTCAAATGTCATGTGTACATTTCTCAGTCGTGTGTGTGTGTATGTGTGTATAAATCCATCTATACAGGCATTTCTATTTGTATGGACACACATCAAGGGTGGGGGAAGTGTGGGGCATGTTGTTTGACTTTGGCTTCACCAACATTACGTTTCAAAACATACATGCCTGGTATGCCAGGTAAACGGAAGCAGCAAACAAGTCATTCTTGTACTAAAAGATCATTTCTAAATGAGGATCTCGGTCACTCAGCTTGCCCGAGCTTTAAAGTCAACACATTCTGTTGAAGTCAATGCTTGCTTGAATAGAAGAAGATGGAAACAACTGAAGACAACAAGAGAGATGTTTAGCTTGGAGCAGTGAGATGTATTCAACTTCTGGAGGGATTCTGAACTACTTGACTCATCTAGAATAGTCTGAGTATATTTTGTTTGCTTACCAGGTTTCTGTTAGCTGTACTTTGATTGCTTAAGTATCAGTGCTTTAATCAGTAGTCTATTGTTAGCTGCTAGTTGGTCAGTTTCTGTTTGTGTGATAGGCCAATTGCCTTGTTAAGTGTCTGGGAGGGGCCTGCACAACTCAAGGTTTATTAGTCAGTCCAGGCAGAATTTTTACTCCAGTGTGTATTCAACTTCTGGAGGGATTCTGAACTACTTGACTCATCTAGAATAGTCTGAGTATATTTTTCTTGCTTACCAGGTTTCTGTTAGCTGTACTCTGATTGCTTAAGTATCAGTGCTTTAATCAGTAGTCTATTGTTAGCTGCTAGTTGGTCAGTTTCTGTTTGTGTGATAGGCCAATTGCCTTGTTAAGTGTCTGGGAGGGGCCTGCACTCCTGGCAGACAATTAGCAATCAGTAGAAGCAGTCTTGAAAACACTGCTGCTTTGAAAGCGTCTGGCAAAGGAAGGCTAGGCGAACAAAGGCAACAGGCGACTTTTTCAAGTCCGACTTCTTCAAAGAACGACCTTCGTCGATTAGGTGCTTCTTCTCTTCGTAAACCGCATCATTGCATTCTGATTGTGTACCATGTGTTTCCTTCCCATTCCTGTCCTCTCCTCTTTCCGGTGGTCACACCCAGACGCCGCGACCCCACTAATCTCATCTATCCTACTCTTTCAACTCATGTTGAGCAAGTGGTGGCAGGGGGGCTGTGGAACTGCCAATCGGCTGTGCCGAAAGCTGAGTTCATCTCAGGCTACGCATCCCTGCTCTCCCTCAACTTTCTTGCTCTAACTGAGACTTGGATCACCCCAGAAAACACTGCCACGCCCGCTGCTCTGTCGGATGTGTACTCGTTCTCTCACACTCCCAGAGCCGCGAGGCGATGGTACTGGCCTGCTAATTTCCAGCAAATGGAAATACTCTCTGCCACAATTCTCTCCTTCCTCCTTTGAATTTCATGCTGTCACTGTTTCTCATCCAGTCAAGCTCACCATTGCAGTTGTTTATCGCCCACCAGGCCCTGCTGGTGAGTTCCTGGAGGAGCTTGACACACTAGTCTCCCACTTCCCTGACGATGGCTCTGGCCTCATCCTGACTGAGAAGCTTGACCCTCTTCTCTCGTTTCTCGCCTCCTTCGACCTCGCCCTCTCCCCATCTCCTCCTACCCACAAGGCTGGCAACCAACTGGACCTCATCTTCACCAGACACTGCTCTACTGCCAACCTCTCCGTCACTCCTCTTCATCTCTCTGACCACTTCTTCATGTCCTTCACTCTCTCTCTCTCCTCACCCCCCTCCCACCCCCCCCCCCCTACCCACATGGTTTCTTCTCGTCGCAATCTCCGCTCGCTCTCCCCCACTGATCTTTCCTCTTCTGTTCTCTCTGCTCTCCCTGCCCCTGAATCTTTCTCTCTTCTATCCCCTGACTCTGCCACTGATCTTCTTCTCTCTACTCTGTCCTCTTCTCTGGACCATCTCTGTCCCCTCACCTCCAGGCCTGCACGCCAAACTCCACCTGCCCCTTGGTTGTCGGACTCAGTGCGTACTGAGAGACGCAAATGGAGAAATGGCAACCTCCTGGAGGACCTTCTTACCTTCCAATCTCTCCTTTCCATCTTCTCCTCCTCTCTCTCTGCTGCTAAAGCTGCTTTCTTCTGTACTAAAATTCAATCTTCTGCTTCCAACCCTAAAAAACTCTTTGAAACTTTCTCTTCCCTCCTCCAACTCCCACCTCCTCCCTCCGCCCTGACGACTTTGCCAACTTCTTCGACAAGAAAGTCAACGATATCCGATCCTCCTTCCCTCACCCCCCGGCTGGTGCCCTGCGCTCCAACCACACCTGTCTGCCTTCCACCCATCCCTCCCCACCTCCCTCCCTATCCCATCTTTCTCCCCTCTCCCCGGACGAGGTCCTTCGCCTTGTTACATCCAGCCGCCCCACCACTTGCTCCCTTGACCCGGTCCCATCCACTCTGCTCCAGTCTTCTGCACCTGAGCTTCTTCCCTTCCTGACCCACCTCATCAACACCTCTCTGGCATCTGGATGCTTTCCCGCTGCTTTCAAGACTGCCAGAGTCACCCCCCTTCTGAAGAAACCAACACTTGACCCCTCTGAGGTGAAGAACTACAGACCGGTTTCCCTTCTACCCTTCCTATCGAAAACCCTTGAACGTGCTGTCTTCAATCAACTGTCCCTGTACCTCCACCAGAACAACCTCTTGGATCCCCACCAGTCTGGGTTCAAAGTGGGTCACTCGACCGAGACTGCCCTCCTGGCAGTGACTGAGTCGCTCCATGCCGCTAGAGTGAACTCTCTCTCCTCTGTCTTGATACTCCTGGACCTGTCTGCAGCGTTTGACACGGTGAACCACCAGATCCTCCTCTCCACCCTCGAGGGGATGGGTGTCTCAGGCTCTGCACTCTCCATGTTTGCATCCTACCTGACGGATCGCTCCTACCAGGTGACGCTGAGAGGGTCTGTGTCAGAACCACGTAGGCTCACTACTGGGGTTCCGCAAGGCTCGGTTCTAGGTCCTCTCCTCTTTTCCCTCTACACAACATCTCTCGGTTCTGTTATCCACTCCCACGACTTTTCCTACCATTGCTACGCAGATGACACCCAGCTGATCCTGTCATTTCCCCCTTCGGACACACGAGTGGAGGCACGCATTGCTGCATGTCTGGCAGACATCTCGGAGTGGATGTCGATGCACCACCTGAAGCTCAACCTGGACAAGACTGAGCTGGTGTACATGTAGTGTACATTGGACTGCGAGGAATCTGGGTGTGACCCTGGACGACCAACTGTCGTTCTCGGCAAACATCGCATCAGTGACACGCTCCTGCAGATTCCTCCTCTACAACATCAGGAGGATTCGCCTCTTCCTCACTGACAAGGCAGCGCAGGTGCTCATCCAGGCTCTTGTTATCTCCCGCCTGGACTACTGCAACTCCCTCCTTGCTGGTGCCCCGGCGTCGGCCATCAGACCTCTGGAGCTTGTCCAGAAAGCTGCGGCTCGACTTGTGTTCAACCGCCCCAAGTTCTCCCATACAACAACCCTTCTCCGTTCTCTACACTGGCTCCCTGTAGCAGCTCGCATCCAGTTCAAGACCCTGGTGCTAGCCTACAGGGCAGTGAAAGGAACTGCTCCGTCTTACCTCCAGGCTATGGTCAAGCCCTACACCCCCGCCCGACCACTTCGTTCTGCTGCCTCGAGGCGACTGGTTGCCCCGTCGCTCAGAGGGCCCTGCGGCCGATCTACACGGTCACGGCTTTTCTCTGTCCTGGCCCCGCAGTGGTGGAATGAACTCCCCACTGATGTCAGGACAGCAGAGTCGCTGCCCATCTTTCGCCGCAGGCTGAAAACCCACCTCTTCAGGAGACACTACCCTGACCCTTCCTCCTAGCCTTGACTACTTGTTGTCACTTATGTGCCTGAGCTCTTGTTTACTGGCTCTTGGATACACTTGGATACACTTATTTGTCTTAGCTCTTGTTTACTGGCTCTTGAATACACTTATTTGTCTTAGCTCTTGTTTTATTCGATTCTCTATTTGTCTCATTTGTTTAAGATAAGTAGGTTGCTAACTTATTGCACTCTTACATTAACACTAGTTATGCTCTTAGTTGCTTGTTTAGGAAGGAAATGCACTTATGATTTCTGGTGACTAGTAGTTTCCTTACCTACCTTTGTTGAATGCACTTATTGTAAGTCGCTTTGGATAAAAGCGTCTGCTAAATGACTAATGTAATGTAATGAGATGAATAAAACACCAAATAAAACAAGGTGTCAAACAAGACTCCCAGATTCATGAGAATCATTTATTTCTGTGTCATTCATTCAATTTCCCAAATTAAATGTCCATGTTCTTGTACATGTGTGATGTTCAAACCCTGTTCAGTTACGACACATAGAAGACACTATTTACAGTGAGTGTGTGTGTGTGTGTATGCAGAGTGAACTATCATGTCAACAGTTGTTGAGTGTTTCTCTCCCTCCTCTATCTGACACAGAGACACTGAGGAACCAGAACCAGACCAGAACATAAACCCAGGGTAGAGAGGTTCAGTGAATGTGGAGGTGAAGGTGTGGAGGTGGATCAGAGAGTCAGAGGAGACTCTGTAGAAGGACAGAGTACCAGCAGACCAGTCCAGATACACTCCTACTCTGTTGGAGGAGGAGGAGGAGGGGATACGTATGTCTGTTTCTCTGTTATTGTGCCAGGCAGAGTATCCATCATTATGGACATTATGAACTTTTTCTCTTTCAGCAAGTTCAGCTCTCTGAAAGTGAATGGAAACATGAAGTGTACATTGTGGTTGGCTTTGTCTTCAGCCCAGTCCAGAGTGAACTTCTGTGTTAAGACTGTTTTACCGATGCCAGCCACTCCCTTCGTCATCACTGTCCTGATTGGTTCCCCTCTTCCAGGTAAGGGTTTAAAGATGTCTTCACATGTGATTGTTGTTTCTGGTCTGTCTGGTTTCCTGGATGCTGCTTCAATCTGTCTGACCTCATGTTCATCATTGACCTCTCCACTCCCTCCCTCTGTGATGTAGATCTCGGTGTAGATCTGATTCAGAAGTGTTGGGTTTCCTGCTTTAGCGATCCCCTCAAACAAACACTGAAACTTCTCCTTCAGATCAGATTTCAGTTGATGTTGGCACCCTGGAGCAAGAGTTTCTGAATGAACAAACAACAAATAACACCAATGAGTGGATGTTGAGGTAAATATGAGAAATGAGAACATTTCCAGGTGAATTTGTACATTTCCAACTCCATTGTAACTATTCAGCTCATCAATGGTGGACAAACAGGTCCTGACTGACAGCCCAATGTGAAAGGCAACAAAACTGGTTCATCTTTTATTAATGTATTATTTATTATTTAATATGTATTACATATTTATTATTTAACATACAGTACCAGTCAAAAGTTTGGACACACTTACTCATAGAAAGGGTTTTTCTTTATTTTTACAATTTTCCACTATTTTAGAATAATAGTAATGTCATCAAAACTGTGAAATAACACAAAATGAATTATGCAGTGACCAAAAAAAAAAAAGCAAAACCAAAGAAATTCCACAAATTAACTTTTAAAGGCCACAATCACTATGTGAGTCTTTAAAATGATGATTTAATCATTGTGGTTCAACATTCTCCACCTCTAAAGTCTAAATGAAAACTACTTGTTGGGGGTGCATTTCAATTTCATTTCATTTTCAAAATGTAAGTTTTGAAAATAAATTAATATACAGGCATCAACTTAATATACAGGCATCAACAAAATGTCATGAGAAGATCATGAGAAACAGAAACAGGTGTGTCCAAACTTTTGACTGGTACTGTATATTATATATTTATTAATATGACTGTGTTCAGCATGAACAAATCAATAATTTGACCAAATTAAATGGATTGTGCTCATTTATCCTCCAATATGTAATTGAATAGATCTCATTAGAGAAACTCGTCTTACTGATCTCCAGAGAGTCGGCCAGCTCCTCCTGCTTCATTCTCCTCAGGAAGTGCAGTGTGATCTTCAGAAGTGCGTCTCTGCTGCTCCTCCTCTGCTCTTCCTCCTCACCCACCTCATCCTCCCTCTGCCTCTCTAAGCATTCTGGGTAATCTGGACTCAGAACCGTCTGGAACCTCTTCAGCTCGTTCTTCACAAAAGTGACAATGTTCTCCTCCAGCAGCTGCAACAGAATAATATAGAAATGAACCTTTCATACTAACCTGGTGGACCACAACATCAGATCCATCTGTCAGACTGAAAGCCCACTGGGCTAAGAGTGTAGCATGGAGACGATTATGACCACGATGGTTGTTCTTCATTTCATATCGATCTGAAGTCAAAGGTGTTGTTGTACATTTACACACCATGAATATGGAGGCCAGGTCTGCTTGATGCTCCTGGGCAGACTGACCACTGGGAACCTCTGACCTCTGCTGGTGGACTCTGGAGAAAACATGATGTATTAGGTCTCCAGATATCAACACACACACAAACTGAGGGGAAAAAACAAAGCAGAACGGAAATCTGAATAAATCTGTTTCACGGGGAACAATAAACACAAACAGCATGTTGGTACTCGGTTTTCTAGTGGAGATGAACTTTAACAATGTGTCAGACTGGGGGGAGGTGGGGGTGAGGCGTAGGCTGGATCCAGGAGAGAGTTGAGTCAGTGGACTGACACTCCCTGGATCCAGCACCGGCTGTGGCCAATTCAGGCTGATTGCAGCCTTTTAGATAGATAGATGGATCTTTATTGTCCCCGAGGGGAAATTGCAGTTTGCAGCAGAACAAGACAAGAACAAACTGTGTTTAACCTGAGTGGGAAAACTTAATCATTTGAGTTCTATTGAGTAGAAGATGGAGAAGCAAACAACAAACAACGAACTTTTTTACATCTCAAAAACATACAGAAAGTAAAGGAACAACATAGTGACATAAAGTTGAAAGCAGTTCAATAAAAGGTTTATTCAACATCATTAATTACCAATATTTTCCAATATTAATGATTAGCATTCATAGAAAGAGGATCAATTCATGATGGGGCCCAGAATCTTTTCTAATATTAAAGGGGGCCTGAGTTTGAGAACCACTGGATTATTGGATCTGACGTTTTGAGAGAAGAAACTAAATCAACAGAGTCTGAAGTCCAGACCAATTCTAGATATCATGACTTCTTATTTCTGCTCACTTGAGTTGGATAATAACAAACTCATCTGATTTAAACTCTTGCCTTTGCTCAGTAGAGTGGTGTCCATCTTTGAAGTTAAGAGGATGAGGCATAGACCAGTCACTCTTCATGGACACACAGCTGGGTACAGGGGAGTCTGGTCTCTCCTGCTGGATGTTGCTACAAACACAAGATTGATAAAACAGGAAAAAGGAAAAAGGATAGAAAAGCATGAAAAAGCATGTATGGTCATGTATGGTTCCTGGATAAAAATGTATGAAAAATATACTTCATGTTACAGGTTTTAATGCTAGCTCATCTTTTGTCAGATCACTGCTGTTCTTATGATTAACACATTCAATTCTTGCCTTTGCTCAGTAGAGTGGTGTCCATCTTTGAAGTTAAGAGGATGACCCATAGACCAGTCACTCTTCATGGACACACAGCTGGGTACGGGGGAGTCTGGTCTCTCCTGGTGGATCCTGATACAAACAGGATTGATAAAACAGGTGATGGTAGAAAAAAGATGGAAAAGCATGAAAAAACATGAACAGTCAGAAAAACACATCTAGGATAAAAGAATGATATTTATAATGTCACATATTCTAATTCTAATAACAACAAACCTTTTTCCAGATTCATGCTGTTCCTTAAAGTTAATAATGGCACCCATAGACCGGTCACTCTTCATGGACACACAGCTGGGTACAGGGGAGTCTGGTCTCTCCTGGTGGGCGGGGCTTCAACACAACACAGACAGACCTTTTACTCTGGATAGTGATGGTGTCATGACATCACTGCTGAGCTCTGAGATAGAGAACAGTCATGGACAGTCAGAGATCCTCATCTTACCTCTGAGCTTTGGTCTGGCGGTCATGTTCCCCAGACAGAGAGGTTTTAGAGGTAGGGACCCCCTCCTCTCTCTCCTCAGACAGATTCATAGTAGAGGGTCCAGCTGGACAGAAACACACCAACATGCTGTTAGCTGGACTCCTTCATCACAACAAGGTTAGTTTCAATTCAAATAGATCCACGTAACAAATGTGATGTAACGTTAAACGTGTCCATATTGGTGAAACATTCCCAGTGTAGTCCTGTCTGAGGTCCCTTATTTGAAGGTTGGTTCTGGGCTGTTAGAGTCCTATCCTGTTATTAATCACCAACCACATTCAAACCGGTGTCACGTTGATGTTTCTGCTGTCAAGTGTCAAAAAGCTCCTGTTAGCATCGTTGCTAATGCTAGTGAGAGTCAAAGGTATTGAAGAGGTTTCCCTCAAACCTGGAGGCTCTGCAACAAATCACTACTACTACTCAGTGTTGGGCAAGATACTTGGAAAGTGTCGTGAGCGAAGCTACAAGATTTATTTGACATTGAACCAACTTCATTCCAAGTCACTGCTGATCAGTCAAACAGATCGGCAGGCAAACAATGTTCAGTTCAATTGTTTATTAAATTCGTGTTTGAGGTCTTGGAAGTTGAGAGCAGCTTCTCCTTGGGGTTGCACAGTGAGCACCTGAACGCATCATTTTTCTCTGTTGTGTCACTTAATCATGTATTAGCTCGAGGTGCCGCGGCGACTCCCTCGGGATCAATTCCTCTCCGTCCTCACCCTCCGCCATCTTTCCATCAAGTCAACTCAAGCTCGCGGGTCTGTATTCGCCTGCAGCAGACAACAGCAGGCATCAGCCCAAGGATTGGTACGTGATGTCACGTCATACGGAAGTGCTTCTGTCGGTCACTTTTTTTTTTTTTAATTAAACTTTATTTATACAGTGCAGTATACAAAACAGGTCAACAGTAATCAGAACAGGTAATGCATAACGCTCGAGGCAAGGCAGGAAGAAAATAAATAAGACAAATACATAAGTAAGTAAATTACGTAAGTAAAATTAAAAAATTAAAAGAAAAAATAAAAGAAAAAAGAGGTAAACTAGGTTAAAATAAATTACAGAATAAATTCATTGCATAAGGCTTTAGTTTTCACAGCTTTAGAGTTTGTGCAACATTTGAGAGTGTCCAGGTAGGAATTTAAGTATGATTTGAAGACCGTAAGGTTGGGTTTCTGATTGGCAAATTTGCTAGCATGTATATGAAATTTTGCTAATAACGAGATGAGATTAATAATAAACAATTTCTTAACGGGCAAATCATTAACAAAGAAACCAAATAAAATATATTCAATTTTGAAGTTTAAATTAATATCCAATTTTCTATTTAAAAAAAGACTGATGTCACACCAAAAAACTTGACTGAATGTACATTCCCAAAAAAGATGAACTAATGTTTCATCTGCATTGTGACAAAATGAACAGAGAGGGTCGACATCTATCTTATACTTAACCAGAGCTGAATTGACTGGATAACACCTGTGTAATAATTTCAGAGATACCTCTCGCACCTTATTCGAAATGAAAAACTTCCTAGGCAATAACCATACTTTTTCCCAGTCCACATCAAAATACAGATTATTCCAAAAAAATATAGAAGCCGGCTTACAAATTGTATCCCTTTGAATTATTTCTCTAATGCATTTATTATTAGTTTTTTTTACTCAAAAAAGGATCTGAATTTCCTATGTATAATTCTGATTGAGTAATTTGAGGGGTAACAGTTGGTGAAAGTCTGGTAGTAGACGATAGCAAAGTTTTTATACCTGAAGGGATAGCATCAAAAACAATAGCAAATTCTCTTGGGAGTACAGGAATCTTATATTCTAATAAAAATTCATTGTAAGTAAACAACTGACCCTCCTTGTTAAACAACTGATAGACAAGTAGTATCCCATTATCAACCCAATTCTTTAGAAACAATGACTTACGTTTGAAACATATATCCTGGTTATTCCATATATAACATTTGTGGGGGGAAAAATTATGTTTATATACCAAGGACCAACATAAAACTAACTGTTTATGAAAATTAGATAGTTTTACAGGAAGCTTTTCTATCTTGTAGTTACATCTTAGTACAAAGTTAAAACCTCCTAAAGCCTCAAATACATATGTTGAAATAAAGTTCCATAATGAATTTGGGTGCATTAAGTACCTTTTAATCCATTTAATCTTGAATGTGGAGTGTAGAGTATGAAAATCTAAGACATTGAACCCACCACTACTAAGCTTGTTTATCATTACATTTTTCCGAATGAGATGAGATTTTCTTTTCCAGATGAAATCAAACAAGGTCTTGTCAATTTTGGTACAAATATCCTTCGAGACCTCAAGAGCTGAGCTAGCATATACAAGTCTAGATAAGCCTTCAGCTTTGGAGAGCAGGACTCTACCAGTTATGGTTAAGTCTCTTTGAAGCCATAAATTAAATCTCTGCTGTACTGAGGAAATTAGCGGAACCAAATTTTCATTAATTCTTGACATTTGATCTTTAACAATAATAACACCAAGGTATTTAACTTTAAATTTCACTGGGATTCCTGAGATTTGTAAGTCATTACAAGCCTTGATGGGAAGCAACTCACTTTTGGATAAATTAAGTTTTAACCCAGATGCTGCTGAGAATGTGTCTAAAAGTTTAAGTGCAATATCAATTTGGGATCTATCCTGTAAAAAAAGAGTTGTATCATCTGCTAGCTGACTCAGAGAGATTATCCTTCCTGCTATTGAGATTCCTTTTAAGGGGCTGTTTTTAATATAATTGGCCAGAATTTGCATAGGCAGTAGAAATAAGTAAGGGGAGACGGGACATCCCTGCCGGATTCCCCGTTACATTACATTACATTACATTACAGTCATTTAGCAGACGCTTTTATCCAAAGCGACTTACAATAAGTGCATTCAACAAAGGTAGGTAAGGAAACTACTAGTCACCAGAAATCATAAGTGCATTTCCTTCCTAAACAAGCAACTAAGAGCATAACTAGTGTTAATGTAAGAGTGCAATAAGTTAGCAACCTACTTATCTTAACAAATGAGACAAATAGAGAATCGAATAAAACAAGAGCTAAGACAAATAAGTGTATCCAAGAGCCAGTAAACAAGAGCTAAGACAAATAAGTGTATCCAAGAGCCAGTAAACAAGAGCTCAGGCACATAAGTGACGTCAAGTAGTCAAGGCTAGGAGGAAGGGTCAGGGTAGTGTCTCCTGAAGAGGTGGGTTTTCAGCCTGCGGCGAAAGATGGGCAGCGACTCTGCTGTCCTGACATCAGTGGGGAGTTCATTCCACCACTGCGGGGCCAGGACAGAGAAAAGCCGTGACCGTGCAGATCGGCCGCAGGGCCCTCTGAGCGACGGGGCAACCAGTCGCCTCGAGGCAGCAGAACGAAGTGGTCGGGCGGGGGTGTAGGGCTTGACCATAGCCTGGAGGTAAGACGGAGCAGTTCCTTTCACTGCCCTGTAGGCTAGCACCAGGGTCTTGAACTGGATGCGAGCTGCTACAGGGAGCCAGTGTAGAGAACGGAGAAGGGTTGTTGTATGGGAGAACTTGGGGCGGTTGAACACAAGTCGAGCCGCAGCTTTCTGGACAAGCTCCAGAGGTCTGATGGCCGACGCCGGGGCACCAGCAAGGAGGGAGTTGCAGTAGTCCAGGCGGGAGATAACAAGAGCCTGGATGAGCACCTGCGCTGCCTTGTCAGTGAGGAAGGGGCGAATCCTCCTGATGTTGTAGAGGAGGAATCTGCAGGAGCGTGTCACTGATGCGATGTTTGCCGAGAACGACAGTTGGTCGTCCAGGGTCACACCCAGATTCCTCGCAGTCCGAGTTGGCGTCACCACAACATCATCAATGGTGATGGCCAGGTCTCGGTGCAGACAGCCCTTCCCCGGGAGGAACACCAGCTCAGTCTTGTCCAGGTTGAGCTTCAGGTGGTGCACCGTTCCATTCTAAACCTTTTAGTAGTACCATGGGGTAACTTAATCGAACTATTCCCAAAAGCATATAAAGTGCGTATTGATTTTTTAAAACGTTCACCAAAACCAAATAAATCAAGAGCTTTAAAGATAAATTGATGTTCTACAGAATCAAAAGCCTTACGGAAATCTAGAAAAAGAATGAAACTATTATCTTGTACTAAATCTGAATAGTCCAAGATATCAAGAATAAGTCTTATATTATCAATAATGTATCTACCAGACATAAAGCCATTTTGAGATTCATCAATTATATCATTTAAAACTTGTTTTAATTTGTTAGCTAAACACAATGCAATAATTTTATAATCATTGTTTAGTAATGAGATAGGACGCCAATTATCTAACAGTAAGACATCCTTTTGTGGCTTAGGGATTAAAGTAATTAAACTTTGGCATAGTGAGGGCGGAAGAACTTCATTGTTAAAACTTTCAATAGAAACATTAAGCAGAAAAGGGGCAAGTTCTGCTGAGAACAGCTTATAAAATTCAGAAGTTAGTCCATCTACTCCAGGAGATTTGTTTAATTTCAGTTTTTTAATAGCATCTTTGATTTCTGAAATAGTAATTGGAGAATCACATATTGCTTTATTAACCTCTCCGATTGTCCTGGTTTCACCTAAAGAGTCAAAAAGGTCTTCCAGTTCAGGTGGTGACAAGTTAGATTCATAAAGAGCTTTGTAATAATTTTCACAAATTTCAGCAACGTCTTTTGGATTATCAACAATTGTGTCATTTAAAGAAAGCCTTGTAATGCCATTTCTGTTTTGTCTTTGTTTCTCTAGCTTGAAAAAATAACTGGAGTTCTGTTCCCCCTCTTCCATCCATTTCGCCCTTGAGCGTATGAAAGCTCCTTTGGCTTTGCTGATATAAAGTTGATCCAGTTTCAGCTGCAGTGTTTGTAATTGTGCTCTTTGATTCTCAGACATGTTATCTGGCAACACAGAGGATAAAGAAATTAATTCAGTCATCAAGCAATTCTCATTTTTTTTCTTATCCTTCATAATATTTGCACCTGCTTGCATTAGAAGTTTCCTCAACTCAAATTTTAAGAGTTCCCAGTATTTTCCATAAGCCCCTTCATGTTCTGCCATTCTCAAGTAGTCAGCTATCTTGTTTTTAATAACTGTATTCATAGACTCGTTAAGTAAGAGTGAGTTATTAAGCTTCCAATAAGCAGGAGTCCTTTTATTTACACTATTTGATGACACATTAAAATTCAGAAGGATGGCTTTATGGTCTGTTAGAGGTGTTGGAATAATTTCAGCTTTGCAACATGAGTAGGGTAAGGATTCAGAGACTAACCAAAAGTCTATTCTTGACTGTAAAGAGCCAGAATTGTTTTTCCATGTGAATTCTTTAGAGTTTGGGTTGTTGATTCTCCATACATCAATTAAGCCTGTCTCATTCATAAAGTCAATCATAATAGAATTTTCTTTATGTCTATTTGGCCATCTATCCAAATTATCATTTATGGTAGCATTGAAATCTCCACCCAAAATAATTTTCATACCAGAAAATCTCTCTAACAGAGGATCTATGTTAGTAGTTAACATTTCAAAAAAATCTGTATTTTCCTTTGCATTGTTGTATCCGTAAACATTACCAAGCAGAAAGATCTGGTTATTGTGAGAAAAAACCATAAGAATGTAATGTCCAAGTGGGTCAGCTTGAGTGAAGAGGATCTTCCCGTTAAATTTGTGTTTAAGAATTAGTGTACCTGCTGAGCGCTGACTCCCATGCGACATCCACAGGTCCTCTCCCCATTGTGATTTCCAAAAGTTGTAGTCTTTATCTATAGAATGAGTTTCCTGGATTAAACAAAAGTCTGCATCAAAGTTTTTTGCATAAAGAAATAATGCCTTCCGTTTAGTGACGTCTCTCAAGCCTCGAGCATTAACAGAAAAGAACTTTAAAGAAGAAATTATACAACCGAACAGTTATTACTATAACCTGGAAGTTGGTTATAAGCAGGGTATAGAACTTATCCTCCTAACATAATCCGCATACAGGCATCAGATCAGTCAGTATATCTCCTTGTTATCCACAAAGGCTCTCCCTCCGACGAAGAAGGCGATCTTCTTTTCCTGACGGGCTTGCTGAATTAACGGCCACAGTCGATTCCGTTTTTCCCGATCCTCTGGAGTCAGGTCCTCTTTGAAGCGGAGACTTCTTTGCTTCAGGTATTCAGAGTGTTTGGACATCTTCCATATCATGTCACGAAAATGTCTCATAGAGAACTGAAGGATCACATCGCGGGCTTGTGCTTTGGCTGGGTGTTTTCTGCCAAGCCTGTGAACCGAATCAATAACTTCCATAAACTTCTCTTTATAGCCCGGAGCTACGTTTTGACAGATATCGATCACCTTCATTCTCACATCCTCCTCCTCTTTTTCAGGCAGCCCACGTAAACGCAAATTCCACCGTCTTTTGTAGCGCGCCAACTCCAACACTTGGTTTTCCAAAGACTGAATCTTTTCTTCGGTTTTGCTCACTCTATCAACCGTGTGCTGTAAAGTACCTTTTATGTCTTGCAGGTCAGCAGAAAGAAAGTTAATAGAGGATTTCAGTTCCTCAATAGACTTTCCAATAGATGATCCTTGCTCCTGGATAGCTAGCTTGAGAACAGCCACGATGTTATCTGCCGTTTCTTGTTCCATTTTCCCTTTTTTTGAGGAAGGCACTTTTGTAGGAGTGACAGGTTGACGAACTTCACTTTTACGTTTACCCTGGGGATTGTTTGACATTACTGCAGTTCAACAGAACAAATTTCTGACGCTATTTCTTCCCATAAGTTGGAGGAAAGTTCTGTAAGAGTGTCTACCTCCTTGCCGCCATCTTGGCCCCCCCCCTATCTCCTTCTGTCGGTTACACATACAGGTCGGTGTGTGGCAGTGACGTCACTCACTGATCCTTAGCAGTTTTATTTGAGAGCAGCAGAAAGCTCCGCTGCGCTTCAGCTTCAGGAATGCTACCGCACTACTGGATCAATAAAAGAGCTTCGATACTGAAAAGTTATTTGATTCAGAAAACAGCGACGCTGCTGAGAAATGTAGTGAAACTAGTAACGCCGCTACTTGTAGTGACGCTACTGCCCAACAGTGGTACTACTTTAATTTCACGACTTTACAGGGTACCCGCGGGGTCTTAAAAGTATTAAAAAAGCATTGAATTTAATATTCTCAAAATAAGGCCTTAAAAGTATTGAATTTCGTTTACCAAGGTCTTACAGTTTTTTCTTGTCCTTTCGTAGGATCAAATAAATAACATAACGTCATGAATACCTGTCAAATGTATAAAATGTTTTGTGTGTAACGTTACAATTGACTCTGTTTGGTGTGTCTTGGACGTTACGCTCTTGACCGTGGAGTGTGCCAAATTGCCAAACAGGAAATGAATGCCAGCGCCGAGCGTTTCTGTCGCTTATCATGTGATCATGTGTTTTATTAAATTCAATACTTGGTAAATAATTATTTTCTAGTGCTTCAAATCCATCCTGATTTTCCATTACATCCTTCATACTTTTGCCTCTTAAAAAGTCTTAAATGTAACGTGGAGAGTCCTGGGGGTTCCCTGCTTTAACATGAACACCAAACACTAACATGTTAGAAAACCTAGCAGAGTGTTGTGTTGTGGTTTGGGCCTGAACAGGTTTTCAGACCGACACACCTTTAACAGATTGTAAACTAAATAAGGTCATGGTAAAGATATTCAAGTATAATACACTGTAAACTGAAGTACTAGTTATTTGTTGTGTCGCTTTCTGAACACTGTAAACTGTCATGTAAAGTGTTGTTACAATACCTTGTGTTGAAAATCATCTGCGACACGACGAGACGTGAAAGTGAAAGTTGAACAGTTTCAACAAGGAAATAAACCAGAGAGAGAGAGAGAGAGAGACCTTTAAAACATGTTGACAAAACTAGACTTGTATCAGATTACATTTCTGCTCTTTATAACGGATATTTACACTAAATATCAACATGAAAACATGTTAAACTGGTTGAGTAGATAAATCCTCACCTCAAAGGGTTCATAACTAATACAAATTACAGTGGCAATAATAATGATCATAATAAGTGCAGTCTCAACATTTCATACATGTTTCTACTCATTTTTCATTGACAGTTTAGTTTTTTCCCCTTGGACATAAAAAGAAAAGAGAAAAAAGAAGGTATGACTGATTGAATCTCTTCACCACACTGAAAAAAATAATTCTGAGCAGATGTAAATCTGACATACAATTAAATGCTATATATTAC